>CP139503.1:172988062-173497825 GCA_021014915.2 Artemisia tridentata subsp. tridentata
GCCTGATCACCCATGTTTAGTTCAGGGAGGATCATGCCTTGATGGGAATAGTCATCATGAGAGACATCCACACTCTAGAAATTTCAATACAAATCCCGACCATCGAGTTTCAACCGTCACTTACCAAGCCCTGAATTCACGTAGAAATGTGAAAAGTAGAACCAAAGACACTAGAACCTTCAAAAACCAAAGCCCGTCGGGTATTTCTAAGTCAAAACCGAGGACGGTTTTCGTTCCTAAGACGGGGAGGATGTGACAAATGGTAAATTTGCCCTAATATTTAATTCATGACTGTCCATGTAGTATGACTAAATCACCAGATTTGGCATATATATGATTAAAACGGAAAACAGACCCGCACACTGTGACACCCGAAAATCTCACCAAGAACAGTGAAATTACGCCATCTCACATTTTACTCACTATATTGTAGTAAAAACGGGAGGTTATCCCAGATTTACTTAGATTGACACCACACGCATACCGATGTCTAAACAAACATGAATTAAAACTCAAAAAAATTATCGTGAATTCATAAAACCTAACAATACATTCAAGTATTATACAAACGTCCCTAAAAACCTACCGATCCATAATTAAGACGGTTCCGAAAAGGACCCGAGTTAAATCAGCACAGCGAGACACGGGAGTAATATTACTTACTCTTAGATTTAATACAAATCTACACTTAAAATAAAAAGTTTAAACCTATACTTAAAATAAACAACAACTCACCCAATCACACAAAACCCAACACACTCCTATCTTCTTCTTCTCACTTTTGTTTGCTACACCACAAACATAGGCACCACCGAACCCTCACCATCAAACATTTATCCCCTTCGAACCCAGTTCATAGTCAACCAAAAAGTCGCTATCTCCTTTTCTCCCATCCCTAAAGATAGTCACGGGATTAAATTGATGATACCAAAGAGGAAAACGAGTTATAATCATTTCGGATGTCCCAAGAATCAAAGTTAAGAAAGTAGCCTTCAACCCATTCTCAAACTTCTCCTTTTAATGGCCGCTTTAGATCAAGTCAATCCATACAACACCATTCGGTCACCAAAAATTTATTAAGTTTCGAAGAGGATCTAAGGGCAAAGATTGATAGGTGTGGGTTGACTGGGATTAATCTGAAGACGCCAAGGAGTCGCGTGGAAGTTCTGTTCGGAGTAATTCGAGGTCCAAAGGTCTTTAGACGAAGCATCACCAGGGTATAAATCCTTCGTATTCATCTCTTGATATCAAAAACCATTATTTTGACTTAGTTATGTTGTCATTAAACCAACATTAAGTAAATTTTGATGTTAAATTCGTGTTGTTGTTGCTTTGGCCGTGACCTAGGAGTTAGAAAACCTGAGGTTCGAAGTGCTAGTCTTATGCCCATTGTGGTTCGGATTAAAACAGATAGGTCCTAGGATTTGAGTTTTATTCGAAGCTCACCATCCCTCGAAACCATTGTAAGAAATGAAATTGTATCCGAACCTTCTCAAACCTATTTATTTTAGCTTGTTCACGTTAATCCTAGGTTGAATGTAAATTAATTTAGGTTGTTATTAGAACATCGGATGATAAGTATTTGTCCAGTCATGGTACATCCTTGATGTAGAAATTATCGTTAGGTGTTATTGTTATTATGTCCGTATGACTTAGAACACAGGAAACCTAGAACCCGACTACTAGGGTAATAAATCTTGTTGATCAAAGTGGCGAAAACTAGTGATTCGAGTCAATGACTCCATGGGTTTATAGGTTCTGGTATTGAACTAGTTTTGATGATAGTCGAAGGTAAGACTTGAGAGATAGCACCATTGCGCCCAAAACAAACCTGCCAAAGAGCAAATACTACTCGAATGGAGTACTCTCTTTTAACGGGAAAAGTTAGGCTTTAACATAAGAGGTATAGTGACACTCCTGGTCATGAGAATTAAGTTCCCCTCGAAATGAGTCTTACTCCTTGTCGGAACATAGAAATGTGCCAAACCCAAAGTCCTTCGTTAACATCGAAACCCCAAAGCTTCGGAGTTGAGTGGTACTCAACCCAAAGCTTAGCCAAGAAGCAAATCTCTAGTCTCCCTTTAGTAGCCAGTAGGTTAAGAGGAAACCCAGGAAGAAAAACACTAAGTCTTTAAAACTTAGTTGTGTAAAACTTGATTATACACGCCCAGGCCAAGCCCACAACAAATAAAGCCTACCTAGGATGCAAAACACAAGCCCAACTCAAATTCCCCTTGTGCCAGCCTATTTACGTAGTCTGCTAGGAACCCTTTTCGGCCCACCAGGCCCATGATAGTACCTAGAAATCGACCCAGCCCAACAATTACCATGGATAGCAAAAATCTGTTCAAACATACACATTAGTCGCACAATAAATTTTATAGCCGATCTCGCAAACACTTCATATCGAAACTAACATTTATATATATATAACAAGGAAAGCCGCGAACAAAAGAATAAAACTTTGTCGAAAGCTTTGATGTAAACTCGTATTGTGGCAACTTGAAACTCGACTACTAATTTAAATGGACCGTTAATTAGTAAAACGTCACTAGATATCGTCTTACAATTTTATAGAAAGTAAAACATAGAATGTACATAAAGAGGTACAAAGTTTATATACACACTTGTCGTTACAATTTAAAACTCGAATGCACTAACAACAAAATCAAATACGTATAGGCAATGACACATGATTAGTAAGTATATAACTTGACACCGATACTTGACTAAAGCAACCGATAATAATGTCACTAACAAAAACAAGAAAATGAAACTTCACATTGAACTAGCATACAAGTACGAAAAACTTGAGTAACCGTAATGTAAAACTCGACAACAATAGCTAAGCCATTTAGACTATACTAGCATTGTTTATGTGGTCTCGCATTGTCACGAATAGTAAAATATAAAATCGGCAAGGGAATAGAAACTTTATACAAACTCATGGGTAATTAAAAATGGGAAACACAAGTGAAATAAATGACAAACCAATTTCACGTTAAGTCTCGACTATGACTCACGTTGAAGGATATATATATAAATTGACACTTACATTGTTATATTAAGACTAAGTAAATATAAATGTCACTAATAAAGGAACTAGGAATGGTACATCAAACCTGAACCGTACTTAGACAAATTTGACGATATATTTAGTTTTAAGCTAATAATGTGTAAAAATGAGTCATAATAGATTATTAATAGCAAAGTAAACTTCGCTAAAATTTTAATTAACCAAGGTTACTAAAACTTACGTTATATTAAATCTCCTCAAATCATGAAACTAGTAGGTAGTAAACGTCACGTACGTTAGGCCTTACTTCAAAAATCAACATATTCGGACATGACGAACAAATTACACAACTATAATATATATGTATATATATTACATCCCGACTGAGTCCATTTAGGCTTTAGATAGTTCAATATCCCCAAAGTCCTCATTACCATACCTTTAGGTCATTTGTAGAGTTACACCTTACCAACTCTAGGGAAAAATCCTTAGTAACCACACTTGTCGCCACACAAGTGACAACAACGTAAACACCTTAAAACATTGAAACTAAATCATGAAAAGACTTAAACTTAATACTTGAAACTAAGACATGATTATTTAGTCTAGGTTGCATGTTGGTGCCGTGTACTCCTTAATTTCACAGCTTTCACTATTCAGGCCATTAAAGGTGAGTTTATAGCCCCTTTTTACTTACACTTGTTTTATATGAATGGGGTGAGAAACATGCAAAACTAGTTTATTGGACCATTAATACTGTTTTTACCAAAGTTATTGCGCAGTTAGCCTAAGACTCTAGAACCCATTACTATGCCCGCCTTCATGCACTGTTAATTCCGGTTAGGAAGCGCGATTAATATGAATAGATCTATTGGGGTGACTCCCCCGTTCGGTTGGCCAGACGGGTCAATGCGGGCATATATTAAGTCGGATTATGAGTGGATTGGGTTAAGCACTCGCTAAGGGCCCCATTGTGATTATTGATGTGCTAGGTTATAGCACACTGACCGGTCGAGCTTCGGATGCATGAACTTAGTGCTAGCGCAAATAAAATATAAATATGACATTTCAATGTTCACAAACTAAACTATTGGTCCAAATGTGTTATAACTTAAACCTATGAACTCACCAGCTTTTTGCTGACTTTTAGCATGTTTTCTCAAGTATCTGGATATATGCAAGTGTGGCAAGGTTTGGCAAGGCGGCGGGCTTATACTATTGACCAAGTGTTTTAACAGATGTTTAAGACTTGTTTTTGAGGGACCATAAAACTTGTAAACAAACTTGAAGCATGAAGTTTGTTATAATTGGGTTAATCAAATTTAATATATTTTTATAAAGTGTGTAATTGGTTCTTCGTTACCCGGTGTTATGATTTCCATTTCAGTAGCACCCCATGACTCTAATGCTTCCGCAAAGTAAATTTTGGGGGTGTTACACAATTAAAACTAGGTTTATGCTGTAGCCAACACTGCCATGTCCAGCTAGATTCTGCTTTCTTCCTAGTGAATGCACTTGGTGATTGGATTGTTCTAGGTACAACTATGGTCTTGTCAACAGTGCTCTTAGAAACTACTTTTGGCGGTTTTCCTAAAATGCACTTAGCAGCGGTAGTGAGCCTATAGTAAATGCCATTAGTACATTTCTGTGTACGAGACAGAAGGGTTTTTGCAACACATTTTTGATGATTACCAGACAAAATACTAGTACGACAAAATACACAATAAGCATCGACGATAACATCATTCAAAACATTCATAGATTTAGCATTCGTTACATCTCTTTTAGAATTGCACTTTGTAAAGTTGGATTCTACTTTAGACATAACATGCATCTTATTCATATTCCTATTGTGAACTTCTACTTCTTGAGTTTTAGGGGAGCCGCTCTTAGGTTTCCAGACACTACTCTTCTTTTTACTCTTTTTGGTCTTGGATCTGCTAACCGTAGGGGGTTGCCTAGTCCTGTAGAAGTTGAAGCTTGCACATTAGAGGTTTGTGAAGATACTTTCTTAGGTGTTTCATCTATTTTGTACATGCCTGGTGCAATCACATTCTTTTGTACAAATTTCCCTTTGTCAAGTATTTTGAGTCTCTTTTTCAACTCAATGATGATGTATTTTTGTTCTTAAATTTTTGAATCCAAGTCTCTGTTTAAACGAACAGTGTCATTTCTGTTTTTGAAAACTTCATAAATGTCCTTTTCATAATCAGAAATTTGATGTTTTAAAACAGCATTTTCTTTTTCAATCTTTTGAATTTTGAAAGTATTACTGTTTTGAGAGGACAATGATTCTTTTTAGCTTTGTAATTTTAACAAAAAATTAAGACTCTGAGCCTGACACCATTGTAATTTTTTGTTGAGTTGAAAAACTTCATTTCAGAATTTGTTTCTCACATCATCATTGACTTTACTGAGTCTCTCATTTTCTCGTTTCACATTATCAATCTCAAGTTGCAACTTCTCAGTATCAACAGTATGGTTATCAACAAGCATTCATTACATGACAGATAAATGGAATTCATAATCACAGATATCACATCAGAACATAGAACATTCTCCAAGAGTCGATCTGCTTCGTTTTCCAAAGCTTTCTTTTGACATTTTTGTTTCAAGATCTTGTTTTTTTTTTTTTGCTTTGAAAATGTTCATCATTGATGCAACCTCTGTTTGAAGTTCCTGTTCCCAATGTGTGGCATAGAGTCGTAGGTGTTAAACGTGTGGTAAAAGTTTCTTTTGAAAAACTTCTCTCTTTTCTTTCTCATAGGGAGAAAGAAAAGTAGAGACTTTGATTTCTGAGTTTCGTTCAATTGCATCTTCCAAAAATTTTATGTCTTCCATGAATGTATTAAAATATCTAAGGACACGACATTGTTTTGGCATTTGGGCAATCACACCTGGATTTGGTAAAGGGCCATTAACTTGTGCTACTTTGGTCACTGGAACAACTTCAGAAGTTTCATTCTTTTCAATTAAAGACCATGTTTGTTCTGATTTATCTTTTTGAGATACGAAAGTTTCATGAATATAAGGTACTCTTGAGTAGTCATAAGGTTTATTAAAGTGGAAATTACTCATTTTAAATCGACTCTCGTCCTCTTGTTTCATTTCCTCTTCATTATTATACTCAACAACACGCATGAAAGAATCATCAAATAAACACTCTGCACTGTATAAAAATTGGATTTTCCTTGAGTGCTTTATGTAAAAAACTTGGTTGATCACTCCCAATTGCAAAGCCATATCCTTGGGGATTTGGTTTGATAGTTAATTTTTGAATGGTGGTTACAGATTTACCAGTTTTATACACAACGTTTTGAAATTCTTTAAGTTTGGATTCCAACGCAACAATTTCCTCAAGGTAAGAATCAACTCGTTTCCTGGAAACTTGTTTTTGTTCAAGAAGATTATCTTTACAGGTTGACAACTCTGTTTTTGTTTTAGAAAGTTCAGAATGTAAAATGTCAACTTGTTTTTGAAAATCTAATCTTTCTTGTTCTTTTTGAGAAAGTAATTCATTTTTGGAAACGGTTAACTCACGTACTTGATGTTCTAAATCTTTTGTTTTAACATATGATTGTTGGAATGCAACCTCAAAGCTTTTCTCCCATTTTTCTTTTTTTTCATAATTTGAAAGTTGTAGTTTGTAGCACTCAAGATCCTTAGTTAACAATGCAACTTTTGCTTTCAGATTTTTGTTTATTTCATTGCACTTATCAATTTGGGATTTTTGCGCATCTAATTATGTTTGGGTGGTCAACAGCAAGGTCATGAGCTCTGGATCTGTTTCACGTACAAGATCATCTTGTTCAATGTGAGCATTGTTATCAACATCAAGAGGATCATCAAATGAAACAACGGGGTTAATTTGATCATCATCAAATGTAATGACGGTGTTTATTTGATCATCGTCTGAAGAGGATAACGATGAGTCATTTTGACCAACATTTTCTTCTGCAGATGCAGATGCAGAGGGTGATACAATTTCATGAATGAGACATTCAGATTCAGGTACCTGAGACAAGTCGTCGGTATCATACACCGGGCCTGTTTCAACCATATGCATTTCTTGCATGTTAGCCATCAACATTACACCTGCATTTGCCTCAAGATCTTCCATGTCATCGTCGGAATATGCATTGGCCATAAAGTTGTGCTCTTTCTCAGTCAGAGTGCCACCAGCTTCATCTTTGAGAGCCAAAAGAAGAGCCTCTTTGTGATAAACACTGCCTCTGGTTCTCGGCTTTGGGCAAGCATTGGCTAGATGACCTTTTCCTCCACAATTATAGCATTTTACCATGGTGTTACCAATCCTAGAATTTCCAGACTCAACAAGTTCTGCCCTCCTTTGTGTGTTACCAACGTTGTTCCGACTATTCCCAGCTGAGTTAAACCTTTGTCCCCCAGAGTTCCCCATATAACTGCCCGATCCATATCTTCCTGAAGCCCTGTTTTGGATTTCAACCCTTCCATCATGAACAACTGCTTGATTCCTTGTCTTGGATGAAGACCTTAGACGATTGTTGGATTTGTTTGAGAATTTGCTGAAGGCTCGAGCAATCAGAGCAAATCCTTCATTCAATGAGTTAAAAGCATCGTCTTCATCATTGTCAACGTTGGAGTACATCATAGAATCGGTGTTGTTATATGAAACCAGTTGATTATCATAATATTGTGGTGATGCTTCATATGGGACGAGTTGGTTGGATGAAGATTGTGATGGATAACCCGAATGATGTGGTGGCTGAACAAACTCCTGATTTGTAGGTGGTGCAAAGTGAGACTGAGCAATTAAAGCAAGAGAATTTGGAGTTGATGATGGTGAGTAACCTCCTCTTGATACTCTGTCTTTGTCAACTTCCGATTGATGATGCTTCAAATAATCATACAGCAACCCATACGAGGCATTGTGTATATTCTTGGCTTGGCGAACAAAAGTGACATACTTTTGCCAATCGGGTCCAAGTCAGCTTAGAAATTTAGTATTCACAGCAATCTTTGGGAGTACAATGTTGTGACGGTCCAAGTCATTGACTATATTGGTGAACCTATGGTAGTACGACTCTAAAGATTCCCCGGCCTCAATCATGAACATAGTATATTCCAGATAAAGCTTAGATTCCATATCCTCCTGATTCAACTCTGTTCCTTCCATGAGAAGATGTACATGTTCCTACATGTCTTTTGCAGTCTTCTGTGCATCGATACTTCGAAAGATAGGATTTGGAATTCCTTGAAGTATGTAGGACATGGCAAGTTCATTTGCTTCTTGCTGAAGGACTTGTTCTGTTGTGAGTTGAGCAACAGGAACAGGGGTAACAGTTGCTTCTCTTGGAGGAATTGCAGTGGGATCTCCAGGAACTTTAGTAGTAGGAACTGGGTATGGGCCTTCAATGATAACCTTCTTTAAGTACTTTCCATGGGGTTTCTTTAACTCAATAAACCGACTTGACCACTATACATAATTCCCTAGTGTTAACAATGGGGGTGTATCCAAAGATCATGCTTCATGTCTGGATTGTTGACTGCTGATAGCTTCGCACACCTGGTCAAACCAGTGTGGTTGTTTTGGTGGAAGTTGGTAAGTCTGCATTGGTTGTTGATGAAAGATTGTTGCTGAGGAGCTTGTTGTTGAGGGAAAAATTGATGTTGTTGCACGAAAGCTTGTTGTTGATGAAATTGTTGTTGTTGATGATATTGTTGTTGTTGATACTGCTGTTGTTGATTATAAAAGTAGTTGTGATTTGGTGGTTGAGACATTTTTGTGTTTTTGTGGATCTTGTAGACAATTAAGATGTGTGAGATGAGTTGTGAAGTTTGGTTTTAGTTAAGTGGTGTTCTTGTTCAATTCCTTTAGAATACTGTTCACAGTTCCAATTTCGATAACACTGTTTACACTGCCAATTGCGATAAGGTTCTGAATTGCGATAAGGTTCTGAATTGCGATAGAGTTCTAAATTGCGATAAGGTTCTGAATTGCGATAAAGTTCTGAATTTCGATAACTTCGGAAATTACGATAACTTCATCAATTTCGATAACATCAGCAATTGCGATAGAATTGGTAATTTCGATAGCTTATCGAATTTAAAAATTCCTATGATTTTCTCAAAATCTTATACAAGATATGAGATTTGCCTCCAAGTCGAAGTATTTTCACAAACTTATACAAGCAAGGAAAATACTGAACGCCAATTTCGATAAACCCTTAAGCTGTTGAATTGCGATAAACCCTTATACAAGGAATTGCGATAAACCCTTGCTGACAATTTCGATAAACCCTAGCGGTGACAATTGCGATAAACCCTCTTTTTCACCAATTGCGATAGAACGCAAACTTTTACAAATCACTTTTACGTCTAGAAAACGATGTTTTAACCGAATGTTTTTGGTTCAAAATGTTTAATAACACGTAAATATTAAGAAAGTTACAAACTTTAACGTCTAAATCAAACTTTGGTGAATTTTGATAACTTGCAACGAGTGAAAACTAGTGTAAATCTACTAAAATTCGAACAAGAACTAAAATTTCGACTATGAATCTGTTCTCTATTCACTATAATGATCTTTTCACTTTACAAGTGCAAAGATTAGTGAAAGAAAAGAGACTTTTTTTCGCAAATAGCCACAAAACCAATCATAAACTGTGAAACCAAACGTAAAAACTAATAACTAACGATTTAAACTACTCAAAAACACACAACTAAGGCTATGTTTGGCGCGGAGCTTTTTGGAGCTTTTTGGGGCAATGAGCGGTGAGAATGAGCTTTTTTATTTTTTATGTTCGTTTGGTAAGCGAGCAATGAGTTGTAGCAATTTTTTAGGAAAGCTTTTTTCCCAATGCTTCCTTTTGAAGCTGTGAATATTTACAAGAGCTGTGGATATTTACAGCTATGTTACCAAACGTTTTTATTTAAAAAATAGCTACTGCTCACGGCTACTGCTCACTGCTACTGTTACTTTTACCAAACACAGCCTAATTATCTTCTAGCGAATGATACCACTTGATAGGTCCTATTCTAGCTTCAACACAAGATATAACAACTACTATAAACTACTATCAATCGTATAACATGTAAGTAAAAGAGAGATCGAGTAGAAGAGAAAGTAAGATGGAGGATTTCATTCACTAGATAAATAAGCAAAGGTTCGGCACACTTAATGAATAAAACCAACAAGGAAAATGATACCCCATGCCTTCTATTTATAGGCATTTCTAGGGCAACATTTGCGTGAATTCTTCTAGAAACATATTACTAATCCACACGGCCCATGGGCTTCTTATGGAGCCGTGTGGTGATAACAAACTTAAAGCCCATAGAAATGAGCAACCTATTAATACAAATGACCATGACTTGGAATTATACAAAACGTGTTCCTAACAATGATGATGAGGTTGGAGGATGAGCGCGTTTTCCTTTTGACACAGCTACTCTATGGTCACTTAGGGGTACAAAAGTTTGAGGAATGAGAGAGTAGTCTGGGAGGAAACCTTTTGCGTTCAGAGGGATGGATGCAAAAGCTCTATAGAGACGGGTGACAGCATCCCGTAAGGCATGGCAGTTGTTCTTAACACAGGAATGTCTGCCATTTTCTTGGCGACATGGTAAGCTAGGTTAAAGGGTTGATTGGTTGACACACAATAGAGCATATAACAAAGGCTAGCATTGAGATGATCCCTATTTCCTATGGTGCATAAAACGTTTGCCCGAAGAATTTCTTCTAACTTCTTGAATTGGGGCCTAAGCTCGTTTAGCTCCATGCCAAACGGGTCTCGATCTACTTGACGACCTTGTCGGTTGGTCCTAATGTGGTTGTTCCTAGGGACAAGGATATGATCCCGGATGGTCTCTTTTGGAGTCAAGGGTGTGTCGTATGGAGGCATACGATCAACAATGGAATCGAGGATTGATAATGACCATTTGTCAGTGTAAAGACAAGTACCTACACCTGGAATTCCTAAGACTTCCGCGAATTGATTCAAAGGGATGGTGAATTCGTTTTGGTTGACTTTGAAATGGATGCTTATGAGACCATAGTCATTGGAACTAAGAACGACACTAGCATAGAATTCTAGCACAAATCTAGGGACTATAGGTTCGTCTATGTCCAAAAGACAATCAAAGTTGATGGCGGCTAGTTGTTGTCGGATGTTGGTTTGTTCTAAAAATGAAGGGTCTATGGTTCTACCCTCGTGTACGTACCTCTTTTCTAAAGCCTTAAATATCTTAATTTGGTCGTTTGAAAGTCCCTTTGTCTTATGATGTTTTGGTAGGTAGTTAAGGGTGTCTTTGTGGTCGTAGTATGTTACGGGAGGCATGATGTTATCCTAGACGCGAAAATGGCATAGTTTAATTAAAACTAACGAGATGTGTGCCTACATGGGGACTATGTAGAGATGTGGTTATCTCGACTCCTTTTGATGCATGAAAATTTCGTTTATGCAAATTTTATAACGAAAATGAGAGATAACCCAAACGCTCCTAATTCAATGTAGCTTCGATTGAATGTAGCCAAAAATACATATTAGTTATGTATTCCCTTTAGCATTCAAGAGACATTATGCAAATGATGTTTAAAACATAACGTTTTTATTTGTATGAACAATGTGCAAAAACCGTTTTTCCTAGTTGTGAGAAGATTTTTATAAAAAATTTCTCATGGGGTATTTTGTGAATTATGATAATGTCCTACAAGATGCAATTCCTAACTATGAAAAACATGATTTGTTATGCAATTTGTTGAATATGCTTCATGATTAGTTAAAAATTATGCACAAACCCCAAGTTTTGATTTTTGTGCAAGAAATAGAAATCCTAGAATCAGATCAGGAATGTAGATATAGTTAGGATACTTACAAAGATGATTAAAGCACAAATTGGTTGTGGTAGAATGCCTAAGTTCTGAGTTTGGTTTACTATGGGTCGAGTTGGTGCTGCTTGTGTGTTTTTGGGGAATGTGATGAGCAGTACAGGAGTGTTTCTTTAATATACTTAAAAACTGACTTAGAGATCCGTGGATAGGGCGGGACCAAAATCAGGGTTCCGTCCTTGTTGTCAGTTGGTTCCGCGGGATCAGAGTTGGTTTTTGGTTTTTGTCGTGTTTGGTTAATCTAAGGTTCAAGCTAAGTTTTTATCTACACATTAGGTTCCATTAATCCTAAACCAAGTCTAATAAGGTTAAAGGGTTCTCTCTTAAGAGGTTTTGTGAGGATATCGGCAATGTTGTCTTCTGAGGATACTTTCTCGATTGAGATGTTACCTTTTTGAACATTGTCGCGTAGAAAGTGGTGATGAATTTCTATGTGTTTGGTTCTAGCATGTTGAACTGGATTCTTGCTAAGGTCAATGGCTCCTTTGTTGTCGCAGAGAATAGGGATGTCGTTGAGTTGAATCCCATAGTCGATGAGAGCTTGTTTCATCCATAGTGCTTGTTGACATGCCTTTCCTGTAGACACATACTCGGCTTCGGTTCTTGAAATTGCTAGAGCCGTTTGTTTCTTTGAGAACCATGCGGTAAGACAATGTCCAACAAACGTACAAATGCCACTTGTACTCTTTCTATCGACATAGTCACCGGCATGGTCTGAGTCGGCATACACTATGGTTTCAATTCCCGTTCCTTTGGGATACCATAATCCTAAATGTGTAGTACCTTTAATGTATCTAAAAATCCTTTTTACGGCTTCAAGATAGGATGTTTTGGGATCTTCTTGAAAGCGTGCACATAGACAAACACTAAACATAATGTCGGGTCTACTAGCCGTTAGATAGAGTAGACTACCAATAATTCCTCTATATTTAGTGCTATCTACGGATTCACCTTCTTCATCCTTTGTGAGTTTGGTTTCCAAAGACATAGGAGTTTTTATGGGTTTGGAATCTTCAAGACCAAATTTCTTAAGCATATCTTTGATGTACTTAGATTGGTTGAAGAATATCCCATCTTCTAATTGTTTTATTTGGAGTCCTAAGAAAAAGTTTAGTTCCCACATCATACTCATTTCAAACTCGTCATGCATTATTTTTGAGAAATCGTCGCATAACTCTTGACAAGTTGATCCGAATATAATGTCATTCACATATATCTGAACTATGATAATATGTGATCCCTTTTTCTTAGTGAAAAGAGTGTTGTCTACTAGTCCCATGGTATACTTATGTTCAACTAGGAAGGTCTTAAGTCAATCATACCATGCTTTTGGTGCTTGCTTAAGTCCGTATAAAGCTTTTTTAAGTTTGTAGACATGATTAGGTTTTTCAAAGTCAGCAAAGCAGGGAGGTTGTGCTACGTACACTTCCTCATTAATAAAACTGTTAAGAAATGCACTTTTAACATCCATTTGGAAAAGTTTAAAGTCATGTGCACATGCATATGCAAGTAGTAATCTAATTGACTCGAGCCTAGCGACCGGTGCAAATGTTTCTTAGTAGTCTATACCTTCTTGTTGATTGTAGCCTTGAGTTACTAGCCTAGCTTTGTTTCTAGACACTACGCCATTTTCATCCATTTTATTTCTAAAAACCCATTTTGTTCCAATTATGGTTTGACATTTAGGTTGGGGGACTAATGTCCAAACGTCATTTCTAACAAATTGGTTTAATTCTTCTTGCATCGCTATGATCCAAGATTCATCTTTTATGGCCTCATTTATATTTTTAGGCTCAATAGTTGAAACAAAACAAAAGAAATTACTTTGGTTTTGGACTTTTGATCTTAATGTTCTTTCATTAATTTCTCTTTTGACATTGTCTAATGGATGACTTTTGGATTCTTTGACGTTGACTATTTCTCTATTTATAGGTTCATCTTCCTCGTCATTTTCTACATTTTCTTGGTTTTCAACCATTTGACTTTCAACTAAGTCATCATCTACCAAAGGTAATGTCTTAGAGGGAGGTGGACTTTCATCGAATGTTACGTTCAACGATTCCTCGACTCTTGAGGTTTCTTTGTTCAATACGATATAGGGTTTACTATTTTGTGAGTATCCAAGGAATACACCTTCATAAGACTTTGGCTCAAACTTGGTGATATCATCCTTAGTGTTTAAAATGAAGCATTTGCTTCCAAAAACTCTAAAATATCCTAGTGTAGGCTTTTTGCCTCGATAAAGTTCATATGGAGTTTTATTTTAAAATGGCCTAATTAAAACTCTATTTAGGATATATGTGGATGTATCAACGGCGTTACACCAAAACTTTTGTGGTATGTTTTGTTCATTTAGCATTGTTCGACTCATTTCTTGAAGTGTTCTATTTTTACGTTCTACTACACCATTAGATTGAGGAGTACGCGGAGCTGAAAAGTTGTGAGTTATTCCATTAGCATCACAAAAAGCTCCAAATTGAGTTTTATTATCAAATTCACGACCATGGTCGGTTCTAATTGACATAATACTATTTCCTATTTGATTTTGAATTTTCGTACTTAGAATTTCAAATTTATCGAATGCTTCATTTTTAGTTTTGAAAAACTTAGTACAAGTATATCTAGAATAATCATCTACTATTACCAAAGTATAGAAGTTTCCTCCATAACTTTGTATAGCGGATGGACCAAACAAATCCATATGCAATAGTTCTAAACACCTAGATGTGGACACCATGTTTTTAGCCTTATGGCTATTATGAACTTGTTTCCTAATTTTGCAAGCATCACAAAAGTGTTGGTCGTATTTCAACTTGGGTAGGTTCCTAACGAGTTCCTTAGAAGATAGAGATTGGATTAGCCTCATATTGGCATGACCTAAGCGTCTATGCCACAGAGTTGAGTTTTCGTCTAAGGAGGTGAGACAAAGTTTGTCTTTAGATGTTTTGTCTAATTTCATAATGTATATGTTATTTTTCAAAACACAATTTCCTACGGTTATACCGTCTTTAAGTATTTTACTGAAAAGGACGTTATACTTTTTACTGCATAGTTGACTAATACTAAGCAAGTTAAAACCTAAATTATCTACATGAGCAACATCATCAATAGAGAGAGAGTCATGAGAGATTGTACCTTTTCCGATGATTTTACTTTTAAGCTTGCTACCAAACGTAACATTACCTCTGTCGTATGGTTGGTAGGTTGAGAAAAGGTTTTTGTTTCCCGTCATGTGCCTTGAACATCCGATGTCTTTAATCTACTCATCCGGTTCTAATCCAACTTTCAAGCATACCTAAGTTTAAGAAATACTCAAGCGTTTGGTCTCCAATATCTCATGGGTCCATTTGGGTTAAACATCCCATTTACTTGATTTATGTAAGGAAACAGTGGATATGGGTTCCATGGCATATAGTTGGGACCTTGATTGTTCCTAGAAATGTCTGGGTTCCAACTATTTTGATAATGATGTTGTGTGTTGAAAGTACTCTTTGGAAAGGGGCGTTTGGGAAAACTAGTTCTATGTTTTTGTTGAACAGTTTTGGTTCTAAACTCATTATTAACTTGTCCTATTCCTATAGTAACTGCTGGTTTTTGTTTGTTAACAGTTGTACTAGTGCTAGGCTTTCTTGCAACTTTAACGAACTCAGTACGATCCGAAGTACAAGCCTTCTGTTCAGCAACAGTTTTTACGTAACCTTTTTCCACTACTGGCAGAACCAAATTTTTGGTTCCGTGGGATCCGTGGGGTTCAGAACTTGTTGGAACAGTTTCTTGTACTTTCACTGTTTGTTTCTTAAAACTACTTAAGTCTCCTAGTTTCATAAATCCTAGTCCGGTTTTATCATGAGGTAACTTTTGAACTTTCATTATCTCATCTACACAACTAATGTTTTTATCAAACCTTTTAAATTTTGAGTTTTGTTTGATAAGTTCTTCCTGTATGGTCTTAAGTTTTTCTAATTCTAGTTTAAGTTCTTGACATGAAATACATGTTTTTAATGGCTTTACCCTTTTCTAATCATATAGCTTTTTCTTTTAACCAATAAAGTTCATTTTCTAAAACTTCCTTTTTGGTTTTTAAAAACTTATTTTTCTTTATGATTTTTAGGATAATTTCACACAGTTTGTTATATTCTATTTCTAAGGTGTCATCATCAATAGAGGAGTATGACGAGTCAGAATGTACCTCTTCTGAGTCATGAGCCATGAGAGCAATTTTTTCGTTCTTAGGCTCGTCGTCATCACCTTCACTGTCACTCCAAGCCCCACTAACAAAAGCTCTTTGAGTCTTGTTCTTAGGAGGCTTAGGACACTCTCCTATTAGATGACTAGAATCTCCACACCTAAAACACTTTCTTTCTTTTTTACCTTTCTTATCATCACAGTCTTTCCGGAATGGTTTCTTTTCTTCTCGAGGTTGTCTTACGAACTTTCCTCGTCTCCTGAAGAACTTCTTGAAATCTCTTACGGCCATGGCATACTCTTCATGATCGCTACCTGAGCTAGACTCTTCATCATCACTTGACTCTACCCTAGCTTTTAAGGCAATGGACTTGATCTTTTCCTTTTTTCCTTTAACTATCTCTGAGTCTTTTTCCATCACCATCTCATGAACTTTGAGATTTCCGATGAGCTCGTCAAGTGTCATGCTTGAAAGATCCTTGGATTCTTCAATAGCCGTTACCTTTGCTCTCCACTTCGGATGAAGTGGTCTAAGAAATTTCCTGACAAAGTTCTTACTAGAAAAAGATTCATCAAGTGCTTTAAGAAAAGTAATAATAGTATTAAACCTAGCAAAAGCACTATCAATGGTCTCATCTTCAGGGATAACAAATTGTTCATATTGTTGAACAAGAAGATCAATTTTGTTATCCTTGACTTGTGAGTTCCCTTGATGAGTGATAATTAATGATTGCCAAATATCTTTAGTGGTTTACACATAAAGACTCTTTCATATTCTTTCTTAGGTAAAACATTGTAAAGCATCATTTTAGCTTCATTATTTTTGGCAATCAACTTCTTTTGCTCATCACTGTGACGAGTAAGAGAAGTACCCTCATCCCGACCGCTTGATATATCTTTAATTATGGGTTTATGATCACCCTCTACAGTAATATGCCATAGATCTATGTCCTTTGACTTCACATAAGTTTCAAAGCGGTTTTTCCAATATATAAAACTATTTGGTTCAAATAGTGGTGGTCTTTGCATAGATTGCCCTTCTTTGAAGTTTTCAAAATCCATTGATCGTTTCAAGTTTTAAAATACAATATATTTTGAAAATCTTGAGTAACGTAGCTCTGATGCCAATTGTGGAAAACTAAAAGGGGGGTTGAATAGTTTTTACCCTTTTTTTAAAAAATTAATTTGCTTTGAATACTTAACGTGATTTCAAGTTAATGTAAACAATCAAACAATATAACTAAAGCAAGTAAGGAAAGAAACAATCAAACCACAATACGGATGTTTATAGTGGTTCGGCTACAAGGACTCTCTTCCTTGCCCTACTCCACTCCTCGAGCCTCTAACTCGAAAGTTTTTCTTCACTAAGAAACAAGCTCCCTTCTCAGCGCAGAAAACCTTTACACACGTCGCTTACACTTTTTTCGGTACAAAGCTAGATATCGAGTTCTTTTACAAGGGTACAATCACTCCCGATACTCTATGTGTTTTGAGGACTAAAACACTAACCGACCACTACTGAATGTTTGGTACAACAATGATGTGTGATAAACTACAAAATCACACAGTATCTACTCTAACAAGTCTTGCAACAGTATGTTGAAGCTTGTGATGCGTTGATCTCTTTGCTACAAAAGAAAGATCACTACAAATGAAATGAATGAATGAATGAATGAATGAATGGGTTAGTAATGTATGAAAGAATGTATAATGTGGTTTATGCTATATGAGTGATGAGTGAACATGAATGATCAGCTTGCTGTTTATAGGCAAACTGATAAAACAGTTCACGGATTTGGCGGACCCAAATTCTGGGGTCCGTCCCTTATGCTATTTGGTTCCGCCAGTCTCTGACAGCCAATCTCCAAATATCTTTCCAAATCTAACCAAGATCTTACCAAATCCAATTCTTTGCTTGAAGATCTTTCCATGATATTTACTAAATCTTCAAGATATCCTAACGATATCCAAATGATGTATGCAATGATGTCATGTACATATTTCCATTTTAAGAATTAAAATGTAAATAATGTAAATGTATATATGTATGTAATATGTATCCTAATGATGAATGTAGCATGTTATGATGAGATTTATAAGCTTATTACTATAATTGTAAAAGACTTTAACTTATATTTATGCTTTGCTAAAGATAAAGTTTATAATTGTCATTAACAAAATATAGCAAATATCGTAAAATATAAATAACGTTTTTAGGACGATATTTGTATTAACATAGATATTACACTCATATAGTGTCACGCAAATTATCTGTTACGCTGGCTAAGTCATGAAAATAAAGGTTTACCGCTAAGCAAAGTTTACAATGTGGACCACAAGAGTTAAAGTTTGTTTGACCCGTTCATTCGGTTATGTGACCAATTCATTTGGTCATGCAGGCATAAATGTTTTAAGCACTTATGTAACATGTAACCACATAACGCATTCAAATAATGAAATCAAATATTTCAACCAAACAGTCAAGTCTTGAGTAAACTACTCATGTAACCAAATAAACAACCATTGAGTTTAGTTAAAAACGAGCATGTATTCTCCCCCAAAACAGTTATAAAACCAGTAAAAGTAGGGGCCATGAACTTACCTTAGCCACATCAATGCAAAGATCACAACTGTCACGACTGGCATCGAGAAACAAAACACAAAAGTGTCAAGACATACGGCACGACGGTTCCAAGATATACAGGCACAACGGTCTAGGATCGGTACAACCTAATACGTATGTGGTTATCTCAAAATTCGTCTCGTAATAGTTAAATCTAATAAAGACAATGTGTCATAGTTTTCGTAGATCTTTCATATCATTACTTATAAAGAGTTAAATATCAACGTTTCATGTGGTGGTAAGAAAACATAGACTCTAAATACAACTCACGCCAAAGAGAAATAGACATCGACATAGTCGAGAACAATACTGACTAGAACTCAAGATAACAAGGAAATCTAGAACATAACGACAAATAATTATGTCAATACAAGTAGGCCAATTAAAGGTTCACATGTTAGCAAAATTATAAGTTTGGAAAGTTTTACAAGTTTCGGCATAACTCGTCCATTTATACAACTTTCCCAAGTCATCGCGACTTTAATTAACCAAGTTTGACATTTTGATATCTTATAAATTTTATGTTTTTCGTTATCATTCGCGTAATTATTAGTTTCGGGTTTATTGAATATTTTGTATCCGGTCCGAGTCTAATATATTAAATTCTTTTCGAGTTTAATATATCACACCGTCTCAAGTGTCAAAATGTCCAATGAATCCAATATCTAATATCGTAAATCCGATAACGATCCATAATTGTCCAATGTCCAAATATAATAGTCAATTCCAAGTATTTATTCCGTTATGTATATGTATCATCCAAATCACAATTCCAAGTTCAATTTTCGAGACGTACCAATATCACAAGAGTCAAAACCGAATATGTTACACTTAACAAATGAAAAATTAAACCCATTAAGTTTAGTGGGCTACAGCCCATTCTTAAACAACAACACACCTATATATTAAGGTGAATAGGCTTTGGCCCATTCTTGAACCAAATGCACCCTAGCTGGAAATGCAAACCAAAATGCTCGACTTGGAACTAAAACCATAAAAATTCACAGTGGAATGTGCCAATAAGCTGGAAAAACAAACACCCTCGTGGGTGTCCCTCTTGTGACTCGACACCGAGACAAACAAACGCACCCTAAATGGGTTAGTGGAACCGAGACCAAACCAAGCACAAAATTGACACTCAATAATTAAAATGAAGAGGCTCTTTTGAGCTTCACACCGTCAAGCCAACACCCTTGGTGTTACTGCTGTGAATCGACACCGAAACCAACGCACCCTCTAGGGTGCTTCTCTTCTTGGCCAAGACTAAACAAACGCCCCTCTTAGGGTTATTGAATCGAGAACCAAAAAACCCAAATAAGTATTCTAAGTTAAGCCAAACTACATAAGCACTCTTTCAATATCAAGATATCACCACAAAAAACAAATCCCAAAACCAACTGAGTCACAGTCGGGTTTAACCCGACCCGACACCCTAAATGGGTTCTTATTCGACCTGTGAGCAAAACCGAATCAAAACCAAAACACTCCTATGACAGTTTTCTTACCACACGAAATCCAAGTTTAACATGTATACTCCGTTTTTAACCACATAACTATTAACCTCGATTTATAACCGTTTTTAAAACCACGAAAACAATAACAAAAATAATTATAATCGGGTTATATCGAGAACAACAAGCGTGGGTGACGACTTACCCACGAGCAAGAGAGAGAGAGAAAGAGAGAGATGAAGAAGACGGTGGTGGTGTGGTGACAGCCATGGTGGCGTGCTCGAACCAAAAACAATCAACTCTCGATCTAACTCTAAATCTTCAAAACAACTAAATCTACACACGGATGTGGTCGTGGTGGTGGTTTGATGGTGGCAGTGAGGCTGTTTGTGGCGCGTTGTGGTGGTGGAAGGTGTTCTTGGGCGCGTATAGTAGCTATTCGTATAGAGGGGAGCAAGAGGGTGAGTTTGGTGGTGGCGGTGTGGGATGGCAGTGGGTGGTGAGGGTGGCCGGAATTTGGTTGACGGCTGCCGGATATAGGAGGGGAGTAATAACCCTAGAATGGTTGATAAGGAGGCTTATATAGGTAAGACCAAGAACTATGTAAACCTTAGGGACTACTTGTGTAACCCTAGAAATCTCAGGGGTTGGCGGTGAAACTTTAGTCCAGGGACCAATATTGAAGTTTTTGCAATCTTTCACGTAATGAGGTTCGAGGCTCATTTAGGCTAGTAAATGGTTGAATCAAGACACGAGAATTACGCCATTGTGCTCAGAATAATATTTCCAATAAAAATGACTATTCATACGCCTCGTTTCTCACAAATGATAAAATAATCAAATCAAATCGTTGGTTGTGCCAGTACGCGTTGTGTACAAATTCCACGTTTCGCGAGATAACTTCACGTTTTAGAGTCAAATAAGCTCGGAAAGGTTCGTAAATAAAAAACAGAGATAACCTCGTATAAAAATATGTTTGGAAAATTACGGGGTATTACACTACCTTTAATGCCCAACGGTAATGTGTTGTTGGGAAAGTAACAATAAATGTGAAGTAGAAGACTGAGTTATCATCCTGTTAAGTTGCATAGCTTGCTTGACCCATTTTTTTGTTGCATGTTTTATTGCAAAACACATATATCTATGCAGCACCTGACCCATTATTGATTTCAATCCTATTTATAGAAGTTGTTTGACTGGTTGTTAGTATGAAAAGTTAAAAACCATCTAACGAACAAATGGTATTTGAGCAATAGCATACATGGGTGTAACCAGAATGAATGAAGCTGCGTGCACAGAAATTCTTCTTTGACAGGCAAAGGGATGCCAGACCACGTCATGAAGTATTCACCAATAGCTGCATTGTACACTATCTTTATGTCTACTCAAAACAGTTCAGAACGGACGACTTCATCAACTTCACATTTAGAAGAGATAATGGTATGATTATGTCTTCACTAAAGCTGATTACCACAACCTCCATCCTCAAGACATTGAATACATGTACCATTCAACGATAAGTTACCTGTTTGATCATAGAAATGATGAAGACATTAGAGATTAGCTGAGAAGCTTCATGAGATCACAAGTAACTATCGTACATGTGGAAGACTTTCAAATGGGAGTTGAAAGCCTTCAACATAAGGTTAATCTCACATCTCCTATGCTCACCTTCCCCGGTATTAGTCAAATAAAGTCATGGAAGTGCTTTGAAGATCCAAGCTTTGGTCTTGGAATACTATACGAGAATGACTATGGGGAAAGAGGTTGATGAGAATGGACGAATTAAGGAAGTTCAGCTCGAGTACGCTAAGGTTGGTTCAAGAAAAGGTGAGGGAATTGTTGAATCAAGATCTCCGCAAACTAACTACCATTTTGGATGATGATCAAAAGGTGTAGCTTGGGTTATTTGCTCAGTACTTGGATAAAAGACTCAGGTTTCAAGGTAATTGGAAATTCATGGAGAAATGCATTGGATACCAAAGCTGAAGTCTATATTTTGCCTACCAGAAGAAGAGCTGCATAATCTACCCCTTGTGGGAGATTGTTTGAACACAAAAATAGTAAATCATAAGTGCATGGACTTCTATGTAATATTATGTAACAGATAGGGTATGTTGTGTAAACATTTGTGTTGTTGTGAGATCTCCTACCCTCGCAACACTTGTATAGTTGCGAGGGGAAGCTAATAGGTTGAGAGGTCTCTTAACATTTGGTTGTAATGGTATAAATACCCCCTACCTTGTGGGTAATATAAGGTGTTGTGAGATCTCCTACCCTCGCAACACTTGTATAGTTGCAAGGGGAAGCTAATAGGTTGAGAGGTCTCTTAACGTTTGGTTGTAAGGGTATAAATACCCCCTACCTTGTGGGTAATATAAGGTGTTTGTCAGTATCATATCTTGCGAGACTTTCCCTCATATTCTCTCTCGTTTCTCTCTCTAGGATAGAAGTGTTTACACCCACTATCTCTCTAGTTTAATATTAGACGTGTGATTATGGTGACAGCACTTTCCAAAATTTAATACAGAGTATTTACTCATAAAAAGTCATTGTGAAAACAAGCTTTGATGTGTTTACACTTTACATGTTTCATCATCCTTAAGGTTCACCCAGTAGTGGTGCAGGTGATCTATAGAATCGTTCGTCTGTGTTCTCGTCCAACTCAACAACACCTTTCTTGTCATAATTATCGCCAGATGTAGTTCCTCTTGTACCACTATATGGACCATTTGCTCTATGACCCGTATCCCCTGAAACATTTGTCACATTAACTAAAAAAAAAAAAAAAAAGTTGACATTCGTAATGAAAGTCATGTGAAGACGCACACATACGTCAAAAGATGAGCACAAAAGGGATATCAATATAATGTCTCAAAAATATCATAGACAAGAAACTATAGCTATACTATTTTTGTGAACAACTAATCAAGAAAATCTAACCTGAAGGTCGAGTAACACTAACTTTACGACGCTTATGCCTTATGACCAAAACACCCACAATAGCCCCCAAAATCAAAAGCACTGGTATACAGATTCCGAGTATTATTGGCAATTTAGTCGTTGTATTTTCGTCACTCCCAGGGCAGGACTTTCCTTTGGTACACAACAAAGTGTTTCCCGTATATCTATTGGATGATTTACAAAAGGTATAAGTTAATGAAATAATAAAAGTAAAAAGTCGAGTAAAGAAGAAAAGGAATTCACTTGCGTACGTAAAATTTAACTTGGAGTTTCGTAATAATGATTTGGGTATGGATCCACTGAATTGGTTATTTGCCAAATTTCTACATGAAAAATTAGATATTTAAAATTAGAATATTGTTCCCCAAAGCAATAAATGAGATTATATCTGAATTGGGCAAGATTAATTTATTAAATTTATATATAACTGAACCAAAGCAATTAGGAAAAACTCACAACTGTTTGAGTTTTGGCAAGGCGCCAAGAAAACTAGGGATTGATCCGGTCAAGCTATTGTTATGCAAATCTCTGCATAATTATTATGCATTTTAATATTAGTCAACACCATTTAATCACCTATGTTATAAAATATAGGGAGAAAATTAGTAAGCTGATCACTGAACTTACAATATTTCAAGAGCATCCATGTTACTAAAATTTGGAAGTGGGCCAGAAAGGTTAAAACTATCAAGCTTTCTGCAAAATTGAAAATCATCTAACTCGTCGGATGATAATCAAAATACAAATAAAACTTAGTCGTTTTGGTTTTTGAAGTAATGAAATATGATTCTTACATTGATGTTACACGAGGCGTGGGATCGTTGTTGCATACTATCCATTCCCATGAATAATATGGTGCAGGGAGACACGGGTCTCCACCCCATTCTTGTAAAATATCAAATGCGTTTTGGAGAGAAGATAATCCTTCAGCTAATAAAACAATATCATTCATATTAATATATGTACATTACGTATAATATTTTGCTATAGATCTTCTCTACTTTTCGATACATTGTGCTTCACCATTAAAGAAATTGGAAATCAAATTCTAGTATTTACCAAGAGTAGGAAAAAAATAAATAAATAAATAAATAAAAGACAGAAGATAGGCACGTATTAAAGAATGTACCATCATTCTTGTTGGTGCCATCAGTTAGGGCATCACTGATCGAAAAAAGCTCTCCCGCATTAACAATAGGGGGAAGAGTAGAAACACCGATAGGGTCAATCGTGAAGGTAGTGTTGAGAGTGATTGTGAGATTACTAACAAAGTAACTAGTCACATTTCTGAAGCGGAATGAAATTGGGAGTGAGTAGGGTAGATTGTCTATGAAAATCCTGAAGGATCGTGATTCTGCAGGATTGTGGCTTTCGACTTCCGAGAAATACCAGTTTAAGTAGGCTGGGTAATGAATCGAGTAACTCATGATACCTACTCCTAGGATTATACTATGATTTACGTCTGGTGCCGAAATTGCGTTTTTTAGGACTGCTTGAGGAGGATTATTGGGCATATCACTAGTATCAATGAACGACAATGCAGCATTTCTCACATCTAGTAGTCCAGTGCCTGTGACTTCGGGTGCCCAGATTCGATCATAGGGATCCATTGGAAACCTTAAAAATAACAAGAGTTTGCATATGCAAATTCAGTAGTGTAATGCACAAAAAAAAAAAAATAAAGACACCCATGTTGAAGTAAAATTTTATGCAGCTAGTTGTAGCATTTGCTCTATGACTCGTATTCCCTGAAATTATTGTCACAAAACTAAGCAACTATGCAGCTAAATTGTATTTAATGATGGAGCAAATTATTGCAATTATATCATTAATTGTGAATAACTTAATCAATTATCCAACCTGAATTTTGCAGAACACTAACTTTTCGTCTATGCCTTAAACACTAGCTTTGATTTTTTGCACCAAAATCTTGTTGTGTATCAAAATATACCAACTTGAAAATTTTGTGTATATCAAAATTTTGTTTTTTGTACATTAAAAAAACGATAAAAACTCAAAATTAGAAAAACTTTTTTCACAACATTTTTATGCACCAACATCCTATATATTCGGGTTAATTTTCCGAAATTTTTGAGATGTTTTTATTTTTCTGAAACTTTTTTACACCTATCACAAGTATTTGTCTTCTTATTTGATCTCTTCACTATAGACACACACACACACACATGAAAAGTTGATTTTAGTAGAAAAGTGTACAAATCACCCCCTCCTTCCCCTTCTTTTTTTCACACCAAACTACAGGGACCTTATTGTGTGTTTTTTCATTCTTTAAGGAAGGTTTTGTATATTCGTACCCTACCCCGCCCCGCCCCCTCCCCCCGGGGAAAAAAAATTCCCGCCAAAAAATTTTTTTCTATAGGGCAAAAGAATTTTTTTTTTTCAAGCCAAAAGTTTTTCCGCCAAAATTTTATAACTCTGATGCACCTTTTTTTTTGTGCATCACAGTTATAAAAATTAGTTATAACTATGATGCACCAAAATTTATAACTGTGATGCACCAAAATAAAAAGGTGCATCAGAGTTATAAAATTTTAGCGGGAAAATTTTTGGCTGAAAAGAAGAAAAAAAAAATTGCCCCAAAAAAATTTTTTTTGGCGGGATTATTATTATTGGGGGGGGGGGGGGGGGGTTTCAAAACTTACTCTGAAGTTTGAGATGTTTGCAAATTCTACCCTGTAACTTTTTTTCTCACTTTTCTATCTGATTACACTTTTCTCTAGAATATATATATATATATATCCACTACAAAAATCACAAAGAACTTCTTGAGTTGTCGCGCATATTTTTAAAAACTAATCAAACAATTTTCTTATGATTAATGAAAAATTTGGAAAACTTAACGTGCAATTATACCTTATACTTTCATTTATGCCATAAGCAATCCTCTCGTTCATGAGCAAGGCATAGTTTGTGCCAATGTTGCTGTACATTTGCGAGTCAAGGCTACGTACTTCAAGGGTCGATATAAATGGAAACTGGTTGGGCTTTGTTTGAGCCACACATACGCTAATAAATCTACTTTTGACAACATAAATAGCTTCGTACATTTTCGATGCAGATGCATTTACAGTGACCCAAAAGTTTCCATTGAATTGTAGATCAAACGTCGGAGGAGATGACATTTTGTCATAGTTACCGTAGTTAAAACCTGCACGAACCAATACTTTTTCCCCTTGTGTAGCATCTATAGAATAACAGTTCTTCTTACGCGTAGTGAAAACCCTCAAAGTGTCCATAACACGAGAAACTGTGTAGTTTGATTGCACCGTGTGTGTAACACCATTCGAGATTAAGTCAGTGTCTCCTTTCCATACAATTGTGTTTTCATCTGTAAAAGAACCTGATGCTCCACAATCTATGCTCACAAAAACTGCAAAGTAAAAAAATCAACCGCACGTTCCATATAAATAATAACCAAATAATTCAGATTGCAAAATAGGCAAGCTTACCTTTGCCTGAAACCGACACCGACGTTATGCATAAAGCTATAAAAATTAGAAGCCACAGATATTTCTCCATCGAGGAGCAAGAGAAAGAAGGCATTATCAGATAAGAAATGGTCTTTTATGCTCTAGGCTGGTGAAGTCAAGTTGGTGGTTACCATAATAAAATAAAATAAAGTAAGATTTAATTAGGCCTTCGGTATACTTCTATTGTTCTATTTTCCAATTTCTGCAAGTAGGGAATTAATATAAAATAAAGTATGAAGCATCTAGTGATGTAATAGTAATAGCTGGGTCAATTATTTTTAACAATTCTAAATTTGCAAAATCTAACATAAAGTTTAGGAAATATCACGTATTAGAGATATAATGATTAATCGCAATAATCGCAATAACATAAAATTACTCGATAACCTGGGTGTGATAAACTTTAGACTAAATCACTCATTAATTGCTATATTATAAGGGTTGCAATAGACGGAAAGATTTTATATTTTTGTAAATCAAAACGTTTAATTCTTGTGGTTTCGGAAAGGGAAATTTATACGTAGACGGTAGTTTTTTATTTGCACACAGATTTTAAAGTGAAAATGACTTGTATACCCTTTACCTATTTGTAGCCAAATAATTTTGGATCTGTTTTTTATCCTGAAAACCAGTTACGGGCTTAGCGCAAAAATTAATGTATCTTATACAAAAGGTTGAAAATTGAGCTTGTTAATCGAAACTTTCTTTATGTGTTCTTCGTATTTCTGGGTCCACAAGAAATCAAAAGACTTTAAATCTGAAGACTGGATATTTCAATGTAGCCTTTTTCCCCAAACATAAGCACAAAATTATCCCATCATGTAGGAATCCATATATAGAACAGACTAAAGATAAAGGAACCAAATTTGTGTTCAGTGAGTTAACACGAGGAAACATCAAAGTGAATTGGAACTGGTGTGACGCCTAAAGCTCACTTTCTCTTCAAATGTAAATAACATTGCAATAAAAAGAGAGGAAAACTTCAATAAAACTCTAAAAACATATGTAGCATTTAGTTGTAGAAATATTTTCTTGTTTTTTTCGTTTTTAGATTTCTTGAGAAGGAATGGTTTTTCTTCTCTAGAGAAGAGTTGAGAATTTTGAAAACCCGTTTAGATGGAGTTTGTAAAAACGTGGTGGGTTGGGGGGGGGGGGGGGGGGAAAACGTTCCTGTTTAAAATCTTAAATGTTTCGTATCAAATTACTGATCAAGTGTGACTAAATATGAATAGTGGTTATGTCACTCATAACAAATATATATGTCACGTAATCACAAGTATGTTTACCAAATCAAAACTCACGTATTATCAATACAAGTAATCACATAAACATAAGCACAACACAAGGTTAAAAGAATTAAACTATTTCTGATAAAACTGTGGACGGTCCCTTAAATGTATGGACGGTCCCATATATATGTGGGACCGCCTGTCGATTTACAGGACCGTCACCAGTGTTGTTTCCGAGACATGTGATTAAATATCTATTTGCATTTTTTAAGTTGTTTTAGTTTGTATCTCAGGCACAATCACAATCTAAGTAACAAGCCACACAAACACAACCTACATGAAAAAAGATAAATGCAAGAATAAAACGCAAAGAGATAAGGTAAAAGAAAGCGCAAACCAAACACGGTGATTTATAGTGGTTCGGCACGAAGCACCTCTTCGCCCTACTCCACACCCCGAGTACCCAACTCGAGAGTTACTTCACTAATCAACACGCTCCCTTTAGGCGGAACAAACCGTACACCAAAGCTTACACCAATTTAACGACACTAAGCAAAATGTCGAGTCCTAATCCTAGCTAGAACCAATCTACACAAAAGCCCACTTGGCTATACGGACGTACACCTCGTCCACTCGAATCATCACTCAATCCAAGTCTTCACGGACCTTCACCCGGTCCTAGACTTCACAAGGACGATTACCCTATCCCAATCTTCACACGGATGATCACCCCGTCCTAATCTACCCACAGACGATCACCCCGTCCTAATCAACAAACTATTACAAGGACTACACACTTTGTCCTAATCTAAACTAACACAACTAGTCATGGCTCACACACAAGTCGGATATACTAATATACAAATAAGAGAGTTTGGAGGAAGAATAGAATCGTAACACAAGTTACGTGTGTGTGTGGACTACATTATAACACTTCGATTCATGACTACTTCGAGTGTTCTTCTCTTGCACTTGAGATAGAGGATGACGGGATCACTTATAAACACATACTAAAGAGTTATAGTGATCAAAGAAGGAGGAAGAAAGAACAGAATATTTTGTGCAAAGAGGTCAAACAGCGCAGTATTTATAGGCACCAGGAGGAGCGGGGACGGTCCCGTAAACATTGGACGGTCCTATATATATAAGAGACCGTTGTCTATTAAGGGACCGTCACCTTTAAGACGCTCCTCTTTTTGTCCTATAGTGGTGAAAAGTTTGTGATGATGAACGGTTATCATCACGAGACGATGTCGGACGGTTGTCTTCACGAGGTTGGGAACTACGATTATCATCCCTCGGTGGACGATTTTGCCAATCTCTAGAATTTCTACTGTATTAGTTTCCACGGTATCCTCCTCCTCGATATCCTCCATAAACATAATTGGCTTCGGCTTCGGGACCTCCCATGGGTTTGTCATCACACTCGGATGATGAATGGTTTCCACCACAATAGTTGCATCCACCACGCATATTTTGATCTCTTTTTGGATACTTTGGAATTTAGAATCGATTTTGGTGGTGAGATCTTTCATCATGTCCATGATTTTGGAATTTTCATTCGTTCCTTCGGCGAATGCAACGGTTTTTCATTGAGGTTTGGTTTTGGCATCCTTAGACCAATCGAGATTAAGAAGTACACGGTCTTCTAGTAAAGTGTAAGCTTCGTTAGGGGTCTTATAAAGAAACATTCCTCCGACATCAAGGATACCTTGAGTTATGTCATCGAGACCATGGTAAAAGATTTGAATGATATTACCATGAGACAAACCATGCCCATGACAACTTCGGAGCATGTTTTTCATTCGAAGCCAAGCTTCGACAAGATTTTCTCCTTCCTTTTGAGTGAAACTACGAATTTCACCTAAGAGACGATCAAACATGGCCGGTGGAAAGAAACGTCCAACAAATGCTTCTCTCATTTGGTCCCAAGTTGTGATCACTCCGGGGCTTAATTCGTTATACCAAATTTTCGCTTCTCCGGTGAGAGACGATGGAAAGAGTTTGAGGCGGATTGCATTTGCTTTGGTAGTTCCATAACGAAACATGTCACAAATTTCAAGAAAATCAGTGATATGTTTGTGTGGATCGGATCTAACTCGACCATCAAATTGATTGTCTTTAATCATCGAAAGATGATGACCTTTGATAGTGAAGTTATCTCCAAGATTAACGAGAACAATGGCGGCCGCGGGTGTAGGAGCTACAACCCTATTGGTGGCCCACATAGGTCGATCGTCGGCCATTGGAAATGGTAATTCAAGAAAAAGATCAACGATTGGATGAACTTTGGAAAGATTATCAAATGGTGGGTTAACGGTTCTTGGTTTTCTTCGATTATTTGGAACAAATGAGGTTCTCTTTTTGCGAAATAAACTTTCGGGGTTAGACAATGGTGTACTTAATTCTTCGTTAGAAGAGCGAGTGGTCATACACAGGAAAAACGAGCCAATCGAAAAAGATTATCAACTAAAAAGAAAATTAAAATTTTTTTTTTTTGAACAATAACTGCCAGTTCAAGAATGAACCGGGCGGTTGGGAACGGTCTGGGTCACAGAAACAAATGAACCGGGCCGGCTAAAAATGAACCGGGCGGCTGAGACAGGTCAGGAACAAACGAACCGGGTGGCTGGGTTTGAACCGGGCGGTTGGGGTAGGTCAGAAGACTCTGAATCGGTCGGTTCAGATGTAAACGGGCGGTTGAGTATTTTCGGGGTCACAGAACTTTTAAAGAACAAGCTTAGGAACAAGAACAAAGCACAAAAATTAAAAACAAAAACTCACAAAAACGTGACCAAATCCCCGGCAATGGCACCAAAAACTTGATGTGTGTCGAGAGTGCAAGTTTTAAATTTATAAACACGATCTACCAATGATTCAAACGAAACACATACGAGCAAGTATACTCGTCCGTGTGTAGCAAGAGGTGATATGGTAAGCCGAGGTCGTTCACAAGGATTTGTTTAGTTTTTATGTAACGTGAGTTTGATTATAACAAAGACTTAGTAATGATTCTAAAGCAAGCAAATAATGATGATGATGTAAATTCAATATATTAAAAACTACACTTGCCTAGACTAGTTTGCACAATTCCCTTGATATGATTAAGACAATGGTTCAAATCGATTATGATCAATAAATTAGATGGTGCTCTAATTTGATTAGTTGGTGTACTAATCCTCTTTTCAACACTTCATCCTTGTCAAGATTTTAAGATGAAAAAAATAATATTAAGCTTTGATCAAACAAGACTAACACAATTCAATCACTTGATTCGCTATCGTTTCACAAGTAATTGACAACTACACTTTTAGTTTTCTAAGTTTAACCTAGTTACATATGAAATGGTCAATACATAAGGTAACACCTTCATAGACAAAGGTTTACAATTGATTAAATAACAATGTCTCTTTCTACCTATTACACCATTAATAATCAACCAAACTTGATAACTCTTTTGTTTATGAAAACTTTGAAAGCACAATTCGATCTTTGTATTAGCTTTTCATTGAATTAGAACCATAGAGTCATAATCAATCAACGTTCATGTAACAAACATCATCAAGGCAAGTGCACAAGGCACTTAGCCGCGCATGGCAAACAAAGTAATAATCACAGAAATTATATCACTTGAAAACATGATTAAAGAGTCTTACAAAAGTTGTAATGATGATTACAAGACTTAGGAACAATTATGAGGTGATCAACAATGATTCCTTTGATGATTACAATGATGGATAATGAATGTAAGTCAACTTCTTCCTGCGTTTTCTTCTTTGTAGCCTTCTTGAGAGAGTATGAGAAATTTGGTATATGAGTATGTGTCTTTTCTCTCTAGCCAATGCTTCTAATTAATAGAAAACTACTCCTTGGCCGACAAGCAAGTTTCTTGGGCACCAAGTGTCATAAAATTCTGGACTTGAAGTAAATGAAGCATAATGACAACCCACATGAAGAGTTAGATCATTAAAAGTAGTCATTAAGTGTGCCAGGAGTTGCAGCAACCCAAGGTTGAAGTCTCAACCTGAGGTTCAGATTCCAGCCCAAGGTTTGGAGTAAGGTTGGCATGGCAGTTTTGAACCTTGAGTTGAACTTAAGCCTTAGTTATATTTCTTGAACCTTTGGTTGAGGAAGCAAGCCATAATTCATAGCAAACTTTGCCTGTAACTTCTCATTCATTTCATCAACACTTGATCTTTTCTTGAGCTCGGAAATCTTTGTAACTTGATTCTTTATCTTTGATGATCTTCCCGAGGTCTATATTATGGGTAGAATCTTTCGTTGTGCATAAGCTCTTGATTTAGCGACTTTTCCCCATCTTTCTAGCTATTCCCTTGGACTTGATTGTACCTGAACCTTAATATATCTTTTGTACCTTTTTCGCATAATATGTTAACAAACACAACCAAATACAATGCACAAACATAGAAATAACGCGACTAAAACATGTACGAAATGAGCGTTATCAGTCACATTTATAAAAATGTGAGGTTTAAGGACAAAAATATTTTCTTTGATCACTTAACAAAATTGGTATAGAGTTTGTTCATACCTTAAGTGATGTAGACTTGAGCCGTCGAGAGATGTTGATGCGGTCCGGCATTGATGATTTGTGTAAACGAGTAACTTGTGCACTTTACGTTATGTATTACAAGTTACATGTTTGTCATCATTAACATATGAAGACACTGTATAGATTAAACGTCGTAACGTTTGCACTAACAATCTCCCCCTTTTTGATGATGACAAATATGTAAACCGTAACTCGTAGCAAAGTATAGAATTTACTTGTTTACACTCCTTCTCCCCCTTTTGTCAAAGCAAAAAGGTGTCGCCAATGTAGAGGTAGAAAGAAGATCGGCAAGAACTTGAGAGGTAGACTTGAAAAGATGACTCGAGACAAAGACTTGAGAGAAATGCTCGAGCATTGAGGAGGAGAAGAAAACTTGAGAAGATGACTTGATAAGAAGACTTAAGAAGAGAAGATTTCTTTGCTTGTATTAGAGGAAGACTTGAGAGGACAACATGAGAATATAAGTTGAAGGATGATCCCCGAATGCATTAGACGATCCCGAATCCCATCATTCAAAGAGGTGAGCTTGCATCATCCTAGTGAAGCCTTGCTCCTATCGCCATGGTTTAACCAACTCCGAACCATGTGCCCAACAACTTCCGAGCTCCCCCTAGCTCATTGCATCCCCATTGACTTTAGCGTATCCATGAATCAAATATGTTGCAAATTCTAAACCTACATCAAGGGTTAGTTTTAAGAAACAAAGTATGTAAAAGGATATGAGTAGCATTATAGAGGTGGACTACACATAGCAAGAAATGTGTAGATGCGTCAACGATTTGCAACCGAGTTTGACATTTGCAAATGCTTCCCCTTGTTTTGGCTACTAAAGAATTTAGCGATGAAGTAATGCTACAAAACAGAGTTAGTAGACAAGTGCACATATATATATATATTATATATATATATATATATATATATATATATATATATATATATATATATATATATATATATATATATATATAATATATATATACATATATATATATATATATATACATATATATATATATATATATATATATATTGATGAGTGGCCTTTTACTCATCATTTTATACCCGAAAAACCCCACAAAAAAGACCCAAAACACCCAAATGGACCAAATATTGTTACAAATATCCTTGGATTGTGTTTTATGTGTTTCAGGTACAAAAGGATTGAAAACGGGGCAAATATTGACAAAACCGAGCTTGGAATGGAAAAGAGCTGAAAACCGAAGCTGGGAAAGACAATTTTCATTTGGATTTAATTCGAGCTCAAAAATCCCAAAATGGCCCTTGGATAATTTTTAGTTGACAAAATTGGTCCTTAGAATTAACTTTGCAAATTGGCAGATATGGTCCCTGAAGTTTACAAGTTTACACTTATGGCCCTTGGACAAAAAAATCCTTAAACTAATCTATCCACACCACAACCGGATCTACAAAAATTAACCCATCCCATAAATAACCCATCCAACACCAGCTCATCACCACCTAAGCCCATTACCATTTTAGCTAAACAAAACACGGGTCAAAAGATAGTCAAACCCACATCCTAAATCACTGTTGATCTTTTCTAACCTCAAAATCTACCCGCCTAAACCTGCTAATCTCCTACCAGTCACTCTCAACCTCACTACCATCCAAGAACATCACCATCGGTCCCCCCCCCTCCACCTCAGCAATCCAAGGCACAAGAAATACGATCAACGGTTGAAATAGAAAGGAGTGAGGACCAAGAAAAATCCAAAGGCTGGAATTCGAGCCAAGAAAGCCAAGCAAGGATTCCCTCACAGAAGAAGCACAAGACCCAGAGAAACCCTAGTTTTAGGAGTAGTATAAATAGGAGTTAAAGTAGCAGTAGTGAAGGGAGGTAGTTTTAGCTTCTTTTTTTAAGGTATTTTTACATTTTTGAGCTTTTTATTATTCCAGCATTGTAATTTACTCTTGTTTTAATATTAATTCAGTTTTTAGCTTAATTATTCAAGAAATTCCAAAAATTGCCTTTTAGCTTATTTACTGTTCAAATGCTTATTATTTTCTTATTTGTTCTTTTTTTTTTGTGCTCAGTAGTTGTGTGTATGCTTATATAGGTTTAGGTTAGTAGCTTTTGTTTGTTTAATCCCTTTTAGCCTTAGAAGCCTTTAAATAGCCAAAAATAGCTTCATACAGTCATGACTTATTTAGTGCTTATTTTCATCTGAAAATAGTTTATTAGGGTTAACATAGTTTAGTTAATCAGTGGTAGTTAGAATCACAGCTTATTTTAATCACTCATAGTGTAAATACCCAAAACAGCCCCCTGGACCAGGAGTGTTTGGCACAGCCCTTATTGTGGGTCAAAATGGGTAAAATCTCATGAGCACTGTTCATTTGCAATTGGTTAAGGTTTGATCTTGATTAATTTAACATATATATGTAGTTTATAGAAGTGTTTCAGTTGATTTGAAGGCTTGTGATGATTTTGAGTTAACTGAGTAGGAAATAGAACACACACTGATCAAATAAGCTGTCTATAGCTTTAAGCTAATTCAGCACTTGATTGTGGTGTCTTTGTATCCCCTTTAGTGCACTTAGAATAGTTCAAGAGTTGGATTTAAGTAGATAGGATTTGGACATAATCACCTCAGTCCACTGATCTAATAGCAGCCTGCTCATTTTTACTTAGGTCCTTTTTCAGCCTATGATTTTCATTTTTCATTTCTTCACTATAGGTTCTTATAAGCTCAAACTTGGTACATTTAAACTTGGCCTGCTTTTCTAGTTAATGCCCATTTTTGTTAATTTTTAGAATAAGCTTATGAGAGCTTTTTCATGGCTTGAAAAAGCTTCTTTTGCCCTGCACACACCCTTGCATCAGCAGACCCAAGTGCTTATTTGGATCATTTGGTGCTTATTTGAGTTTGGATTATGATTTCTTTGATATTGCTGGCTTATTTAGGGTACATTTAGTCTGTTTTTTCCATTCCTAGTTTGCTTATAGCTTATTTTAGCTTATTGAAATAGTTGTCTTGAGTTCCATATTTTTTCTTCCTTTTAAAAGCATCTGATTAGTTTTAGCAGCTTTTTCTGAGCTTCTTTCAAGTTTAAAAAAATATTTTCAGTTTTAAAATAGCTTATTCTCAAGTGCTTATTAAGTTTTTAAAAAGAAAAAAAAAATAGATTTCAAAAAAGTGACAAAACTGGAGTTCGAACCCCAGTCTCTCAGCCCAAACACACACACCTCACCCAACATGCCCTTGGGTCTTTTTCGTTAATCCTTGCATCATTAATCCTTTTAAGGCCTTTGTCGCTTTAAGTTTATCAGCCTACTTTGGCTTATTTCCAGCTTATCTGGATAAGCTAGCTTTTTAATTTTATTTTTCCTAGACTCAGTAGATCATTTAAGACTTTCCCAAAAAATTTCAGATTTTTCTCAATAGTTTAAGTATTTTTAATTATTTAATTTCTCTAAAATAGTTTTTAATTCATAAAAAATTAAATAAAAATCAAAAAAATATAATTCTTTTTTCTAAAATTTTCTTTTTACATTTAGGACTTAGAAAAATTAATTTGGCATTCCTAGGATTTGTATTTCATAGATTTCATGTTTTAAAGCTCGGGATTTCCCGGTTTTGATTCGTGATTAATTTTTCTTTGCGTTTTTTGCCTTAAGTACTTTAGATTAGTATTTGCCATAGTAAATTAGTTGTTTTAGTTAATATTTCACTATTTTTAGTTTAAAAACCCAATCTCACTTTTATTCACCATTCACAAACACGTTTCACGAACACAAATCACTAATTCCATTCAATCTTCGTCGGGATAACGAACCCGGGGTTTTACACATACTTCACTTGTGTGTAATTTCCTTCCTCCTTTTTGATATATATAAATTGACAACAATCAGTTTTTGGCGCCGCTGCCGGGGAAGGTTGAAGTGAATTCGTGATTCTCGTTTATTGATTCGTGTTTTGAAGACCCTTCCCCATGAAGTTATCGTTTTCTCTTGTAAATATTTTCTTATTATTTTTATAAAAACCCAAAAATATTTTCCTTTTTCTTAATATTTTAAAAACCTAAAAATAATCTTCTTTATCCTCTTAACCGTTTAATTCTATCATCTCATCCCTATTTATTGTTTAATTCTTATATCTTTCTCCTCTCATATTGTTTAATTCTTTACAATGTTCGATTATTTATCCCATGATCTTCGCACCATGGAAGATTTTTATCGTCCAACGCTTATCGGTAGAGGAGGACCGATCGCTCCGACAACCAATTTTGTATTGAAAGATCATATGATTGAGCTTATTAGACAAATTTGCCAATTCCATGGATTTGAAGATGAAGATGCGAACCATCATTTAGAAAAATTTCTATCGATCACTCAATTCTTCAAGAAAACGGAGTTTCTCAAGATAGCATCCGTTTGAATCTCTTCCCATTCTCTTTAACCCACGAAGCTGAAAAATTCATACTTGGGAAGAGATGGTCCTCAAGTTTCTTTCGAAATACTTTCCATATTCTAAAACGTTGCAGTTTAGGAAAGACATTCTGAATTTCCGGCAATTATCCAAGGAATCAGTATTTGAAGCTTGGGAGAGATTCAAATCATTGCTGCAGAAATGTCCTGATCATAGAATTTTGCTTCTTGATCAAATCCTCACCTTTTATCATGGCATAAATATGATTGATCGAGACAAAATCATGTTGGCTGCAGGAGGCAATCTCATGCGGAAGACTCCTCAAGAAGCTTACGATTTAATCGAGAATATGACACATCATCATTATCAGTGGGACGCTGAAGTCTTTTACGACTCTACCACTATTTTGAATGATCATTATTCCGATTACATTTCCGCAGAGAATGCACAAATTAAGGTCCTTGGCAAGCATGAAAATTATATAAGTCAACATTGCCAGCAAGGACTAGGTCATCCTAACACTATTCAATTTACATACTCTGATGATAGTGATGAGGATGAACCTTTTGAAGAAGATATTGTTCAGATATCAATTCAATCTCAGAGTGGCAATCCCACTCCATCTTCTGAACCTATCACTACCGACTCTTCCCCTTCTCTCATGCCGTTTGAGGGAAGTGACGTCATTATGGAAGAGCTCGAGGTTTTCTTCATTGATGCCCCAATTTCGTCGGAAATTGTTGAGGCCGATGGTGATCCGGGGGGAGATGCTCCATTATTAGAAAAAATTATATTCGATGAACCGTCATTTTCCCTTCCCCCGGAGGTAGTTATGAAGGAAGTTATTGTTGAAGAAAAGCCGTTAGATCCTCCGAAGCTCGAGCTCGAGGATTCTTTTCCCGAGTATGATAGTTTTATCTTTGATACCTCAGAGGAGAGTAGTGGCAATCCCACTTCTCATTCTGATTTTTCTCTCCCGGCTTATGAAGCATTTCACTTTGATATCGATCATACGGAAGAGACGAGTAGTGGCAGTACCACTTCTCATGCTTATATCTCTCTTCCCGAGTTTGATTAGTTTCTCTTTGATAAGAATGATCCGATAATTTTTGAAGAGTTCTCCGGTGAACTCTCTCATCCAGAGTATGATCATTTTTATTTCAATCTTGAGAAAGATTATAGTCTGGGGGGAGGTGTTCTTTATCATAAGAATGTGCTTGTTGATAAAATCACCCCATCCCTCTCTCCCGAGACTTTTGTTGCAATTGCACCCAAGAGCTTTAATGAAAAATATGCTTTTGAGGATGAAGAATTGATCTTAATTGTGCTTAGGATCTTTCTTCCGTTCTTCACATTTCATGTGATTTCTCCTATCCTTCACTCCTTCGGGAGTGAGGATACTATCTTTGACCCCGGTATCACCATTTATGGTTACTCTTTCTTCAAACCGTAGGTGTCTAATCGGAGTGGAACTTTCATTTGTTTCAATGTTTATCCAAACCTCTTGAACGAAAGTCCGATGGAGAGTCTCTTTTCCACATGCTCCCCCAAGAACCAATGAATTCGGGGTCGAGTCAAGCTCGCGACTCGATAAAAAAACAAGCGCTTCGTGGGTGGCAACCCATGCTTATCATTCTATCTTCTTTCTTATTTCTAACACTAAGTGTGGGGGAATTCCTCTACTTGTTGCTTTGTTGTTGTATGTTTGCCTTTGTTTTTAGGATTCCCGTAGATCGTGATGATTGATGCGCCTGTTTTCAATCCAGCCACCCAATATCCGATCTTTTTGCTTATGTTTATCCAGGGATATCTTATTAATCCTTTTTGTGAAAAAGATTTCGTTTCCACACTTAGCTAGTAGTATTACCTTTTTATGTTCTATAGTGTCGGCATAATAGCCGGTACTTTGAATATTGAGGGCAATATTCAATTCTATGTGTGGGGGGGGGGGGGAATTCTTGCGAATTTGACCCAAATTTTAAATTTTCACATATTGTACTTACTAGTCCCCTAGCACCCCCGTTTTGACCAAAATTTTAAAAATTTTATTGTCTTTTAATTAAAAAATTGCATGAAAAAGAAGTGCTTTGCACATTAAAAAAATAATTTGCTATACATTAATGCTTAGGTATTAGTGGAAGTTTAGACTTGATTAGGCTAGAACAAGGGGAATCCCGACTCTGCTAGAGTGTTGATCTAGCTGCTTTCCTTAACTTTTAGGCTAAGTTTTAATGAATTGTGCAAATGAAAATGCTAAGCGTGGAGTAGTTGGTTCTCTTTAGAGCTTATATAAGTAATCTATGGCTTTTCCTCCCAGGAGCTCCTAATCTGACTTAATAAGTTCTTATTTTCAAACGTTTAAACACAAAAATTATTTTGTTAAACATAAAAAAGTTTTTATATGATTTTGACGAGTACTAGTTCAAAGTTTTATTTAAATTTCGGAACAAGCATACTTTCTTAAAAACAAAATAAGAATGCAAAATGAAAGTGAGACGTTGCTTGAAAGTTGCAAAAATTAAAGTTTTGAGTATGAATAAATAAGTCCTAAGCTACGGTTCGAGATCGGTCCTTGGATCCTTATTTCCAAAAGACGTTTAGGTCTTGGCTACCCTCTTACACCGGCCCTTAGATCTTTATTTAGGAAGGTGTAAGGTCTTGGTCTAACACCCTTGGAACCTCATTTCCGGAATGTCTAGAGTCTTGGAACTCTCCGTTGTAACGGCCCTTGGATCCTTTATTCCTAAGGTATAAGGTCTTGGAATTTCCCCGTGAAGCTCCGTAGTTTATGGTACAATAAGAAGTTAAGTTGTCATAAAAAAAAAAAAAAAAAAAAAAAAAAAAAAAAAGGTGAAAAAGTGAAGAAAAATGAAAAAAATATATGTTGTTTAATGCATATGTTGCTTATGAATAAATGTGCGAAACTTGCTTCTTCCAAAATTTAAATCAACCTTTCAACTAGTATTCGTCAAATTCTTATAAAAATGTTGATTTTTTAGGTCCAAATTTTGAAAACAAGCACACACACCTAACTTATGAATAATTGTGGGAGCGAAAAGTTAAGTCTCGACTTACATAGATTACTAATATAAGTAGTGTTAGCATTTTACAAAAACATTTGCACAAGGGTTTTAGACTTAGTTGGGGAGTATAAAAAAGAGGATGACGATTACAATTCCCCGGAGTCACCCATTTTGTGTGATTCCCGTTCCATGATGCCATTTTTGAAAATCAAGCATGTTATTTACGTTTTATCTCGTTTTAATTTACTTGCATTTTATAATAAGTCAAAACGGGGTATTCTTGGTAATCTTGATATTCTTTTGATCCTTTCATTACTTTATATGATCGGATTGCTAGAGACTAGCAATTGTTTAGTGTGGGGGATTGATGAGTGGCCTTTTACTCATCATTTTATACCCGAAAAACCTCACAAAAATGACCAAAAACACCTAAATGGACCAAATATTGTTACAAATATCCTTGGATTGTGTTTTATATGTTTCAGGTACAAAAGGATTGAAAACGGAGCAAATATGAAAAAAAACCGAGCTTGGAATGGAAAAGAGCTGAAAACCGAAGTCGGGAAAGACAATTTTCATTTAGATTTAATTCGAGCACAAAAATCCCAAAATGGCCCTTGGATAATTTTTAGTTGACAAAATTGGTCCCTAGAATTAACTTTGCAAATTGCCAGATATGGTCCCTGAAGTTTACATGTTTACACTTATGGCCCTTGGACAAAAATATCCTTAAACTAATCTATCCACACCACAACCAGATCTACAAAAATTAACCCATCCCATAAATAACCCATCCAACACCAGCCCATCACCACCTAAGCCCATTACCATTTTAGCTAAACAATACACGGGTCAAAAGATAGTCAAACCCACATCCTAAATCACTGTTGATCTTCTCTAACCTCAAAATTTACCCGCCTAAACCTGCTAATCTCCTACCAGTCACTCTCAACCTCACTACCATCCAAGAACATCATCATCGGTCCCCCCCCTCCACCTCAGCAATCCAAGGCACAAGAAATACGATCAACGGTTGAAATTGAAAGGAGTGGAGGACAAGAAAAATCCAAAGGCTGGAATTCGAGCCAAGAAAGCACAAGCAAGGATTCCCTCACAGAAGAAGCACAAGACCCAGAGAAACCCTAGTTTTAGGAGTAGTATAAATAGGAGTTAAAGTAGCAGTAGTGGAGGGAGGTAGTTTTAGCTTATTTTTTTTAAGGTATTTTTACATTTTTGAGCATTTTATTATTCCAGCATTGTAATTTACTCTTGTTTTAATATTAATTCAGTTTTTAGTTTAATTATTCAAGAAATTCCAAAAATGGCCTTTTAGCTTATTTACTGTTCAAATGCTTATTATTTGCTTATTTGTTCTTTTTTTGTGCTCAGTAGTTGTGTGTATGCTTATATAGATTTAGGTTAGTAGCTTTTGCTTGTTTAATCCCTTTTAGCCTTAGAAGCCTTTAAATAGCCAAAAATAGCTTCATACAGTCATGACTTATTTAGTGCTTATTTTCATCTGAAAATAGTTTATTAGGGTTAACATAGTTTAATTAATCAGTGGTAGTTAGAATCGTAGCTTATTTTAATCACTCATAGTGTAAATACCCAAAACAGCCCCCTGGAAGGAGTGTTTGGCACAGCCCTTATTGTGGGTCAAAATGGGTAAAATCTCATGAGCACTGTTCATTTGCAATTGGTTAAGGTTTGATCTTGATTAATTTAACATATATAAGTAGTTTATAGAAGTGTTTCAGTTGATTTGAAGGCTTGTGATGATTTTGAGTTAACTGAGTAGGAAATAGAACACACACTGATCAAATAAGCTGTCTATAGCTTTAAGCTAATTCAGCACTTGATTGTGGTGTCTTTGTATCCCCTTTAGTGCACTTAGAATAGTTCAAGAGTTGGATTTAAGTAGATAGGATTTGGACATAATCACCTCAGTCCACTGATCTAATAGCAGCCTGCTCATTTTTACTTAGGTCTTTTTTCAGCCTATGATTTTCATTTTTCATTTCTTCACTATAGGTTCTTATAAGCTCAAACTTGGTACATTTAAACTTGGCCTGATTTTCTAGTTAATGCCCATTTTTGTTAATTTTTAGAATAAGCTTATGAGAGCTTTTTCATGGCTTGAAAAAGCTTCTTTTGCCCTGCACACACCCTTGCATCAGCAGACCCAAGTGCTTATTTGGATCATTTGGTGCTTATTTGAGTTTGGATTATGATTTCTTTGATATTGCTGGCTTATTTAGGGTACATTTAGTTTGTTTTTGCCATTCCTAGTTTGCTTATAGCCTATTTTAGCTTATTGAAATAGTTGTCTTGAGTTCCATATTTTTTTCTTCCTTTTAAAAGCATCTGATTAGTTTTAGCAGCTTTTTCTGAGCTTCTTTCAAGTTTAAAAAAATATTTTCAGTTTTAAAATAGCTTATTCTCAAGTGCTTATTAAGTTTTTAAAAAGAAAAAAAAAATAGATTTCAAAAAAGTGACAAAACTGGGGTTCGAACCCCAGTCTCTCAGCCCAAACACACACACCTCACCCAACATGCCCTTGGGTCTTTTTCGTTAATCCTTGCATCATTAATCCTTTTAAGGCCTTTGTCCCTTTAAGTTTATCAGCCTACTTTGGCTTATTTCCAGCTTATCTGGATAAGCTAGCTTTTTAATTTTATTTTTCCTAGACTCAGTAGATCATTTAAGACTTTCCCAAAAAATTTCAGATTTTTCTCAATAGTTTAAGTATTTTTAATTATTTAATTTCTCTAAAATAGTTTTTAATTCATAAAAAATTAAATAAAAATCAAAAAAATATAATTCTTTTTTCTAATTTTTTTTTCTTACATTTAGGACTTAGGAAAATTAATTTGGAATTCCTAGGATTTGTATTTCATAGATTTCATGTTTTAAAGCTCGGGATTTCCCAGTTTTGATTCGTGATTAGTTTTTCTTTGCGTTTTTTGCCTTAAGTACTTTAGATTAGTATTTGCCTTAGTAAATTAGTTGTTTTAGTTAATATTTCACTATTTTTAGTTTAAAAACCCAATCTCACTTTTATTCACCATTCACAAACACGTTTCACGAACACAAATCACTAATTCCATTCAATCTTCGTCGGGATAACGAACCCGGGGTTTTACACATACTTCACTTGTGTGTAATTTCCTTCATCCTTTTTGATATATATAAATTGACAACAATCAATTATTTATATATATATATATATATATATATATATATATAAATATATATATATATATATATATATATATATATATATAATAATGATGATACATATAGCAAGACATTATCGGAGATTAATACATGCATGACTCAAATATGAGTATTCTAAAGTATTACACGAAAGGGATTGAAATTAAATGTATATAATTATTGATTATATATTAACACATCATTCTCTAACTTCTTCCAAGATAAGTGTCTAATGTCTAGGTGATATAGAGTGAAGATGATATGCTCCTAGATGAAGATGACTATTTAAAGTGGAGAAGTGGGATAGGATGCACGAAAATGAAGAAAGAAGGTTTTAAGCCAAGATTGGCAAGGATGATGTAAAGATGAGAAGGAAGATAGGAGACTTCATATTTGAAGATAGTGATTTAATTTAGGATTATGTTTAAGGGGATGAGAAGAGATGTTTGTAGGGAAGCAATGAAAGGACCGTTTGCACTTACCATGAGTGAGAATGAAAAGAAGTGAGGAAGATTGGAGACTTTAAAGAAGGTACATACTATCCTAGTTTTGTTGGGTGCTTTATCAAGAAGAGGTAAATGTGAGAACAAGAAGAGGGATGGTACAATGGACTATGAATATGGTCTAGAGAGTGAAAAAGAAGAAGTTTTTTAAAGAAATCTCATGGGTGGTACCAATTGTATGTATAAGTCTTAGAAATAAGATACTGAAGGAGATGATGAAGGAGAGTGAAGGGATAAGTGTTAAGATGATCAAAATGGTTGTTATTTTGGAAACAGCATGGTGTAGGATGGTTCAAAGTATTGTTTAAAGAGAAAGAAACTGGTCAAGAGAGTGGTGAGTCAAGGATGCAGAAAAAGAAAAACAGTGAACCAGTTCATGACACCATTACTGGGGACGGTCCTGTAAATAAGGGACGGACCCGTATTTATAAGGGACCGACAATATGTTTTTGGGACCGTCGCCAGTGGAGTGCAGAGTCTTTCCAGTTTTCTCTGTTCTTCCCAGATGCAAGGATAGGAATAATCAAAGGATTGATTATGTGAGAATCATATTGCCATTAAGAAAGAAAAGAATTGGGCAATAATGATAAAGGAATGATTTAGGGATTTGCTAAATAATGTTTATAGGAATGTTGGGATTATATGGAAAAATGTATATAATCATTTGTTGGGTATCAAGAGAATTTACAAATGATTAGAGAATGTTTGGATATAGGAGAGGTGTAGGTTATAAGTGAAGAATGTGGAGAATTGTGGGAGTAATCTTTCCTAGACAAAAGAGTGGATTATTTGGAAGAGAGCGAGATGGTGATTAAGGAAATGTAAGTCATTTAAGCAGACATCACATAATAATCAAAGATATTAACGTGTATGATGTGTTACGCGTGTGTACAAGTTTTAAATTTATAAGGGGTGAATTACCGAATCTATAAATTTATGATGGTAAGTCGGGATCGTTCGCAGGGATTTGTGAGTGAATCGAATTGTAAGTATAAAAGCTGCTAAAAGTAAATCTCTAAAACAAGCAATAATGATAATATGATAATTCAAATGATTAAAACTACACTTGCTTAGACTAGTTTACTACTCTTGATAAGCATGATTGTGATAACTTTTGTTAACATGTTGGTTATGATAATTAGTTGGTGAACTAATCTAATGTTCTTACAAGTTAAACCTTCGTCAAGATTTTAGTTTATAAAAACAAGCATTAAGTTTAACCAATCAATTCAAGATCAATTCAAGTTTCATAAGTATGGATTAACAAACTTAAACGCAAAAATAATCTTTTGTTTTTTCAAATAAGCTTAGGAAATGGTCAATATAAATGGTAACCGATCATAGACAAAAAGGTTACAATTGATTGAAAACTACTAATCTTTCGACCTATGAGGTGGTTTTCAATCAATCTAATTTGATAGACAAAAGTATTCTTATGACAACCACAATTAAGTTTCTTTGTTTAACCAAGAATAATGGGTAAAAACAATTATTCATAGACAAATGATTATAACTAATTGAATAACAATAAACCTTTCGACCTTTAGAATTACTAACAACTAGTCAAACTTGATTAACAAATCTCACTATGAAACTTAAGCACAATTGGATCTTAGAATTAACTTGAAATTGAATTAAAACATGTTATCACAATTATACGCAAATCATTTAGTAATATACATCATCTAAGCAAGTGCACAAAGGCACTGGCCACTCATAACAAACATGAACATAAACTCAGAATTTTGAACATTAGAAATCATGATTAAAAGTCTTACAATGATTGGAATGAGATTACAAAAGATAAGATAATGATACCCAATAAGGTATTAGATGTTTTGACCTCCAAATGTTGACTTCTTGACCCTCTAAAGCTTCCTGGGATTCTAAGAACGAATTTAGAACTTTGAGAGAGATGTTTAAGCTTTTTGGGAGAGTGGTAGATTATTGAATGAGAATGGGATGCATTATCACTTCACAAATAGCTCTATTTATACTTCTCACAATGCTTAGGGTGTTTAATGCTCCAACTTGGCCAACAAGCAGAATGGAATGGCCTAGAATACTCAATAGAAGGGTCTAGAATCGTTGGCATAAAGCTGGGAATCTTAGTAATGAAGTTTGGGAAAATCAGGTTCCTCCAGCCGATCGGTATGGTGGCCATCCGATCGGTTGGTCTTCAAAACCACCTCCATCCAAATCGGATACGGGTTGAATCCGATCGGATGGGGGACTGTTGTAGACACAATCTTGGACTTTTGGTGTTTGGCTTGTATCTTCCTCATAGCTCTTTATACGAAATATGTTTAAGAAAAATGTGATGCAAATCTATCAAGTACAAGTTAAATTCATCAATTTAAGCTTTTATAAGTGAAAATTTAAGATGTTTGACCCAATTGATTTTCTTGCTTGATGAACATTAATAATCACCTCACGAAAAAGAAATGAAATATAATTCACTCAAATCACTCATTTATATGGTTGGTGGAGTGTATAAGAGAAATCACACTCATTGCTCAGTCATGATCTAAATATTACAATAGGCTTGTACAAGAAACAAAACTACACCAATATGGCATGAGCACCAAGTATACATATCAAAGAAGTCTTTTATTCGGGTTTAAGACTTCAAGGGTTATATCAGACTTACGTGTAAGTATCTTATGCAAAACATAATAGATCGCTGGCGTGAATTCTTGCATCACCAAACAACGGATGGTCACTAAGGATAACCTTAGATCGCTGGCACGTTATCTAATTCCTCAATAACTCGGATGGTCACTACATGTTAATACACTTGATAATTTCACAAAGCAAAAAGGCAAGGATAAGACATGGGATATGTTTAGAAAGGGTTGATGACAAAGAATACACAAAATAGTTACCAAATGTTGGTAGCTATTTCGAACCACTATCATGCAATCTTGAGAAACTTCATACTTGATCAATCAATACATTATTCCATAGCTCATTGGCTATTCTTGTCACCTTATAGCTGCGATGACTTTTTTTTTTTTTTTTAACATAAACTCATTCATTTGTCATCTTATAGTTGCGATGACTATACTTTCACTTCACTTTGATCACTGCTTTTGGAGTTTACAACTTTCTTAAAACTTTCATGATTTCCCACATAACATCCATCTTGCCATATAGCTAGCAACCAACCAAGACTTGACTAAGGGTAAGGCTAGGCTAAAAAGTGTAAAATCTTTTTGTATTTTTATGGATTTTATCAAAAGAAAAGATTGGCTCAGAAGGTGTAACTAGGGGTATCTAGCATTAAAGAAAACGCTAACAATAGGGTTTATATTGGTGGTTAACTAGTCAGTGTAACTAGCTAAATATCAATACGGAAGGCTGTTTGGGTTAAATCCTAAGGTTGCCTCTTATCACGCATATACACTTATATCACACACAAAATGTGATCTCACAACGGTCTTGTAATGATTTACAAGCACAAGTTCTCGAATAAATAAAATCACCGGCACACTTGATGACATCAAATAACGACATATTATTAGCATCATTTATCCTATGTTATTGACTTGTTTTATATCACTTTATATGAGAATTGATACTTAATCGTTTACTTTTGTAATTCTCAGTTATAAACAAGCATTGGGTGAAAGTTAATGATTTCGAACGGAAATTGGAGCAAAATGAATCAAGTTGGAAAAGTCTGCTGAGTTGAAGAGATTAAAGACCATTTCCTGACTTTGAAGCATGCGCCGCATCTGATTTTATCACGCGTCGCATATGAAACTTTGGTCAACGAAGAAGAACCAACTTGTTCTACTCCAGATACGCCGCATCGGACCAATCCGATGCGCCGTATCGGCTATACACAATCCTTACCAAGAAATCAAGTGGAGATTAGAAGCTTAATGAAGAAGTAAAGATTACAAGTCGACACTTGAAGATGCTTTTGTATTTTGGCCATAAAATCTTCATCCGGACTCCGTTTTAGGTGATTCAAGCGGCCACGGAAAGAGAAAAAGGAGATCTACCTGTATTTGAAGGAGATGCGGCGCATCTGGTCCTTAGATGCGCCGTATTGAGAGATGAGGCGCATCTGGTATTTAGATGCGCCGTATTGGGTCAGTTTCAGACTTGGAGGCTACGTTTACTTATAGATGCGGCGCATCTAACTCTATAGATGCGCCGTATCGACCCAGATTTCAGAACCTATAAATACCGAACTCATTAACGAATTAGGGCATCTTTGGGAACCCTTAGGGGCATTCCCAGACGATCAAAGCCTCTCCAAACAGTAGAAGATCAATATTGAAGACCTAATCATCCTTGAAGAACATCTCTAATCATTGTTATATTACTTAATCATTCGGTTAGCGTATCGTATTCATTATGTTTCATAGTTTATTCGTTATGATTATGTTTATGTACTTTGTTACAGAGATTATGGGCTAACACCCTTAGGTGTTAGCCATGTTTATGAAGTTTTATTAGTTTTTATGATTTTGTCGATGTGTTTGCTTTGTTATTGGATTGGGTGCTTGTCGATAAAAACTCGTTTATTGCTTATAACTAGTTGAAGTCTATGTAACTAGGTTATGATCCTTATAACTTTAATTGATGTGACTTAACTACCTGTAATTGTGGTTGCTTTGGTTGAGTTATATGCGTGTTAACCCGAATCTCTATTAGGAATCATTGTTTGGCATAAACGGAATGTGTCTACAACCTAATAGGACTAGTAGCGTGTAATACCGAACTAGGTTAGATGGTTTAAAGCAATAAGTTAGTATTGATGCTAGACGAGTCACTATGATCTTTCGTCATATCCGCCCCGAGGGCTAGTTACTTAATTGTGACAGAATTTCATAATTGATATGCCGATTAACAATTGAATGAATTAAAACAAGTAGACATAAGCATGTATAACTATAAAATGGATTAGACTTGGCTAACCCGTTCTTCCTATCTTTGGTGTCTTCATACTTGTATTGTTTGTTTATCTTAGTTTAGTTAGAATAAAACCAAACCCGTGCCAGTCTCTCAGGCTGAACCCCCCTTATCTTTAATTGCTTTCTAGTTTAGTTTAGTTAGATTAGTAATTAGAATACCATTAGATCACTTTAGCTTCGCTCCTAATGAACGACCCTTGCTTACCTAGAAACTATCTACATTGATCGGGTACACTGCTCGTGAGTGTTTAGAGTCTATAGGTTAGTTCGGCAATAAATAAATTTAAAACTTGGTAGTTTATTATAGACCTAAAAAAAACACATCAAGTTTTTGGCGCCGTTGCCGGGGAGTGATTGTTTAATTTGATTTATTGGTATTTTAGTTTTTATTTGTTTTCGTTAGTTTCTGTGTGTTTTTGTCATTCTGTGTTTCTGTCTCAGAAAGGCAATACGGCGTATTCTTGTCTGTAAATACGGCGCATTGATGTTCTGCGACAATTTTTTTTAGTTTGTGTGATTTTTTTTAGTATTATATAATTTGAAAAATCTGTTACAGAAAGCTAATACGGCGTATCTATTGTCTGTTAGATACGGCGTATTAACTTGTGTCGTATACGGCGTATCCATTGTCTGTTGGATACGGCGCATCGATCTTCTGTGACCCCAAAAATATTTTTCTCTTTTATTTTTATTTTTTTGTGTTTATTTAATTTTCATTACTTTAGGTTTTATTTTTTTTGTTTGTACTGCTGTTCTTGGTTGTTTGTCTTTCAGGTAATAATGAAGATGGACGATCCGGACATCACTATCACCCGCACTTGATTTCAAGTGGGGGGAAAACACCCTATTACGCAGTAAATAAGGGTGGAGTCAGGCTCGTGACTTGAACAAAAACAAGCGCTTCGTGGGAGGCAACCCATGCTTATCTTTTAATTTAGGTCAATTTAATTTTCTGTCGAGTCTGTCCCAGGCCTTCGATGCGGCGTATCCAACCCCTATGGATACGGCGTATCGAATCATCTGGAATACTTTAGTCCGAACTGTTTTGCTGACATCAATGCGGCGTATCTATCTTTTTAGATACGGCGTATCGACCTGCCAGAATTGAATACAGTTCTATGTTTTTCTTTTGTTTATCGTTTTCTAACCGATGATTAATGAGATGTTTCTCGAGATTTGTTTTTTCTGTGGTCTCTATATATTTACAGGTCTGGACGAATGAAGATGTTGATGAACTCCCACATTTTATATGCTCGCATTCTTACATGATGGATCATACCGAGCAAATCCCAGGGGAGTTCTCCGTTCTAATTCTTTCTATCTCTTGTTTTTAATTTTAAATACAAACAACGAGGACGTTGTTTAACTTAAGTGGGGGGATGGAGAATTAGAACGTTTACTTGTCCTAAATTTTCAAAAATATGCTTTAATCTATGCTTAATTATCAAAATTTAATTTTTTTTTAGCATGTTTTTGTTTAATCTAAGTTGCATAGCTGCACACATGACGTTATTTTCAAAAATTGTGATTTTTCAAAATTCACAAATCTATGAGTGTGCCGGTGACTTGTAAACTTTAGAACTTGGCTTGTATACTATTCGAGACCACCATAATAAGTATTATTTTTATAATTGGAATGACTTGTCTAAATTGGTAAATTTCTAGGATTACACCCAAATAGCCTTTATATGTTATGTGTTATTAACTAACTACACTGGTTAGTTAACCCCCGTATAAACCCTTTGTTTACTCTCATTTTTAGAGTAAGATACCCCTAGAAAAACACTCAGAGCCATTCCTTTCGTTTCTTACACCTTTGTTAAAATGTTTCGTTACACCCTTACACCTTAGCCTACCCTATAGATTAAAATCCGTGGTTGGTTAATTGCTTTAGGCAAAGTGAGTTTCCTTACATTACCTGTGTTCGCGTGCGTAATTCATTATCTTTGGTTAGGTCGGGAAATTGCACAATGCAAATTGGAGTGAAAGTAAATATTGTATATCTTTGAGTTTATTTTTCGTGTGTTTACTACTTTCACTATTACCGTTATTTCTGAAGTCATGAAAAGTATGGAAAAATTATCCAGAATTATCATTATAGTGATGTGGTGAAATTTTACACATCTTTGTTTATGTTAGTAGTTTGAAAAAAAAAAAAAAAAAAAAAAAAAAAAAAAAAAAAAAAAAAATCGAAAAAAAAAAAAAAAAAAAATCGAAAAAATGAGAAAAGAAAAAGAAAAAAAAGAAGAGTTGGATGTTTGATTTAACCAACTTATGTAAAGTTTTGTATTAAGTGGTCGATATCACCACTATTTGTTGTATATTATATCTATGGATTGAATGGGAGTTGGCAGTTATGGGAACGCCAACTAAGGTTTATTCTTTGATTAAGATCTTGTTGAGTATAATTCGTGTCTACCTAAAGCGTGTGTTTCAAGTGTTAAAGCGTGAGTTATTCTATGATATGAGTCTTATTCATGGGATGGTTGGGATAGTGATTAACCACACTTAGGATTTTAATTTATTTGTTTTGTTTATTTTTCTTTTTTACACCAATTTATATCCCAAATATTATCCATACCCTGTATTATTCTTTATCCAACCAAACCTTTGATTTATTGAGATTAGGGATTTGAGCAATCTTAAGTATCGTAGTCGTGGATTCGGCTATGTATTTATGATTTTGTCGCCCTTTTTGATATATTATTATTGGTGAAGTTTGAACCTATCTTTAGCCTATTCGAGTTAAGGATTTGAGCAATTGCAAGTATCGTGTTCGTAGATTCGATCATGTATTTGTGATTTTGTCGCCTTTTCTGGAATTTGAGATCGATAGTGATTAAGAATAATTAACCCTTAAGCCTAAAAACCCTTTTTACCGCTTTAGACTTGTTATTCCTTGGCTTTAGTGGAGGAGATGTGTATACTTGCCAAGCTTATGATAGAATATTCGTCGCGACTGGACAGTTAAACGATTAGATTTGCTTTTATCAGAATATTTTATTTTACTTCTAATTCGTTAAGTGTTTGGTTGTGTGATTATGACAAAAATGAATACATGCTTAAATATAAAAATAAATCCTAATATCTTTTAGGATACATTTTCATAAGATTAATTCTAAGGTTTACTTGGGGACAAGTAAAGTTCAAGTGGGGGGATATTTGATGACATCAAATAACGACATATTATTAGCATCATTTATCCTATGTTATTGACTTGTTTTATATCACTTTATATGAGAATTGATACTTAATCGTTTACTTTTGTAATTCTCAGTTATAAACAAGCATTGGGTGAAAGTTAATGATTTCGGACGGAAATTGGAGCAAAATGAATCAAGTTGGAAAAGTCTGCTGAGTTGAAGAGATTAAAGACCATTGCCTGACTTTGAAGCATGCGCCGCATCTGATTTTATCATGCGTCACATATGAAACTTTGGTCAACGAAGAAGAACCAACTTGTTCTACTCCAGATACGCCGCATCGGACCAATCCGATGCGCCGTATTGGCTATACACAATCCTTACCAAGAAATCAAGTGGAGATTAGAAGCTTAATGAAGAAGTAAAGATTACAAGTCGACACTTGAAGATGCTTTCGTATTTTAGCCATAAAATCTTCATCCGGACTCCGTTTTAGGTGATTCAAGCGGCCACGGAAAGAGAAAAAGGAGATCTACCTGTATCTGAAGGAGATGCGGCGCATCTGGTCCTTAGATGCGCCGTATTGAGAGATGAGGCGCATCTGGTATTTAGATGCACCGTATTGGGTCAGTTTCAGACTTGGAGGCTACGTTTACTTATAGATGCGGCGCATCTAACTCTATAGATGCGCCATATCGACCCAGATTTCAGAACCTATAAATACCGGACTCATTAACGAATTAGGGCATCTTTGGGAACCCTTAGGGGCATTCCCAGACGATCAAAGCCTCTCCAAACAGTAGAAGATCAATATTGAAGACCTAATCATCCTTGAAGAACATCTCTAATCATTGTTATATTACTTAATCATTCGGTTAGCGTATCGTATTCATTATGTTTCATACTTTATTCGTTATGATTATGTTTATGTACTTTGTTACAGAGATTAAGGGCTAACACCCTTAGGTGTTAGCCATGTTTATGAAGTTTTATTAGTTTTTATGATTTTGTCGATGTGTTTGCTTTGTTATTGGATTGGGTGCTTGTCGATAAAAACTCGTTTATTGCTTATAACTAGTTGAAGTCTATGTAACTAGGTTATGATCCTTATAACTTTAATTGATGTGACTTAACTACCTGTAATTGTGGTTGCTTTGGTTGAGTTATATGCGTGTTAACCCGAATCTCTATTAGGAATCATTGTTTGGCATAAACGGAACGTGTCTACAACCTAATAGGACTAGTAGCGTGTAATACCGAACTAGGTTAGATGGTTTAAAGCAATAAGTTAGTATTGATGCTAGACGAGTCACTATGATCTTTCGTCATATCCGCCCCGAGGGCTAGTTACTTAATTGTGACAGAATTTCGTAATTGATATGCCGATTAACAATTGAATGAATTAAAACAAGTAGACATAAGCATGTATAACTATAAAATGGATTAGACTTGGCTAACCCGTTCTTCCTATCTTTGGTGTCTTCATACTTGTATTGTTTGTTTATCTTAGTTTAGTTAGAATAAAACCAAACCCGTGCCAGTCTCTCAGGCTGAACCACCCTTATCTTTAATTGCTTTCTAGTTTAGTTTAGTTAGATTAGTAACTAGAATACCATTAGATCACTTTAGCTTCGCTCCTAGTGAACGACCCTTGCTTACCTAGAAACTATCTACATTGATCGGGTACACTGCTCGTGAGTGTTTAGAGTCTATAGGTTAGTTCGGCAATAAATAAATTTAAAACTTGGTAGTTTATTATAGACCTAAAAAAACACATCAACACTCATAGCAAAAGAATCAAAGCATAAACGATGTATGCTAAATATGGAACAAGCTTAAATCCTCACAATTTAGTGGAAAGGCTATAATTTGTGCTAGCTAATGTTATCGATCCTAGAATGGATTGCAATATTAATCGGGACACATCTCAATTTTTCAAAAATTACATGTTTCACCAGTGGATAGATCCAGTTATTCTAATATATTATCCTAAAAATGACAAATAACTAGATCACAAGGGCAAACAAAATTTAAAATCTAACTCGAAATTTACAAGTTATCCTTATTTTCCTATTCACCCCCCCCCCCACACTTAAGTTAAGCATTGTCCTCAATGTGATAAACGAACTTCAAAGTATGAAAATAGGGAAATAAGAGAATAAACCATATTTTCCGTGCTTCATATGATTCTTTGATCCAAGTGTCCAAGCTTAGTGATCATTACCAGCAATAATCTTAAAACAAACACACGAAAATATTTCTACGTTTTATTAAAAAGTAGTGATACACCCCCACACTTAAGTTCAACTAAGGGATTAGAGAAACTTTGGAGTGTAATCACTTTGAAAATAAAAGTAAGAAGTAAAAATAGCAAACACACGGGTTGCCTCCCGAGAAGCGCTTGTTTTATTAACGAGTCATCAGCCTGACTCAAACTTCCTCTAGTCTACGTTGGTGAAATTTTTGGTTTCTTCTTTGAATATTTGGGAACATACACCACGTTTCCTATCACTATTCCTTCTCCAGTTTCATCTATGTCTTCTAATTTTACTCTTTCCCAAGGTCTAGGAAGAACATCATAGATAAAACCAGTTTCTTCAGCCCAAGGAGTGTTTTTCTTATAATCGGCTGGAAAGGGTGCCATGAATGTTATAGCTTCATATTCTGATTCAGGCAGAATTTCTTCGATATAAATCTCGTTCATTTGCTCCTTATCATAATACAATTTAATCTGGTGACCATTAACAATGAAACTTCCACCCTGTTTGTCATATAATTCATCATATCCAGATGGAAATCCATGTTTCACTATATATGGTCCGAACCATTTCGGTTTTAGCTTAGGAGCTTTAAACTTGTATTTCATATTGAAAAGCAGAACTTTGTCTCCAGCTTTGAATTCCTTCCGAATTCTAAGCTTTCTTTCATGATAAGCTTTGGTTCTATCTTTGTAAAGCTTGGAGTTCTCATAAGCTTGGAGTCTTAGTTCATCGAGTTCATGTAATTGCAATAATCTCTTCTCTCCAGCTATTTTGAGATCAGGGTTATAGTTTCTGAGTGCCCAGTAGGCGCGATGTTCGATTTCGAACGGCAAATGACAGGTTTTTCCATACAAAAGTCTGTATGGTGTTGTACCAATTGGAGTTTTGTAAGGCGTACAAAATGCCCACAAAGCATCATCAAGTTTTCTCGACCAAACGGAAGGATTATCTTTGACCGTTTTTTCAAGTATTCTTTTTAAGGCTCTGTTGGTGTTTTTGACTTGACTACTGGTTTGTGGATGATAAGCTGTAGCAGAACGATGATGAACTCCATATCGTTTCATAATTTTCTCCATTTGTTTGTTACAGAAATGGGTTCCTCGATCACTTATTAAGGCTTTAGGAATTCCATAACGAGCGAAAAGTTTTTTGAGAAAATTAACAACAACTCGTGCATCATTTGTGGGTAGAGCCTCGGCTTCAGCCCATTTGGAAACGTAATCAATAGCAACGAGAATGTATTCGTATTTGTGCGATTTGGGAAATGGTCCCATAAAATTGATTCCCCAAATATCGAATATTTCATAGACTTGAATGCTCTTTTGAGGCATTTCATCTCTACGAGAAAGACTACCAGATCTTTGGCAAGCATTACAATTTTGAACAAGAGTATGAGCTTCTTTGAAAATTGTCGGCCAATAGAATCCAGCATCAAAAAAAATTTTAGCTATGGTGGAAGGACCATAGTGTCCCCCAGTCGGGCCATGATGGCATTCATCAAGAATTCTTCTTGTTTCAGAACCATAAACACATCTTCTGATCATCCCATCGGGGCACATTTTGAAAAGATATGGCTCTTCCCAATAATAGTGTTTTAGTTCTGAGAAGAATTTACTTCGTTGGGCATGAGTTAATCCTTTTCTGAGAATTTTTCCAACGAGATAATTTGCAAAATCTGCAAACCACGGAATTTCTTTTTCATCATTTGTGTCAACAGTCATGAGAGTTTCATCAGGGAAATAATCGTCAATTTCATCTTCTTTTAATTCTTCCAAATTTTGATTCTAGAGACGAGACAAATAATCAGCAGCTAGATTTTCTGCTCCTTTCTTATCTTTGATTTCTATGTCAAATTCTTGGAGTAGCAAAATCCGTCGGATAAGGCGCGGTTTCGCATCTTGTTTTGTAAACAGATATTTGAGCGCTGAGTGATCAGTAAACACAATCGTTTTTTTATAGCACAAGATAAGATCTGAATTTGTCAAAAGCAAAAACAACGGCTAACAATTCCTTCTCCGTAACCGTGTAATTTTGTTGAGTGTTATTAAGTATTTTGTTAGTGAAGTATATAGGACGGAAATGTTTTCCTTCACGTTGTCCTAACACAGCCCCAACAGCAAAATCACTTGCATCGCACATGAGCTCGAATGGTAGTGACCAATTAGGCGAAACCATAATGGGTGCACTAGTCAGTTGGGTCTTCAATGTTTCGAAAGCCTTAATGCAATCTGCATTAAAGTCAAAAACATAATCTTTTTCAAGAAGTTTTGTCATGGGACGAGATATTTTGGAAAAATCTTTAATGAAACGACGGTAGAAATTGGCATGTCCTAGAAAACTTCTAACAGCTTTAACGTTGGTTGGAGGTGGTAATTTTGTGATAACATCAATTTTCGCTTTGTCAACCTCCATTCCTGCACTGGAAATTTTGTGTCCAAGCACAATTCCTTCAGTCACCATGAAATGACATTTTTCCCAGTTTAGAACAAGATGTGCAGCTTCACATCTTTCGAGCATTTTATCGAGATTAGAAAGGCAAGCTTCAAATGAGTTTCCAAAAACTGAAAATTCATCCATGAAAACTTCCATAGATGTTTCAAGCATGTCTTGGAATATTGCAATCATACACCTTTGAAACGTCGCGGGTGCATTACAAAGACCGAGAGGCATACGCCGGTAAGCGTAAGTTCCAAAAGGACATGTGAATGTAGTCTTTTCTTGATCGGCAGGATCGATAGGAATTTGAAAATATCCTGAAAAACCATCAAGGAAACAAAAGTACTTGTTCCCTGCTAGTCTCACAAGCATTTGATCCATGAATGGTAGAGGAAAATGATCTTTTCTGGTGGCTTTGTTTAATTTTTTTGTAATCAATACATACTTGCCATCCAGTGACAGTTCTAGTAGGAACTAATTCATTCCGTTCGTTAGTCACTACGGTCATTCCTCCTTTTTTCGGAACACGGTGAACTGGACTCACCCAAGGACTATCCTCGATGGGGTAAATGATACCGGCATCATGAAGTTTGATTATTTTTTTCTAAACAACTTCTTTCATGTTGAGATTGATTCGACGTTGTCTTTCTACAACGGGTTTAGCACCTTCTTCGAAATTGATTTTGTGTTTACAAAAATCAGGGCTAATTCTTAGGATATCAGAAGTTTTCCAAGAAAAAGCTCTTTTATGCCTCTTGAGAACAGAGATGAGACATTCTTTTTCATTATCATTGAGCAACGAAGATATGACTACTGGAAGAAGTGAATTATCCTCCAAGTAAGCATATTCCAGATGATCGGGAAGTGGTTTTAGCTCAAGATCAGTTGGTGGTTCTTGAAGAGATGTTTTGATCCTCAATTGATCATTAAAGGTTATTTCTCAAAATTCTCTTTCACTATTTCTCCTTCTTCAATTTCTTCTTCAAATTTTACTTCCATAAAATCAGCAAATTCTTTATCAAAATCTGTTTCACTAATTTCCTCCGAAGTAGTCATGAATGGATCAGAATCGTCAAGTAATGCATCCAATTCTTCATCAGTGACTTCATCGATTACGTCAATGTTAAAACAAGTGTCATCACTGGAATATGGATATTGCATTGCTTTATCGATTAAAAAGGTAATTCGATCTTCTCCAACTCCAAGATTGAGTTCTTTACCTTTTACTTTGATGATAGCATCAGCGGTGTTTAGGAAAGGTCTTCCTAAAATAAGGGGGACTCTACTATCTTCCTCCATTTCTAAGATCACAAAATCCACGGGAAAAACAAATTTACCAACTTGAACAAGCATATTTTCAGCAATTCCAACAGGATATTGGTAAGAATGGTTGGCTAATCGAATACTCATCTTTGTAGGTTTCAAGGTATTGATGGAAAGTTTTGAATACAACGAATAGGGCATCAAATTGATACTTGCACCAAGATCGGCTAAAGCATCGCATGTGATGTTGTTTCCTAACGTGCATGGAATCAGAAAACTTTCGGGATCTCCAAGTTTTGGTGGAATTTTGTTATGAACAATGGCTTAGCATTCTTCATTGAGAAAGGTAGCGGATATTTGTTCCAACTTGTTTTTTTTTATTCAGAAGTTCCTTTAAAAATTTCCCATAATTGGGCATTCCAGCTAGAATATCAACGAGGGGTACATTGAGTCTAACCTCTTTGATCATTTCAACAAACTTCTTATAACGCTCTTCCATCTTTTCTTTCTTAAGGCATTGAGGGTATGGAATCTTTGGTGTGTACGCCTTGACTGGTGGGATGGGTTTTTCTTTGGTGGGTGTATTTGGAATATTTTCCTTTTCTGCTTCTTCAGCTTCATCCTCATTTTCATCATGGATAATCGTGGTTTCATTTGGGTTTGGTGGTGGATCATAAGAGAGACCACTTCTTGTGAATACAGCATTGATATGCTTATTTCTAGTCTGTGGTGGACGATAAGTTTTATCGTTTGATCCAGATGATGTTGGTTTAGGGTTGGATTGGGTATTACTTGGTAACGTACCAGATGGTTGGTAAGAAAATTGGTCAGAAAGTCTACCGAATTTGTTTTCAAGATCGTGAATAGATGCTTGATGATTTTTTTGGCCTTGCTCAACTTTGGTTTTGAGATTGAAAAATTGAGTTTTGACAAACTCATTAGTTGATTTTTGAGCAGTCACGAATTCTCTCATCATTTTTTCAAAATCGGATTCTTCCGGCTTTTTATCAGAGGTTTGTGGAGTTTGATTGTCTGCTCGAGGTTGAGAATCACTATTGTTATCCCTTTGTTGGCGATCTTGCCAATTTCTAGAATTTCTCCCGTAATAGTTACCACGATAACCGCCTCCACGGTATCCTCCTTGGACATAATTAGCTTCTCCTTTTTTAGGTCCGTCCATTGGTTGATCGTCACATTCAGATGATGTATGATTACCTCCACAGTTGTTACAACCATCTCGCATTTCTTTCATTTCTCCTTTAAGATCTTTGTATTGCGAGTCGATTTTGGAAACCAAGGCTTCCATTTTCTCCATGAGTTTAGAGGTATCGGAACTTTCAGCAAAAGCAACGGTTTTTCGTAAAGGTTTAGTTTTGGAATCTTTTGACCAATAGAGTTTGAGAAGTACTCAATCTTCAAGCAATTGATATGCCTGGTTAGGGGTCTTGTAAAGAAAAATTCCTCCAGCATCAAGGATTCCTTGAGATGTTTCATCAAGTCCATGGTAGAAGATTCGGATAATGGTTCCTCGTCCTAAACCATGTCCATGACAACTACTAAGCAAATCTTTCATACAAAGCCAAGCTTCGACGAGTGATTCATTAGGGTTTTGTGTGAAAGCACGAATTTCTCCCATGAGTCGGTCAAACATGGCAGGTGGAAAGAATCGGCTTACAAAAGCTTGCCTCATCTCCTCCCAAGTATTGATAGTTCATGGGGTTAATTCGTTGTACCACACTTTTGCATCTTCGGCAAGTGATGATGGAAAAAGTTTGAGTTTGATGACGTTGACATCGGTGTCGCCATATCGAAACATGCTACAAATTTTGATGAATTCGGCAATGTGTTTGTGCGGATCGGCCCTCGAATGGCCATCGAATTGGCGGTCTTTGATCATAGAGAGATGGTGACCTTTCACGGTGAAATTGTCACCAAGGTTAACAGCAACAATAGCAGCTCCAGGATTGGATGCTACAGCTCGGTTGGCGGCCCACATGGGTTGATCGTCAGCCATGGGAAAAGGTTGATCATTGAATGGGTTATAAACGACTTTGGCTTCGAAAAGGTTATCAAACGGTTGGTTTCGTACTCTTGGTACACGATTGGCTAATGGAACAAAAGGTGTTCTTCTTCTTCTTTGTCTTCGAATTAAACTTTCGGGATCGAAAAAAGGTGAAATTGGTTCTATTCCAGTTGAACGAGTGTTTATACAATTCCCAAGAGAATCTAGGCAACGTTTAAACACACAAGCAAATAATGAAAATAGTTTGGAAAATCAGAGTTGAGGAATCGATCGGATGGCAAGGTATGCCGATCGGTTGGGTGTCTCGAAAAAAATTGGATTTGAAAGAGACCGATCGGATGGATGGACTTTCGATCGGATGGTTGGCTCGGAAAAGTTTTTAATTTTATTTCTTGAAAACGAACTTGGTAAGAAATGGACTTCTAAAACCTACAGAAACACAATCAAAATCCCCGGCAACGGCGCCAAAAACTTGATGTGTTACGTGTGTGTACAAGTTTTAAATTTATAAGGGGTGAATTACCGAATCTATAAATAACACATACGAGAAAGTGAACTCGTCCGTTATAGAAAGATAATGATGGTAAGTCAGGATCATTCGCAGGGATTTGTGAGTGAATCGAATTGTAAGTATAAAAGCTGCTAAAAGTAAATCTCTAAAACAAGCAATAATGATAACATGATAATTCAAATGATTAAAACTACACTTGCTTAGACTAGTTTACTATTCTTGATAAGCATGATTGTGATAACTTTTGTTAACATGTTGGTTATGATAATTAGTTGGTGAACTAATCTAATGTTCTTACAAGTTAAACCTTCGTCAAGATTTTAGTTTATAAAAACAAGCATTAAGTTTAACCAATCAATTCAAGATCAATTCAAGTTTCATAAGTTTGGATTAACAAACTTAAACACAAAAATAATCTTTTGTTTTATCAAATAAGCTTAGGAAATGGTCAATACAAAAGGTAACCGATCATAGACAAAAAGGTTACAATTGATTGAAAACTACTAATCTTTCGACCTATGAGGTGGTTTTCAATCAATCGAATTTGATAGACAAAAGCATTCTTATTACAACCACAATTAAGTTTCTTTGTTTAACCAAGAATAATGGGTAAAAACAATCATTCATAGACAAATGATTATAACTAGTTGAATAACAATAAACCTTTCGACTTTAGAATTACTAACAACTAGTCAAACTTGATTAACAAATGTCATTATGAAACTTAAGCACAATTGGATCTTAGAATTAACTTGAAATTGAATTAAAACATGTTATCACAATCATACGCAAATCATTTAGTAATATACATCATCTAAGCAAGTGCACAAAGGCACTAGCCACTCATAACAAACATGAACATAAACTCAAAATTTTGAACATTAGAAATCATGATTAAAAGTCTTACAATGATTGTAATGAGATTACAAAAGATAAGGTAATGATACCCAAAGTATTAGTGTTGAATTCTTGATGTTTTGACCTCCAAATGTTGACTTCTTTACCCTCTAAAGCTTCCTGGGATTCTAAGAACTAATTTAGAACTTTGAGAGAGATGTTTAAGCTTTTTTGGAGAGTGGTAGATTATTGAATGAGAATGGGATGCATTATCACTTCACAAATAGCTCTATTTATACTTCTCACAAAGCTTAGGGTGTTTAATGCTCCAACTTGGCCAACAAGAAGAATGGAATGGCCTAGAATACTCAATAGAAGGGCCTAGAATCGTTGGCATAAAGCTGGGAATCTTAGTAATGAAGTTTGGGCAAAACAGGTTCCTCCAGCCGATCGGTATGGTGGCCATCCGATCGGTTGATCTTCAAAACCACCTCCATCCGAATCGAATATGGGTTGAATCCGATCGGATGGGGGATTGCTATAGACACAATCTTGGACTTTTGGTGTTTGGCTTGTATCTTCCTCATAGCTCTTTTTTCTTCATCCAAACTTGATCTTTTCTATGTCTTGGAACTTGTCAACTTGGAATAATGAATACTTGGACCTTCATTCTTTGAAATGCCTTTTTGGTTGGGTCTTGACACAAGAATCTTCGTACGATCATAAATCTTTCTTTCTTCGTCATTCTTTCACTTTTTCTTCCTTTTTCCTGTACTTGGCTACATTTACTTTGCAAACATACTTTGGTACGATTAAGTAACAAAAGCATATAAATATAACCAAATAACATATACAAAAGCACGAATAACGCTACTAAAAACATGCACAATTTGAGCGTTATCAGTGTATAACTATATGACATCTAAGAAGTTATCAAGATAGGCATACCTAGTCCGTTATATATTAAATCGACATAGTGTGGGCGCACAAATAACACGTAAGTCATGTAAAGTGATGCATACAAAGCATACAAAGCTTGATTACTATGAATGCAAGCATTAAGTAAAACAAGTTGACATTTAACATATAAGAGCATGTATCATGGACATATATCAAGAAATAAAACATTAGAAAAGCTAATTCAAAGCAAGATCTTTCTAATGAACAAGCATTCAATAATTAAGCAAGTAGTCATCTAGCATTTAAGAAAGCATGAAGACTTATAATCATATCTCACAAGAGCAAATAGTCATTTTGAAACATCAAAAACACATATGTGAGATGCAAGTAATCTAGGTTTGCTAAGAAGAATCATAATTATAACTTGTTTAAAATGCAATCCTAACGGGAGACAAAGATCATCAATGTAAAACATCTTTAGTCAAATGTAGGAATGGAAATTTTTTAAGTTAGAGAATGGATATGAGACTATTACTAGCGGTGCTCAATTAAGGCTAAACACGACTATTTTTACGGGTTTACCACAAACCCAACTTCTCTCCTGGAAGCAATTCAACCATTAGGTCAAATTGAATTTCTAGTGCAATAGGTTCTCCAGTAGCCATTCTCATATTAGAAAAAATGGAATTCCTATATTTTCCCATTGAAGTTTTCCAAAGATGATATTATCCGATTCCGCTAATACATGTCCTAACCATATTTTAAAAGCCGGTTAATGAAGACGATATGTCTTACACAAAATCCTTACAAAGGCAAGCACAATATTTTAAATATGTGTTTGAGATTTGGAGGATGTTTGGTTTAGATGGTGTATTACATGACCTTATGGATGACATCTTTGTTTATTGAGTTGTTATTTTAACATGTTTTGGTTTCAAGAATACTCCATAGTAAAACTCGAGAAAGAGAGTCTAATTAAGGTTACTTGCCTTAATAGATCTTGTAATGTTTTACGTTGTATCATTGAGAGAAAACATATTGTATCTTTTGACAAATACGCTTATTTAAAAGGATAAACTTTTCACTCTTATGAATTGCTTATGAAAACAAGTATTTTAGTTATAATGTGATTAACGAGTTTTACTTGTTCAAGTAGTGACACACGTTGTATTAGGTTGCTTACAAAATCTAATATCCTATATTTTTTGACGTATTCTCTTGTAATATAACCATTCATGTTACAAGGAGAATGAGATGCATAGGATGTAAATTATCCTTTTGAAATACATGTTATCTTCTTGAAGATTGATGATGTGTGTGACATTTTTACTTGACATGTGATTTTGATTCTTAACTCGTTCATGAGAAAAGTCTACATATGTTGTTTGTTTGCTCGTGTTTGGTTTTTCGGAAATGACACATTTACAAATTGTGTTGCAATGTAAATTATTTGAATATTTCGGATGAAACATCCAAGTCGTCAATCCTACTTTGTTGTGTATTTTAAGCATCTTTTAAACGCATTAGTTTAATATTTGGAACACAACCATTAGAAAAGAAGACTCAATATGACATCATCAACACAAGTGTGAGTTATTGTAATATATCAAAAACACATAACACACTCAAGGTTTGTGATTTGGCCGTGGGTTTAGAGAGAGAAAGAGAGAAGTGGAAACTTTCTAGTGAGAGAAACTATGTGATATTAGATTAAGCAAATGAAAGTTCCAACCCTTCCCATGGGTGGGAAGGGCTATTTGTAGTTCTTACAAAACGCCCCTACATGGGCTATGGACCGGGCTGACAGTGGGTAAAGACCCGACCCGACTCCATGATGAAACGATATCTAAACTAATATGATTAAACCTACGAGCTACTTAATGCTAATCCATACTCGGGGTGACCGAGTCTTTCATGTGAATATTTATATTCCTAACAATCTCCCCCTAAGGGAGGTCACCCCGGAAATTACACTTCGAATTCTAGCATTCTATTACATAGATTTGAGTTCCTAGCTCGTAGTCTTTGATTCTTCTAAGTCTTTAATCATTGTACTTTCAGCAGTGGACTTTTGATGACTGTTCATTTATCTTGGATGATCTTTGAGGATTCTTTGAGGTCATCATCCAACATACGTCTTCAAGTCATCTTGTAGCAGTATTGTTTCCATGTGATGTTGTGATCTTTGGACCGACATGCTCACACTTTTCTGGATCATGATTTTCAGCATCAGAGTTGCGAAAGCAGTGATGAAGGCCTTTTAATGATCATTATTTCTTTGTTTATGTTGGGGAAGTGTAAGCATGGGGCGATAGATTGGCATCTTTTCGGTAATCAGCTGTAATCGCCAGGGATTCCTGCATACGACAGTTAGCAATAAAATGTCTGGTACTTACAGGTTCGGACTTTGAGATTGTTAACAGCATAGTGTGAAAACTTTCTCTAATCCTTGCCAAGGCCGTTCCTGAATCGGATACCCCCGAGAGGGCTTACAAGATCTATCGAAGTACATCAACGATTAGGTGAGTCACTGGAGTTCACTCCATGACTGTAGACCGTTTGAAACCGCCGCGACCACTAAGCGTATTGTTGGGAATTATGATTTGATACTTACAAAACTACAAAGGCATAAATGAAGACAAATGAAACAATGAGGACCTAATATGTAATAGTTAGCTTTATTAGTAAGTTAGGGTTTGTAACCTCCCTCTATTATATAAAGAGGGTAGGCGTCTAGGTTACACAGATAGAATATATAGAAAAACATTGATCTCTCCAATGAGAGTCGATTGAAACGTGTTTACGTGTTCATTAGTAGTAGTAGGATTTTCTTTATGTTTAATAAAGAAAACCTTGTTAGTAATGTTGGTTGTGTTTTTCTGCTGTGCATATCAATATTACTTATCCTAGATGGGCTTGATCTTGGTTCAACAAGTGGTATCAGAGCGGGTTGCTCTTGATATCTAGGATCTACAAGGTTTTTATTGTTGAAGAGGAGCAGTTTTGGAGCAGATATTATCGTACAGAAGCAGATCTGGTTGACAGCAGCAGGTTTTGATATATTGTGAGGTAATCGTATTTATTTTTTTAACAGCAAATCTGATTGGCTATGATAATATTATACCTTGTACAATAATTGATTGGATGAGAAATTATTTGGTCAAACATGTGAGGCTGCGTTTAAATGGTTGTCGCTTACTGATCTTGTATTAAAAGTGAATTCGGATTGGACGTAGCTATGTAGATCTGGTTATTTTATTGGTGATGGCTACTACTATTGATTATTTTGTCGCATGTGATTTATTGGGTTGATGATTTAATTGATTTTGAGATTGAAGATGATTGGATGGTGACAGCTTATCTCGTACATATTTAATACTATGGATCAGTGTTTGGTTATTGATGCCTTTTGTCGTTAACAGCATGGCAATCAATTTGTAATTTATTAATCTCGTACTGATTCAAATATTGACGAGAATTAATTTACTGTTGTGGGGTACTGTTCGAAGATTTGATTGGTCAAGGTGATTAATTCTGGTGGCATTGATTTAATTCTGGTGATTGGTGAATTAAGTCTGGTCGAGTGTTATTAATGCTAGTGGACCAAAAAGTTAATTCTGGTCAGCAGTTAATTCTGGTCAGTGGTAGTTAAGTCTGATCGTTTATGCTGCTCGGATTCTGCTGCTCTTGGTTAAGTGTTTGTTAGAAATTAAAAAAAAAAATAACAATAAAAAAAATAAATAAAAAAAATAAATAAAAGAATAAAAGAAAAAAAATTAGTACTGATCAGTTCCTGCTGGTGGATACAGTTTGTGCTGCTTTCGATATATTTGATATAGTATTCTAGGTCCACAGACGCCCTTGGATCTTGGACGATGTGATGCTTATGGCTTGGTTATTTTTATTTGGTTTGGTGTTTACGAGCTGTTTAGTACCTAACGTAATGATGTCGTGGTAGGTCCGGGACCACACGCATTATTATAGGGTTTGATCTGGGATCAAATGGGCAGTTATGGTGAGGAAGGTCTGGGACCAACCGGTGATCCATAACTGAGGTGTAATACACATGTCTTGTTTGCACTAAATTGGATACTTATCATCTACTTCAAGCAAATTAAAGTCCGAGATTCACGAGATGGTTAGTATACTTTTAAGGGGAAGCTTATTGATTATATACTTATCATCTACATGCACCACTTAAGGGGAAGTGATTCGATTCAAGTTGCATGGAAGACCCCTATTCAATGATTACAAAAAGGGGAAGATGATTGATTTATTTGTCTCGTTATTCAGATCTGCATCTGAGTCATTTACACGTCGCGTAATATTCAGATCTGCATCTTGAGTCTGAGCAGAGTAAAATCTGTCGTCATTTGCACGTGGTGAATATTCGGATCTGTAAGTGAGTCTACATGGGATTCCGTCGTCTTTTGCACGTCGTGGTGAATTGGAGGCAACTGATTCAATTATCTTATTACTGATAGATTAGTTTGCAGCTTATTATCATGTGGTGACATGTTCAAGAAGATTGTTTCATAAAGACAATTTTGTAATATCAAATAGAGGAAGATTGGTATCAGAGCTTCCTTAAATGAAAAACTCACCTTTCAAGCTAATGAGATATATGAAAAAGATGAAAAACTTAAGAGATATAGAAAAGCAGGCTTAAAAGCTGTTAAGGAAAGAGATGAATTGCAAAAGAAACTAGATAAATGGACTCACTCTGCTAAGTGTCAGGATAAAATAATAGCATCTAGTATGAGCTCTACAAGTAAGATTGGCTTAGGTTATGGAATACAGTCAGATAGTGAAGTCCTAAGCTATGAGGAAGAGATGGACAGATCTGTGTTCAAATGTAGGAAAGAGGATTCTATTTGTAAGCCTGTGTACAATAGGTTCATTAAAGCTGATAATTTTAAAGGGGTACCACCTCCATTAAGTGGAGATTATACCCCTCTACAAAAGAACGACCAGACTTAACTTTGACAAGACTTAACTAATAATACTAACAGACTTAATTCTGTAGTCCACCAGACTTAATTCTGGTCTTCCATTAAGTCTTCTCTTGTCTTGTGATAATTCCCAACACGTAATCCACAAGGAATTACTAAAGTGACCTACTTTCAGGGCTATTTGATGTTGACCCTGGCAGGAATTTCCATTCAATCACTGAGAATTACATTTTTAAATTCCCTCATAAATGTTCTGGCAGATTGCTAAGATCTGCGTAGGACTCATAAGTTTACAACTGGTGTCCTTAATGTTAAACAACCAGTATAGAAGTAACATGAGTTCCTATGAGATCTTTTGATGTATCTTGCGGCTCTAGACTCGATAAGTGCAATTTTTGGTAGTCGGAGACTGGACCGGTGTCTCCTGTTTCAATATCAACATGACTCGTAATGAGCGGTCGATAGATTATGCAGGGTTCCCCGTGAGAATGAAACAAGTCCTTTTAAGAGAAATTGAGTGGCTAAAAGGTTTAGTGCAGTGCGTCACTGGGTCCATGACGTCTTGTCTTCAATACTGGTGTTACCTTAGTAACCACCAATAGCATATGAATTGAACCCGGTTTCTGCCCTAAGGTTGAATAATTGGAGGGCTATTTCTTTTCACCCTTTCTCATTACATTTCTTTTTAATTCTTCAACCCCTTCTTTCTCCTTTCTCATATTACTCCTTTTTTCATAATCATACCTAAGGACTTTCTAATACTAACTATTCGGTATTGTCCTTGGGTTGATCCCTCCGGCTCTGGTGGATCATAGGACGGTTTTCCTAACCTTAGCCACCTTATAACTTCATGACTATCCTATGTTGCCGTCAACCAAATCTTTGAAAAATTTCTCAAAGTGTTTATAGTTATAAAACACATTTTGCTAACACTTTGAGAGTTTTGTATTTTTCAAATACTCCCCCTTAACATGTGCTCATATATTTTAATTTAAAATTTGCACATGTTGGGTAGAGTTTGCACTTTTTGAATTGATCCACTTTCAGTGAACATGACCGACTTGAGACACGCTTACATCACTAGTTAGACTAGCTTGAAATTATTACCCGGCCTGGTCAAGTCCACATAAAGTTTCTACGAACGGTACACTCTACTCAGACAAGTCCTCTTCGAGACACGCTTACATCACTGGTTAGACCAACTTGAAATTATTACCCGGCCAGGACAAGTCCTTTCGATTAATGACAGTTTTTGTTTCGTCAATTCATTGGTGAAGTCTGAGTCGCGCTCACATGAGATGCCATATCTTTTTTGTCACCACACACCATTTGCTCCCCCTCAATATGTGCATTGATATGCAAAAGAGTTTAGCACATATGGGAGAGCTTACATTTAAGTCCAAAACATCACATTTTTATCAGATTGCATATTTAAATCACATTCTCTCCCCCGATCAGAAATTTCAAACCTTTTGAGATTTTGTTATCCCAATTGATTTAAATAAGTTTAGAAAATATGGGAGAAAATGTGGTCAGGTTTAATATGTGCTGATAATGGAACATACTAATGCTCCCCCTCAAACAATGAGGGAGAATGTTATTGTCAGGTATGATAAGTTTGAAAGATATTTGACCTAAAAAAATCATACACTAAAACATAACAACAAGTTTCATTAAATTCACAGCTTATTATGTACAAAGTGACTTGTTTTGATGATATAAAATTTTTGAAATCACTCTCCCCCTCAATCGATGACCCGTTTTCTATTTAAAGAGCTGTAGTCATTGATTGAGTGATAGATTTTTATGAAAAGTTCAATTCTGATTGATATTCAAAAATCATGGTACCACCAAGTTTAGCACAAATACTTTCCTGAAGAATCATAGATGGAAAAGTATCTGTGATGTAAAGAAGACTTCTTTTCTTATGCGAGAAATGATGCACTAAAACGTACATCAAATCGGGGATGCACGGATATGAAGTAATCCATGCCCGGGTGAACTTCACCCGTTGTTAGGAACAGCCGTCTTTTTGCCGACGTGCTTTCCTCATTTTGAAAAAACGGGTTGCATATCTGAAGTAATAGCAAGCCATTATGACATGTTTTAACAATTCAGTTGAACTTCTGCTCGAGCTTCATTTAAAGTCCCGTGTCATTATTGAATGACATTTCTAGGACCGTAAATGTTATCGATAACCAGAAGACATGCCTAGAGGAACTATTTTTGGTATTTTTGTGATTTTCTGATTTTTATGGTTTTTATAGGTTTTATATTTTTCTATTTTCTTTTTGGTTTAAAATATATACAAGGATACATGAAGCAGATCCCTTACTCCTCATTTTCTTCGTGAAGACACTTGAGGGTTTCTGGCGTCAAACTCTTCATGCCAAGTCGTGGGAGAATAAATTGGAACCGTTCTCTCGGGAGTGCCTTAGTGAAGATATTAGCCAACTGAAACTCAGTCCTCACGAAGTAAAGTTCAACTACCCTTTTCTCAACCTGTTCCCTAATGAAGTGATGTCGGATATCGGACGAGAAAGATTTCCAACAATGTTGTCAATCGGATGATCATTGGTCCATTTTCTGAGATGTTCATGTGGTTGAGGGTAGGGAACTGATGTACCCATGTTAGGATCCCTTGAAGAAGATGCCTCAGAAGAAGATTTAGGTGCAAATATGTTTCCGAACGGAGCCTCTTCAGGAGGAGCAAAAGGATTCACTTCTAAAGAATTGTCGACTATGGTGCCTTAATGTACTGAAGGAGATTGAAGATTTGAAGATGATGGTGAATGACTTGCAGGTGGAGCATCTTGATCAATTGAAGTAGATACTGAAGGACCATTTGAATTGTTCGGAACCGGAGGAGCGACAACTGGTGGTGTTGGTGTATCATCAGTAGGTGCCTCAAAATATTCATCAAACATTGGGTCAAACAGAATCTTCAAATCCTCACTTGTGGAGGGTACATAAGGAACAGCAGAAGTGGAATACTGTACAAGACCTGAACTGATTTGTCCAGGAGACAAAAGTTTAGACGCGGGTCCTGAACTGATGTGTACAGGAGCCGTCTGACCATTTAACGAAAACAATCAACATATAGTATATTCACCCTTCTCCCCCTCAAAAATTGCATATGACTGCCGACTGCCATTTTTGATTGAACGAGTGAATAAGAATACCATCAACGGTAAGTAGATCCACTTGATGACTGACATTTAGTATATTCACCCTTCTCCCCCTCAAAAATTGCATACTGCCATTTTTGATTGAACGAGTGAATAAGAATACAATCAACGGTAAGTAGATCCACTTAATGACTGACATTTAGTAAATTCACCCTTCTCCCCCTCAAAAATTGCATATGACTGCCAACTGCCATTTTTGATAGAACAAGTGAATAAGAATATACTCCAATGTACGTTGATCCACTTGATGACTGAATGAGCATGGGAAGAGCATGAAGCTTGTTGATGAAAATGGTCATAAACAAGAAGATTTCTCTTCTTCCGAAGATAAAGCGCACTTAAGCGTACACCTTTCTTTTCTTTGAGGAACGGGGCCTGGAGTGTTTTCAGCAGACGCCATTATGTTGACATTGAGGCCCGAGGCTTGAACTACACTGTTCAAACGTCATTTTCGTTTCCCCTCATATGTTGTGAGCAGCCTAAGTCCAAATGTCAAAGAACGATCTATACGACCTGCATTTGAAAACAGACGAAAGAAGAGAGTTTGGAGTGACGGATCCCCAATTTAAGTTGGGTTCCAATTGGTTAGTGCAAACAATCTTTGGAGCTGCTGAAACCATAGGTGCCTTGGTTTTAACAATAGGGGCAACACTAGTAGATGCAATGGACCTACTTAAAGGGCATTGTGTATCTAAAGGGATAACTCTACCAGTTGGCTTCCATTCCTTAACAGGCACTACTCTAGGCATGGTAATCCTCGTTAAAGGGCAATGTTCGCCTAGTGTGAATATTCAGCCCGTAGGCTTCCACTGAAAGCCCACATTGGTAAACATTTTCCCTATAGGTTTCCAAGATTGCTTAATTTGTCTAGCTCTCCAAACTTTCTTAACTGGGGGTTTATTGGACGACTTAAAAAATTTCTCAACACATTTATCATGATTACCCGAAATTAAACAATCATTACATGTTTTGCAAAGTGAATTAGGATTTGAATTATGATTCCGTTTGTTCAAATCTGACTTATTGTTCCTCATGTGGTCTTCTACTTTCTTCTTAGGAACACTTTTAGCTGGTGAAGTCCTATAATTCTTTATATTTCTCCTAGGTTTTGACTCGCTAGCTTTAGTGTCTCTGTTAACTCCTGTAGAAGGACTGATGGGAATCTTAGTCTTTTTCACTTCTAATTGCTGAACATGTTTTGATGTGTTGGGATCTGAAGTATCCAAGGGTGCCACAAAGGTTACATACTTGTTCTTAGTCATTAAGGATGATGCAATAAACCTATCTCGCTTGTTATCAATCTTAGGACATGTGCCAATGACGTATTCTAAGAGTTCCTGAGATCGTTTAGTGAGGAAGCAGGCATCTACAACTGCACTATCAAGTGGTTTATCTATCCTATCCTCTTCTATGATCTCACGAAGGGTATCAAGGCTATCCTTAACGTGAGTGAGATATACTTGATGAGCAGACCTATTGTTCCTAAGGGGAAGCGGAATAGGCACAACATCAATTGTAGACTTACTACAAGCAGAAACCTTTGGAACAACATTATCACTGGTGATGACTGGCATTTTCCCTTTCACCTGAGCCTTTAGATTCTCAATCTCATTAAGCAAATAAGTTATTTTTTTCATTGGTTTTATCAAGTGATTTTAATCGAATCATATAACTCTTTGTAATGCTATTTGATTTTTGAATTTTCAGCTTGAAAACAATCATTTTCATGTTGTAATTTATTGATGCTGTCTTGATAGTGAAAATTCTGAGAATCTAAAGACGATGGTTTATGGGTGCCAGTCACATCACTCTTATTTGATTTTAATTGGGCAATTTGGGCCCTCAATTTTCGAATCGTGTTAGTGTGAGCTTGAATTCTTTCATCTCGTTTGCTTAATTCAAAATATGCATCAAATTCAAGAGCATCCAAAGATGTCTTGGCATTTGAGATTTTAATTCTTTCTTCTAAATGTTGATATTTTAATTGCAAATTAAGATTATCAGCCTCTAGTTTTGAAAAATGCCTGACCATGTTATCATGGTCATCGTTTTGGATTTTCTCATGCAATTTTAAATTCTCCCCCTCAAGCTCAACAACACGATTCTGGGAAATATTCAATGCAATAGACAACTCATGAAATTGACAAGCAGTTAATGCATAATCAGTAGCAGTATAAAATACATCCTGTGCAATACATCTCGCAATCAAATTCTCATTGGTGATGAGAATGTTCTTTCTCTCAATCTCACGACTCTTAAGTTCTATCGCATTTTGGGACACCTCGTTTTCCATATCTTTAAATACTTCTCTCATCTCTTTTAATTCAGTTTCAAGGGTTTTTTGCATGCCCTCAAAATGTTCTTTGAGGAGTTTAAAGAATGGAATAACCTCAGTTAAGTAACACCGTTTTGTTTGTTCAAAACCCCTTTCCCCTTCAGTAATTCTCGTTGGCGTAATTCTCTTCTTACATGTTTTATCAAAATCAGCAAATAGTTGACAAAGAACATATATGCTACTTAGAGTTTTACATTTTGTGGGAAGAGTTAAAGGAACTAAGTGCATGGGTGTATTGGGTGGGTACACTGTTGCTGCAGCTATCTTTCTAAAGGGTGGAGTTTTGGCTTGAAGTTCATCGGCTTTCCTTTTTTCTACGTCCAAAGACCAAAATATTTGTTCTGGCGTCAACTTAGTTTGAGGTGCAAAAACAGTCAATCGGTTCTCCTCATAGTAATTATGGGGTTTGATTATAACTCGATTTGCTATACATTTGGGATCCTTCATTTTTTCAGCCAATCTTTCTCAATTTATTACTTCTATCTCATTACTCTCTTCAAATGATGACACATCAAGAGGGGCATGACCAGGCCTAAGCAATTCATTTCCATCATATAAGGAAGGTTGGGCTACTTTAGCACTCCTAAGGAAAGCTGATTTAAGTTTACCTACATTCATTTCACTATGTTCATCACACAACTTTTTATGCTTTTGAATCATTTGAGCAGTTCGTTTGGTCTGGTCTTGTGCGTATAACTTGTTTTCAATCTTATTTTTTAACGTTTTAAGTTTGGAAAAATCATTTAAGAGTTTTGTTTCTTTTTCTTTGATATCATGTTTTGGTGTAATTACACTTTCTTGGATCTCCTGTTTTTGTTTAACAGTTTGATCAAGTTGTTTTCATAAAGAATATAACTCCTTTTTCAATGTTTATTCCCTTAAATTATGTTCTGTTATGAATGTACGCATTTGACTATCCATTTTCTGCTCACGTTCAGCTAGCTCAAATTATGCACGTTGTTCATATATGGGCACCCGATCTTTATAGATGTTAAGTCTAGTAGTCAAGGTGTCATCAGGGATAAACGCAGTGTACTCATGCAACTCACAATCATCATTTATAACAGAAGATGCACTACTAGGTACAACAGACACTTCGTTGTATTTCACATATTGTTCATATGAAATAACATCGCTATTTCCCATATTAGCAGTATCTGACTCAACAACGTTTGTCTGTTGTACTTTTTCGGGAATCTTTTGTTCATGGAACACATTATCATCATTAATAACAGAAGATACCCCACTAGGTTCAAGAGATGCTTCATTGTGTTTCACGTGTTGCACGTTGTTCATAGCAGTATCTAACTCAACAACGTTTGTCTGTGGCTGATGAAGCTCTTTCTCTTGAGAATTCGAGCACACAAAGTCCCAATTGGCACTAAAATACTCAAACACGTTTATCTGTTGTACATCTTTGAGAATTTTTTATTTGTCAATCATATTGTACAATCTGAGTACATCATATATAGCAGAATCTGAAGTAGTAGACATGATGTAAACGTGCACGGGATTTTACAATTCTATGATTTAAACCGAGAAATAGATTCTTTCGCGGGATTTTACAAAAATCAAGAATAAACCGTGAAATGATAGTTAATATGTGTTATGATAACTGTTGGATCGGTACAATGATTAGAGATTGTGTGTTAAACATGATGACCGTTTGATGGACTAGGTGATATATTGTTTAGTTGTGATTTGGTTTGGTTGATGCGAGTTGTTATGGTGAAATACTGGTCTGAAAACTTAAAACCTCAATAACTTCATTCCGGAGGGGATTTGGGCCTCGAATATTTTGTTTCATGGCTTTGTTGTGAAACCTAACTACATCCAGGCTGTTCCGGTCGTTTTGACAAGTATTTCGCTGAAAACGGAGTTACAGTTCAAAAGTTATGGCCGTTTGAAGTTTTGACGTAAAAAGTCAACTTTTAGTCAAACCGCAGGATCCACTAATCAAAACGCAATGACCAAACCTCAAGACCAAAACGCAGCTTTAGAGGCAAATCGCAGAAGTCAAAACGCAGTCAACAAAGACAAAACGAAGGACCAAAACGCAGAAGTCAAACCGCAGAGTCAAACCGCAACACCCAAACCGCAATGCCAAATCGCAGTTCTTTGGAGGCAAATCGCAGTGGCCAAAACGCAAAGTCTTGCCAAATCGCAGTCCCACGAGGCAAACCGCAACGGTCAAAATGCAGAACCTCAGTACCAAAACGCAAGAACCCAAAACGCAGTCACAATAGGACAAGGAGTCGCTTTCACTGAGTTTTGTCTGTTTTTCCCTTTTCAGCTACAAACTAAACCGCAACACGATGCACACCAAACCGCAATCCAAAACTAGTTCAAACCTCAATGAAGAACACCTCACCGCGAGTCAAAACGCAATGAGGAAAAATATTCAAACTTTCAAATAACACCACCAACTAAACCGAATAGTGCCAAGGAATTATGCAATAGACTATTGTGAACACAAAAGTACAAACTTCTAAAAAATCTAAGCACCAATTAGGATCAAATCTTGATGTTTTCTTACTTTTCTAATCGAACTACAAAAACAATACAAAAACACCAAGAACACACCACAAATCCATGAACATGCAATCACTCGAACCTAACCATGGCTCTTGATACCAATTGTAATATATCAAAAACACATAACACACCCAAGGTTTGTGATTTGGCCGTGGGTTTAGAGAGAGAAAGAGAGAAGTGGAAACTTTCTATTGAGAGAAACTAAGTGATATTAGATTAAGCAAATGAAAGTTCCAACCCTTCTCATGGGTGGGAAGGGCTATTTATAGTTCTTACAAAACGCCCCTACACGAGCTATGGACCGGGCTGACAGTGGGTAAAGACCCGACCCGACTCCATGGTGAAACGATATCTAAACTAATACGATTAAACCTACGAGCTACTTAATGCTAATCCATACTCGGGGTGACCGAGTCTTTCATGTGAATATTTATATTCCTAACAGTTATGATCCGATGTATATTCTTTTCGTCTTGAGAAGGACGTCATTATTTTCATAACAATCGAGTGTGATTGAGTATGTAGGTTTAAGATGATATGTCTTGTTATATCTTGAAGCTAGAAAAATAATGACTCAAATTTCATGTCCACACTAAAAAACTTGTCAATTAGATTTGATAATGATATCAATCATAATTTGAATAATGAATCGATATATGCTCGAAATCTTTCTTGACTCTCACGATCACTCTTTTTAATCAAGACAATAAATAAGGATTTATGGAATGTGCTCCATTAAATTTAATACTTGTTGTATGTGTGAGGTTATTAATAATGACATGTCAACTTCAAGATTGTCATTTATTTTTGTGTGTGAAAAACTATTTATTATTACGTATAATATGCATAGTTTTTGACATTTCATGAGTATAAAAATAATTTTCCTAACCATTTTTATACAATACACACTTTTTGTAAAATACTACATGTTTGAAACAATTTGAGTGTGTTCAAATACATGAAAGGTTCAAAAATATTTTTTTTTTACTTAAATACTAATGTATTATTATAAACCTTTATCTTGATTGGACAACCCATGGCCAATCAAGATAAGTGCGTGTAATGTTTTAGAAATCATGCTGTAATTTTTGGAAGATGAAGTGTTAAATATTTAGAGGTAACAAATTTTAACACTTGAATTTTTGGAAAGATAGTTGTGTGAGACAATTGTTTTCGACATACATGATTAATCAACTTAGTCTATATATCTTAGTGAGTTACTAAAACATTACAAGATAAGCAAGCATTCAAAAACACATAAGCAAGTAAAGTAATCTATTCCTAATGCAAGAACAATTTAGCATAACACATATAAAGATATTCGTTATCGTTTTGTGTGTTAGATACAACAATGTATACTTGCTTGATTTTGTTTTGAAAAGAATTTTCCTCCCCAATTCAAAATATTAATTAAGATCGATATTTTGAAAATACAAAGACACCATTTTTCAAAAATTCATTTACTAGAGATTTCCGACTCAAGAGAAAGAGCAAAAAGCTAGTTTTACGTTAAAACGTGACACACGGTTTTGACTACTATATAGCAATTTGCATTTATGACTTAATTAAGTTTGGAATCAATACTTGGAAGTATTTTTAATTAAAGTGGACTCAATTACCTTTAAAATGGCGGGTGGTACGACTCCTACGGACTTACAGTTGATTTTATATGAATTTTCAAAATTGACATCATTTTGGGGAAGGTCCCTTAAATATTGACGGTCCCATAAATATTTAAGGGACCGTCCATATATTTGGGACCGTCACCAGTAAACAAAAACATGTTTTTCGTGTATAAATTCATTTCCTTCAAGCTAGTATACGAAGTGCATTTAACCAACAAAACTATTACGAATTAAGCAACAAAGCATTTTAGCACAAATTTGGCAACTAAACACTTTTCATATTTAATCCCTCTTAATGAGAAATTTGATACGTGGATCGTACTCTATTTTAAAAACCATTTGTTTTGAAAACTAGAGCGATGTGGCACTGATACCAATTGTAGAAACGTAAAGGAGGGGTGAATACGTTCCTGTTTAAAATCTTAAATATTTCGTATCAAATTCCCGATTAAGTGTGACTAAATATGAATAGTGATTATGTCACTCATAACAAATATACATGTCACATAATCACAAGTATGTTTACCAAATCAAGACTCAAGTATCATCAATACAAGTAATCACATAAACATAAGCACAACACAAGGTTAAAAGAATTAAGGTATTTCAGATTAAACTGTAGACGGTCCCATATATATGTGGGACCGCCGGTCGATTTACAAGACCGTCACCAGTGTTCTTTCTGAGACATGTGATTAAATATGTATTTGCATTTTTTAAGTTGTTTTATTTTATATCTCAGGCACAATCACAATCTAAGAAACAAACCACACAAACACAACCTATATGCAAAAAGATAAATGCAAGAATAAAATGCAAAGAGATAAGGTAAAAGAAAGCGCAAACCTGACACGGTGATTTATACTGGTTCGGCACGAAACACCTCTTCGCCCTACTCCACTCCCTGAGTACCCAACTCGAGAGTTACTTCACTAGTCAACACGCTCCCTTTAGGCGGAACAAACCATACACCAAAGCTTACACCAATTTAACAACACAAAGCGGAATGTCGAGTCATAATCCTAGCTAGAACAAATTTACACAAAAGCCCACGTGGCTATACGGACGTACACCTCGTCCACTTGTATCATCACCCAATCCAAGTCTTCACGGACCTTCACTCGTTCCTAGTCTTCACAAGGACGATCACCCCGTGTAACACCCCAAAAATTAAATAGTCGCAGAAGCATACAGAACTTTGAGGGTGCTACTGGCGGATTGGAAATCACAACACAAGGTAAACAAAGAACGGAATACATACTCCATTTTAAATAAATCAACATTTCGAGTTTACAAAAAATAATTCATTGTTTAGAAAAATAGACCCATTAGTTTCAGTGGTCCCACATAAAAACAAGTCTTAATTATGTCTTCCATTTCTTCTGAAAAAGGGCTATGACCCTTGCCTTACCGAATCCTTGCCATGAACAATCAAATTACACACCTGAGAAAAATATGCTAAAAGTCAGCAAAAAGCTGGTGAGTTCATAGGTTTAAATCAAAGCAGTAAATAATAAATTTGGACAAATAATTTTGTGTACGATCATTACAACGCATATAATGTCATACAAAATAGTCTATTGCGCTAACTCTAAGTTCATGCAACCGAAGCTCGACAGTTCAGTGCGCTAATCTATAGCACATAAATAATAGTCAAGGGGCTCTTAGCGAGTGTTTAACCCAATACACTCGTAGTCTGACTTGCTATACGCCCGTATTGACCTGTCTGGCCAACCGAACGGGGGAGTCACCCCAATAGATCTATCTTAAGCAATCGTGCTTCCCAAAGGGAACTAACGGCTCATGAAAATGGGCATGATAGTGGGTTCTAGGGTTTAGGCTAACTACGCAATAGTTTTGAGAAAATTTAATAGTATTGAGGTCCATAAAATAATTTGCATGTTTCTCACCCCATATTTGTAAAAATATGTATAAGTAAAGTGGGGCTATAAACTCACCTTTAATAGTCTGAACAGTGAATGCTGTGAATTTAGGAAATGTATGGCACCAAAACGCAACCTAGATTAATAAGTCATGTTTTAGTTTCAAGCACTAAATTAAGTTTCTACAGAATTTAAATATTTTTAAAGTGTTTATGTTGTTGTCGCTAGTGTGGTAGCAAGTGAGATTATGAATAGATTCCTAAGTAATTGTAGGTATTGTCTTTAAGAAATGCTTAGACGTACGGTAATGAGGAAATGAGTGTCTTATAGGATTTTGAGTGACGGAATTCGGAAGATGATGAAATGAATGATTTGAAAGCACGAATAGATATTATCGAGATGTGGAATACTAAGGATGTGTAGTTTAGTAAAAAATATATATATAATTGGTTATATAGGTTTTGAAATGAAATTATGTATAAGTGACATTTAGTATTTAATTGTTTACTGACTCGAGAAAATGTTGTATAAGGTTTGTATAATAAAATTTTGGTTTACCTTGTTTAAATAAAATCAATCAAGTTCATATAATTAATGAAGACTAGTTACGAATTGTATTTGTAAATTGGTTCCACAATTATACGTTTAGAAAAACATTTGATTTTTGCTATAATAGTTCAAGTGAAGTTTTGCTAAAATTTCATTTCCTAATTCTTGTTAACGACATGGGTATTTATTGGTCTAATTTCAAAACAAAGTTTATAAGTGATAAAACGTGTATCTATTTATATGTGTTTTATTTTATACTCATTAGAAACTTATGGGTCATTATAACGAGTTTTATATCTTGGCGACGTGTATTTGTATATATGTTCTTGTTCACATCTTTTGTGTCGGATTTTAATGTTCTGCAAATGTATATAAGTGTGTGACAACGTTTGGTGACAATTTATAAGTCGAGGTCTAAGCATATGGTATACGGATTTTAAAATCATGTCAACACGAATTTTATACAATCGCATTCGATATAGGATTTTCTTGTGTGCTTGGCTATAACAATTTGATTCGCGGCTAATTTACATATCTATACACACATCCAACTTTTATACGGTTAACATCTTGTTGGGTTGCGGCCCAACTGAGTCAAAGGAGGGGGTTTCTTAGCATTGGGCCGGACTAAGAATTTTTACCACCGAATGCCACATTGGGCCTGGTGGGCTAAGAATGGTCACCAACCGATCGCTTTACACGGACTGGACTTTGAGGTGAAATTTGGGTTGGGCTTTTTAAGTGAGATGGACTGGGTTGTCCTGGTGATATACAAACGCACACACACAAGTCCATATGGACTTTGTGTGTCTATTGGCAGTTTCGAACCTATACCTCAACATCAAATAGACTTGTAATGTCAAGATTTGGTCCACATTGAGGTCGAGTACTACTCGACTCCTCATTCCTTTGATCTTAAATATTTCACGAGGCTTGTTGGTTTGATGCCAAGGGTTTCCTATCCTTTCCATGATTGACCAAGACTCATTAGGACAAGTAGACTAGTCCAAAATCTCCTTGAGTTTGGCCGAGAACTAGACACTTAAGACACTCTATTGGTGTTTGTGTGGATGGTCGCATTTGACACTCATTGTGGTTTCGAGTCGAATGGGTAAGATTTCACCCCATTAGGGTTCGACTTGAGCTAAACCAAGGTGGTTTCTAGGTTCGAACCAAAGATATATTGACCACTCTTTCCCAACATACCTTGAACAATAACTTATGTCGCAAAATGAGTGAGTTGTGAGGCTAAGCTAATTGGTTGAATGAGGTCTAAACCATGGCTAAGCACACCACCATGGTGGTTGCTTGGTGTGAGATACGACTGGCAAGAGATTCGACCATAATCCTTCCTGTTGGGGTGGTTTTCCCTCAGCCGTTGGTCACCACAACACCCTACTTGGGTGATTTCTATTCGAATCAAGGTGACCGAATTTCCCTTGGCCGAGACAAGAGTTTCTAGCCTAAATGGTTGGTCATTCGAAAGGGGTGTTAACACTAACTCTCAACAAAACCATCTTTCGGCTTAATCCGATACATCAACCTAAGGACCCTTTTGAGTCATTCGACCCAAAAATACAGATTTAACAACCAAAGTGACCAATGATAACCTAACCAAATGAAAATTTTTAGCTTTCTTAAGATTCTATGCCACAAGGACAACAACGACAATATTTTTTTTTTTGATAGCAACATGAATCTGAAACTTAATTAAACTACCATATGATCTAAAATCAACAAAAATCGATTTAAGAACATTTCGAATGACAGGAATGAATATAAAAAGAGTCGAATACAAGGTGTTTATACCCATGCTATCGTTTTCTTTAATCAGTAGGAAGTGGGCGGATTTGGTAAGACGATCAACGATTACCCAAATGGTGTCATAACCGCTTGATGTCTTTGGCAGTTTGGTGATGAAGTCCATCGTTATTCATTCCCACTTCCACTCAGGGATTTCAGGTTGTACGAGTAAACCTGATGGCCTCTGATGTTCAGCTTTGACCTTTGAACATGTTTGACATTTACTGACATAAGTTGCAATGTCAGCTTTCATATTGGGCCACCAATATAGCTTTTTCAGATTGAGATACATCTTGTCGGCTCTTGGATGGATGGAATATTTAGATTTATGGGATTCGTGCATAATGAAGTCTCGTATACCTCCATAGAGTGGGACCCAACTTCTATCCTTGTAACATAATGTCCCATCTATTCTCTTTGCGAACCCATTTTCGCTTTCAGGCATTCCATAAATCTTCTCGTTAGGTATTTTTCTTCCTTAAGAGCCTCGGCCTGAGCCTCAAGAATTTTTGATGGTAGTGGTGAGACAATTGTCATACCCAACGATCGTACTCTTAGAGGTTTCGGTCTCTCTTTTCAGCTAAGTGCATCCGCTATTACGTTTGCTTTGCCTGGGTGGTATCGAATTTCACAGTCATAGTCGCTGAGTAATTCTAACCAACGGAGTTGCTACATATTGAGTTCCTTCTGATCAAGGATATGTTGCAAACTTTTGTGGTCGGTGTAAACCACATACTTGGTGCCGTAAAGATAGTGTCTCCAGATCCTGAGTGCGAACACTACCGACCCTAGTTCTAGGTCGTGTGTAGTGTAATTCTTCTCGTGGGTTTTCAATTATCGTGAGGCGTAGGCTATCACCTTCTCTCGCTGCATCAAGACAACTCCTAACCCTTTGTGTAAGGCATCACAGTAGACTACAAAATCCTCACTGCCTTCAGGTAGGGCTAAGATAGGTGCACTACACAACTTATCCTTGAGAAGTTGAAAAGCTTCTTCTGCTTTATCTCCCCAGTCAAATTTTTCATTTTTCTGGGTTAGCTTGGTCAAAGGCTTCGCTATTTTCGAGAATCCCTCGATAAATCTTCTGAAGTACCCTGCAAGTCCTAAGAATTGGCGTATTTCAGTAGGAGTTGTGGGTGTCGCCCAATCCTTTATCGACTCAATCTTTGCAGGATCTACATGAATACCTTGTCTATCGATTACGTGACCTAAGAATTGAACTATTGGTATCCAAAAATCGAACTTGAAAAACTTAGCATATAACTCCTCCTTCTTCAGCAGTTCTAAGATTAGCCTAAGATGTTCTTCGTGCTCCTTTTCACTCTTAGAGTATATCAATATGTTGTCGATGAAGACGATCATGAACTTGTCTAAGTACGGCTTACACACCCAATTCATGAGGTCCATGAATACTGCTGGTGCGTTGGTTAAGCCAAAAGGCATAACCTAAAACTCGTAGTGGCCGTAACGAGTTCTAAATGCCGTTTTTGGGATATCTTCTTCCCGTACTCTAAGTTGGTGGTAACCGGATCTCAAGTCAATTTTTGAATAAACGCACGATCCCTGGAGCTGATCGAACAGATCATCGATTCTAGGGAGTGGGTATCGGTTTTTGATAGTTAGTTTGTTGAGTTCCCGGTAGTCGATGCACATTCGGAAAGATCCATCTTTCTTTTTGACGAATAGAACTGGAGCTCCCCAGGGCGAGGAACTTGGCCTGATGAACCCTTTCTCGGAGAGATCTGACAACTGTTCAGATAACTCCTGCAGTTCTGTCGAAGCTAATCGGTAAGGTGCTCGTGCCACGGGCACGGCACCGGGCACTAGGTCGATTTGAAATTCGACCTGCCGTGTTGGCGAGAGTCCGGGTAAGTCTTCAGGGAATACTTCTTGAAAATCTCTTACGATTGGTACATCTTCCAACCGTTTTTCTTCCGGCTCCTTTTCTTCTTTTCCGGAAACATGTGCTAAGAAGAGAAGGCATCCTTGAGGTGTTTCTGGACCTTCGCATAAGAGATAACGTTTAATCTCGAGGTACTTCTTCGGTCTCTTCTATCGCCTTCGACGATTAGGACCTCGTTCCTGTAAGGTAGTCGAACGATCTTTTCGTCACAAAGAATAGTGGCATGATGTTTCGACAACCAATCCATGCCGATAATAACATCAAAACTACCCAATTCTACAGGCATGAGGTCGATGTTGAATAGGTGGTTCAACAGATTTAAGATGCAACCTCTTATGATGGTGTCTACTCTTTCTACTTTTCCATTAGCCAACTTCACATTATATACATTGCCTAAGGTGGTCGGGGTAATACCAAGCAATGGACTAAAGGCAGTTGAGACAAAACTTCTATCTACTCCCGTATCAAACAATACAGATGCATAGCGGTTATTTAAAAAGAACGTACCCGTTACGACGTTCGGGTCCTCCTGGGCTTCCACTTTGCCCACCGCATAGACCCTGCAGCGGGCTCCTCCATCATTCCCCCGATTTCCTTGGGGCACAACAGCTACTTGGTTCATACCAGCTCCCAGATTTCTCTGGTTACCCTGATTGCCTTGTTGACCTCTGTTCCCCCCATTGCCCTGATTTTTAGGCTTTCGGCATTCATTTCGATAATGCCCTTTTTCACCGCAACCAAAACACGTGATCTCAGCTTTTGGGTTGTTTGCTGGTGCAACTTGTGCTGTTGATAGAGGTCTTGCTCTGCAATCGCGGGTCATATGCCCTATTTTCTGACATTTATTGCATTTCACCGTGCACGGACCCTTATGATGCAACTTGCATCGATTGCACAGTGGCAAGTTCCCTGCGTAGACCTTTCTCTCTGTCGGCCCTGCAGCATACACCTTTGCATCCTCTTGCCTTCTGTTCGGGTGGTTTTTGTTTTGGGAATGATCATCCCATTTCCTTTTGTTGTTCGCACCCGCTTCGATCGAATCCTCGATCACCTAATCCATCAATTTTTTAGCTACTTCCATGGTCTCATGGAGATCTGTAGCCTTGTAGGTAGTGACGTTTCCCTTAATAGATTGGAGTAATCCGCCAATGTACCTCTCCAACAGTCGGGTCTCGGTTTGAACCATATCGGGACATAGTAAGGCAAGTTCCTGAAAACGTTGATTATACACTGCCATATTGGTACCTTGTACCTTGAGATTCCAAAATTCTACTTCCAACTTCTTTACCTCATTTCGAGAACAATATTTCTTAAGAACCATCTCTTTAAAGCTTTCCCATGACATTGCATATGCAGCGTCATAGCCAGATGATTTCAAGTAGTTGTTCCACCAAGTTAAAGCTGCATCCAGAAAGGTAAACGATGCAAACTTAACTCTATCCTCTTCCGAACAACCACAAATTCGGAATACCATCTCCAATATTTCGATCCATCGGACCAGTACAACTGCTCCTTCAGTACCTCCAAAACCTCCAGTCATTACCTTCCGGAAGTCTTGATAAGTACAACTACTAGAACTAAAATTCATCACGCCCTATGCGTAGCTGCTCCAGCTCCTGTGCCATCCGTGCTATAATAGTCTCCAGATGATCTACTCTAGTCTCCAGCTGCGCAATGAGTCTCTTTGACGCCAAAACCTCTCTGCGGTCCTCATGCTCGGACCTTGTGACCTTAGCCATCACCGACTCTAACTCATGCATCCGATGCCAGTTAGTCCACTCAGCATCCCATGCCCTAGCCTGGTCTCTCCCTATGTCACCCAGTCTCTGAAGAACTCCAGCAAGTTCCCTGCCAACTTGCTCATCTCGTCTCCCTAGTCTCTCTAACTGGTCAGAATGGACATCTAGCAAGTTTCCCTGTGCTCCCAACTGGACTAAGAACCTAGTGACATCAACTTCCTCCTCCTCTGCCTTCGGTGAGACAGCAGGTGGAGGGAAACCGGTATAGATGGAGATGGCGGCACAAATGAAGGTGATGATGGCTCATATGTAGGACTGCCGGCACCAGGTTGGGTGCTATGTATGCACTCAATATCCTTCCATACTTCGCCATTGATCTCACAAGTAACTGGAGCCTCATCTCTAGCTCTCAACCCTGCAGCTCTCAATCCCAATCCGAGAGGCATATCCATGTCACCTCCCACCATCTGAGCAACCCTGGAGCTCTGCCCTGTCTCAAACGTGCTTGGCACCTCCTCCATAATTCCCTTTCCATGCCGTGGCTCAGCTGGTATAACCTCTTCTGGAGTAGGATCTGCCACTGGCTCCTCCTCAGGATCCTCCTCAAGGTCTTCCTCCAGATCCTCTTCTGATTCTTCTTCTTCCTCAGCTAATATACATATCTATACACACATCAAACTTTTATACGGTTAACATCTTGTTGGGCTGCGGCCCAACTGAGTCAAAGGAGGGGGTTTCTTAGCATTGGGACGGACTAAGAATTTTTACCACCGAATGCCACATTGGGCCTGGTGGGCTAAGAATTAGGGCTGAGCATCGGGCCGGATCCCGACCCGTCCCGACCCGACCCGCCACATCCCGATACCGAAACTAGGGAAAAAACCATACCGATACCGAACCAATTAGAAGTTGGGTCGGTTCGGTTTATTTCGGGACAATCGGGTTCGGTTTCGGGTATAAGCAGCCAAGCCCGAAAATCAAAAATATGTAGCCCAGTAGCAGATCCAAACACCCCTTAACGCCATGTAGCAGATCCAAACACACCTTATTCACCTGTAGCAGATCCAAACACCCCCGAAAATCAAAAATATGGATTCAAATTTATTTACCATATAATATTGTAATCTGTTTTCTTCCTCTTGAAAAAACGAATATAACATCAATTACTTCTAAATACGAGATCGCACAACATTAATTATTTAATTACTTCTAATATATGTAACGACTCACCCTAAACTATATAAAACATGCACAAATACTTACTTCCATTATATTGTTTTTGAGATGAGATTGATCCATTTAATTAGGCTTCATAAGACAATCGGGCTGTTTTGGATTGGTTGTTCTTGATTTCTTGGCTGTGGTGTTTTTGAGTGACGCTGTGAAACTGTGAACGTGTGAAACAATAGACTGAATAGAGGGGCGCTTCTTTTTTACAAAACCTAATTCTTTTCTCGGGCTGACGGGCTCAGTCGGGTTGTTGTCGGTTTTTATACCGACCCGACCCGATACCGATATAATCTATTTTGTGTAACCGACTCCCGACCCGTATTATGTCGGTTCGGTTTTGGGGAGAATTCGGTTCGGTCTTCGGTTTGTCGGGCTTATTCGGTTTCGGTCGGTTTTGCTCAGCCCTACTAAGAATGGTCACCAACCGATTAGGGCTGGCAAATTGGTATCTGTTAAGACCTGTTAAGACCTGTTAAAGGAAAAAATGTACTATGCAATTTTTTTATTTTTTAAAATAATTGTTTTCAGTATTAGAGGATTCAATATTTAACTTTTTTGATATATAAAACGTATATCTGCCAAACTCAAACTACCAAAGCCAAGTGTTAAACGAGTCATTTTGAGGTTTGAAACTTGTGTTATTCGCGCGCTCCGAACCTGTTAAGACCTGTTAAGACACGATTTGCCAGCTCTACTAAGAATGGTCACCAACCGATCGCTTTGCACGAACTGGACTTTGAGGTGAAATTTGGGTTGGGCTTTTTAAGTGAGATGGACTGGGTTGTCCTGGTGGCAGTTTCGAACCTATACCTCAACATCAAATAGACTTGTAATATCAAGATTTGGTCCACATTGAGGTCGAGTACTACTCGACTCCTCATTCCTTTGATCTCAAACATTTCACAAAGCTTGTTGGTTTGATGCCAAGGGTTTCCTATCCTTGCCATGATTGACCAAGACTCATTAGGACTAGTAGACTAGTCCAAAATCTCCTTGAGTTTGGCCGAGAACTAGACACTTAAGACACTCTATTGGTGTTTGTATGGAGGGTCACATTTGACACTCATTGTGGTTTCGAGTCGAATGGGTAAGATTTCACACCATTGGGGTTCGACTTGAGCTAAACCAAGGTGGTTTCTAGGTTCGAACCAAAGATATATTGACCACTCTTTCCCAACACACCTTGAACAATAACTTATGTCGCAAAATGAGTGAGTTGTGAGGCTAAGCTAATTGGTTCAATGAGTTCTAAACCATGGCTAGCACACCACCATGGTGGCTGCCTGGTGTGAGTTCGACTGGCAAGAGATTCGACCATAATCCTTCCTGTTAGGGTGGTTTTCCCTCAGCCGTTGGTCACCACAACACCCTACTTGGGTGATTTCTATTCGAATCAAGGGGACCGAATTTCCCTTGGCCGAGAAAAGAATTTCTAGCCTAAATGGTTGGTCATTCGAAAGGGGTTTTAACACTAACTCTCAACAAAACCATCTTTCGGCTTAATACAATACATCAACCTAAGGACCCTTTTGAGTCATTCGACCCAAAAATACGGATTTAACAACCACAATGACCAATGATAACCTAACCAAATGACGATTTCTAGCTTTCTTAAGATTCTATGCCACAAGGACAACAACAACAACTTCTTTTTTTTTTTTTTTTTTTTTTTTTTTTTTTTTTTTTTATAGCAACATGAATCTGAAACTTAATTAAACTACCATATGATCTAAAATCACCAAAAATCGATTTAAGAACATTTCGAATGACAGGAATGAATATAAAAAGAGTCGAATACAAAGTGTTTATACCCTTATGATGAATCGAATGAGAGGCTTTTGAACTCAGAAGAACTCGAACAAGATCCAAATCCGAACCCTAGCTATCCCAATCGAACCCCAGCCAAAACCACTTCAAGTCACTTGTTTCCCTTCGAACACCCTTGTCTTCTCGGAATTTTTGAGTGGTTGTAAGCGACGGTGTGGTCGATTGTGCCTGGGATAGTAGCCTAAAAAGAGAGAACTTGAGAGTAGCTCCATCTTTACTTTCGGATTTGGGGTTTGAAAACCTTCCATTCGGGTATAATTTCTTCCTCATATACGGTTTCCTATGGTTTGACCTTGGGGAAATGCTCCTTTGAGAATGACTGCTAGCACCTAGATCGAAGAGGAGGGATATACAGCCAAGGAAGATGGAGATGGGTCGCTGGATTTCTTCTAGGGTTGTGGAGCGGCGGACAAGAAGGAGAAAGGGGATAAAAGGTGTGGGAATATGTGTGGGTGGGGTAATATATTATGTATAATACCGAGTTGGTTTTATTTGAAGTGTGATTAAATTATACCCCGTGTCCCGCTGAGCTGAGTTGAATTCGGTTTTTCCCGGAACTGACATGATTATGGAAAAATGAATTTTTAGAAACGTTTTTATAAAACTTAAATGAATTTAGAGTTTGTTGACTCAAAATAAATTCTGAGTTGTAATTTGTTACAGATGTGATGTCGGTATGCGTGTGGTTTCGTTTTTGAGTAAAAGTGAGATAACCTCCTGTTTTTACTTCATTATAGTTTGTAAATGTAAGAATGGGAAAAATTAACTGTTCTTGGTGAGATTTACTAGTTTTGGTGAGTTACTGTGTGACACAGTGTGAGGGTTTGTTTTCCCGTGATAGTTATGAAATCATGTAAATGCCTAGTTTAGTGATTTAGTCATAATAAATTGACAGTTATTATTTAAATACTAGTGAGAAAATTACCGTTTGTCACACCCCGTCCCAATCTTCACACGGACGATCACCTCGTCCTAATCTACCCACGGATGATCACCCCGTCCTAACCAACAAACTATTACAAGGACTACACACTTTGTCCTAATCTAAACTAACACAACTAGTCACGACTCACACACAAGTCGGATATACTAGCTAATATACAAATGAGAGAGTTTGGAGGAGGAAGAGAATCGTAACACAAGTTACGTGTGTGTATGGACTACATTATAACACTTCGATTCTTGACGACTTCGAGTGTTCTTCTCTTGCACTTGAGATAGAGGATGACGGGATCACTTATAAACACATACCAAAGAGTTATAGTGATCAAAGAAGGAGGAAGAAAGAAAAGAATATTTTTGTGCAAAGAGGTCTGGTTTTTCTGAGAAAACAGTGCAGTATTTATAGGCACCAGGAGGAGCAGGGACGGTCCCGTAAACATTGGACGGTCCCATACATATAAGGGACCGTCGCTTATTTAAGGGACCGTCACCCTTAAGACACTCCTCTTTTTGTCCTTTAGTGGTGAAAATTTATCTGGTGAAAATTTATCTGGTTTAGGCGGAAAAAATAGCTGTTGGCAATTTGAAATTCAAATTTCAAATTTCAAAATTATTTTTCTTTAAAACATTTCTTTATAAATACAAAAATAATTTGTCTAGTTTATTTTTGTAAAAATGTTTTGTCACATTTATAAAAATGTGAGGTTTAAGGACAAAAATATTTTCTTTGATCACTTAACAAAATTGGTATAGAGTTTGTTCATACCTTAAGTGATGTATACTTGAGCCGTCGAGAGATGTTGATGCGGTCCGACATTGATGATTTGTGTAAACGAGTAACTTGTGCACTTTACGTTATGTATTACAAGTTACATGTTTGTCATCATTAAAATATGAAGACACTGTATAAATTAAACGTCGCAACGTTTGCACTAACAGAGTTATATTTTTCTTTGTAAAAAAAGTACTCGTATTGCGAAGGTGGGTTGCGACGGCGAGTATGAAAGGTGGAGATGTTACCAATGGTGATTAAGATTAGAATAAGATATTTGAATGGTAAATTGATAAATCCGGTCTTTTTTTGTTAAAGAGCAAAAAGTGGAGAGGGTATATTGGGTTTTTCATATTTCTAGTTAACATTTGGAAAGTGAGAATTTCAAATTTTTTTTTTTTTTTTTTTTTTTTTTTTTTATTGTTGGAGAAAAGTGTGACTAAACATGTTTTCGGTTTTTTAATTTTCCTGCGAAAAAATTCTTTAAAAAATGAGATTTTTTCACCAACTAAACACCCATTTGCAAGGGAAAAAGTATGAATGATGAATTTCTTTAGTCGTAAAATGTATACAGAATTAATTTTTGAGATGGGTTTAAAAATTGAGAGAGAACGTGAAGTTGAAGGTTTAGTAGAAATATAAGAAGAAGATGAACGATTGTGTAAACGTAGGCAAGGGTATACACGTAATTTTAGAATTAGCTTTATGTGTACAAAAAGTAAAACACCTCGTGTATATATCATCATCACCCTTAGGAAAAAGGAGCACGAATACGACGGGTGTGTTTAGCGCTGAACATTTAGAAGCATTTAAGAGCGATGAGCGTTGTGATCTTAAATGCTCATTTGGCATGCAACACATAGTTTTATCTATATTTTTGAAATGCTCATTTTCAAACACTACATGAAGTAGCATTTAGGAGCGTTGAGCATTTAACATCTGTTTTACACATTATGCTTACACTTACAGCTACATTACCAAACGTTTAAAAAAAAAAAAAAAAAAAAAAAAAAAAAAAAAAAAAAAACTGCTACTGCTACTGCTCGCAACTACTGACTACAGCTACTGCTCACTGGTTACTGGTACGTTGACTAGATATTAAAATTGCAAGTAAACGTTTACAAATCGGAAAAGGTTGAAAGCCTAGCTTGGAATCGTTTACTTTTGAATAGGCAAAAAGTCAATGACGAAAATTCCCTGTTTTTATAGAGAACGTGATATCTTCATTTTATAATTTAAGTGCTACATAATGTCGTACGTCTGAAACTCTAAAATTATACATGATTTTTAGTTGATATCTTGATTCTATGCTTATTTTTTCAAATAAATCTATTACTCTTTCCGTCTTAAAATAAGTGTCCAGTTTGACATTTTAAATTCATTTTTTCTCAACTTTGACATTAATTTTTTTTGTTTGTGTTACATAATAATTGATGATTAAATGATTAAAAGTTGCTAAAAGATAGATCGAGAAAGAAACAAGTGAAGAAACAAAGAACAAATGAATAATTGCTGATAACACATCACATGTTGACATATTTTGCATTATTTGGTCATAACTCCTTCATACACAAACTCCACTTTTAATGATTCAAGAGGCCACTTAACCGGGAGAGGGAGATCTACAACTTTTTGTTTTGGAGCTAAAGCTGAAATTTCACCCTTTTTGCGTCGCGAGTCAAGTCACTGAAAAAATCATTTTTTTGACGCGAGTTAAACACTCAAGGTGCAGGTAGCGGCATATCCAACCGACCCACAGTCGAATAATGAGGCCTGTAAATACATATTTTCACTAGAATAGTATATAATATGTATGCAATCTCGAAATCACCTTTAACTATTTAACCTTTCTCATTTTTTTTCCTTCAAAAACTCCATTGTGTCATTTGCAATCAAAACCCTATCAAGAATATACCATCCTTTTATAAATGCATTTTGTACATCACCCACGACATTACCTGATACTTTCGTAATTCTTTTCGTTAACATTTTTGCTATAAACTTGTAGTAACATTTGATAAGGCTAATGGGCTGACCAATTGGATCCACTACCTTCGGAATAACGAATATGAACGATGAATTACAATCTCTCGATATCTCCATTCTATCCCAAAACAATAACCGCCTCCAACAATTCCGGCTTTATAACATCCTAAAGTTTCCAAATGAACTTGAAATTAATTACCATCGGAAGGAAAGGGAAAAACAAGTTCGATACACGATAGAAATGAGAACGAATTATATCGATACACACGATAGAAATTATTTCAGTAAAGCTCTTGATCCTAGGCATTTACAGTTAGCAACATATGAAAAAGAGCTTAATTATGGCCATGGTTGCTGCTATCCAACGATGGAAGGGCTATGTTTTCGGCAAGCCATTCATCATTGAGGGCTTAATGTTTGGTATTTTCACTTGAATAGTATAATATGTATGCTATAAATAAATTGTGTAAAATAGTGGAGATATGTTATTGTATGGAGAAATACAAGAGTAATGTGATAAATAATACATGCTGTAGACTGCTTGTGCGTTTTTCCTATACTATCGACTCTAGAAGATCTTAAAATCATTTTTCTTCATCAAGATTAGGTACCAACAATCTTATGCTAAGGTTTAGTGTTTTAAAAGGTATGATCCCATATTTCCTTGATAAAAGCAAGTTTTAGTTAAATATATAAACATGGTACCCGCGCGTTACATCAAGGTATGCCATAAACAAAATGAGGCTAATCTAGATGTTCGCTTCAGTAAGTTATATAGATTTATGCACACTCTCCGAATTATAAAACAAAGGATGGACATCTTACACCGTGTTCGAATCTGGCCCTGTTATGCGAATCGTACTTACTCGGTATCTATGATGAACAATTGTTGAGTATGCACATATTGATGTGCAGGGACTCGGAACAGAGGGTGTTAAAACTTTGATAAAACACAATACTAATATATTTTCCACACTTGCAAATGATACACATGTTGGGTTATTTATACATGATGAAAGGGTATGATACCCCTTCATGAACCGACACAATGGTTCACTAATAACTACCTATAACTAACTATAACTAACTATAACCGACAGGTCTGTGTTTGGCGCCTTTTCATGGCTGCTTTGACTTTTCGGTTTGACCTTCAATTTAACACTAATTTCTTGATTATTTTCGTTCCAACATTCACGCCCCTAATCAAGAAATTCGGATTTGATTCTCTGTTCTTGTTCATCCGAATCTACTTTCGTTTTTCTTATTGAATTCTAATCGCCTTGTAAAACCTTCCTATCTTTCATGTTCGATTGCCCTCTAAACGTTCGGTGGATGATCTTTCTGATTCTGCGTTCTTCTTGCGTTTCTGCCCGAAAATGGGATCATTCTTCTGTGATCCTTTCATGCTCTGTTTTTTTTCTCGGGGTCTTCTTCTTTAAAAGGCGATGAATTCTGGACTGCTTCTGATTGATCTCGCAAAACAGGGATGGTTTTTGTTCACAGGTTTCTTTCTTCTTCTTCTGTTGTTCTGATTGACATCGAAAAACATGGTTTCGATATTTCTGTTGTTCGGTAACGGCGAACAAAACTTTGATTCTTCTGTTGTTTGGTAACGGCAAACAATTTTTCTTGATAGGTTATATAAACGGAGATTGAAAAACGGCAATCGATCTTCGTGTAAACTCCGTTATCCATGCTTCTTCCATGTCATTAATTAGCATCTCTTCTTCTATGGCTGTCCTCTTTCTTAATTTTGTTTGAGTCCCTCGGTTTTGATACCAATGTAGAACACAGGCTTCTTGCAATTCTTCCAGGATCTCTTAACCGTGAGCTCTGATGCCATGTTCGAATCTGGCCCTGTTATGCGAATCGTACTTATTGGGTATCTATGATGAACAATTGTTGAGTATGCACATATTGATGTGCAGGGACTCGGAACAGAGGGTGGGAAAACTTTGATAAAACACAATACTAATATATTTTCCACACTTACAAATGATACACATGTTGGGTTATTTATACATGATGAAAGGGTATGATACCCCTTCATGAACCGACACAATGGTTCACTAATAACTACCTATAACTAACTATAATTAACTATAATCGACAGGTATGTGTTTGGCGCCTTTTCATGGCTGCTTTGACTTTTCGGTTTGACCTTCAATTTAACACTAATTTCTTGATTATTTTCGTTCCAACACACCGACTCAGAATTATGAAACAAGGGATGAAATAGCTGACTCGTTATTAGAACAAGAAAAAAATAAATAATACGATGACGAAAATTATTAAAGTCCAAACATTAGCACTAGCGTGCACACTATATCTTATAACTATAAATGAAAACTAACCATATTGGTGGATGACGTTCATCTAGAGCGATTCTTTCGAGCATAGTGTGATTCCCTATTGGCACCATTGTATTTTCTCTATATTGAAAATGTAACCAATGTGAGTAAATAGCTAAAATAATATATACGCATTGCAAAACAGTTAACAAACCTTGTGTACGAATCTTCAGAGGGTTCCAATGTCCACAGCTCCTATGTGTCGTGCCTCAGCATCTTTGTTAGTCTTATTCAGGCGCACCACAACCTCTATATGCCTTAGCTTGCACAGAATAAAGGATGTTTGTAAATGTTTGTAAAAATGAAGGTCCAAAAGGTTCTCAACTCAGTTACATAATTAAAACCATATGAATCAACACGAACAACCTTAATTTTCAAAGCATCTGCAACAGCTCCTAGGAAATCGTCCGGTACTGGCAAACCAACCTTCTCCAACTCATCGAGATACATGGAAAACCCAACATCAGTAAATCGAAACATGTTCCAATACCGAAAATGACACCGCATCTGTATATAAAAAGAGGAATCAACAACAATTTCTAAGTGCAAAAGAAAAAATAACTAAAAATAAAATACTTACTTCACCAACTTCTGCTTTTCTTATCTGTCTATGATATCTTTCGGATCCAGTCAAACAGAAGCTGACAGCATTGAATACACCATCTTTGTGAGACAAGCGCATGTCAACTGACCGAAACCCCAATTCATTCGCCCTTAATGTATGAAAATGATACTGACCCTTTTTGTTTTGGTCCGGATCAATGTGGGTCCCAAATCATTTTCAAACCTCAGGATCTATAATACCATTTCAAACTGTTTGCATGAGAGATATACCAAATTACAGTAATGTGTTCCATATGACACTTAAAGGAAAATTGAGGGGTGAATGAATTGTGGTTTCGGTCAGTTGAGATGCGTATGTCTCACAATGCAGTGTATTCGGTGCTGTCAGCTTTTGTTTTACTGAATCCGAAAGATACTACTTGTTGATGCAGTGATACTGATTTTTCTTCTTTCACCAGAAGTTCACACAATTGATGCATGTGTGTGTTTTTGAATAGAATGAGATTGCTGGTGGAAATTTGGGAGATTATATAGAAAAGGATAAGTGAGTGTTGATTTCATTTGTTCAAATATTTATTGCTAATATTAAAGTTATGTACTACAACGGTCTTTCTTGTATTTAAAGCTTCTGTAAGTCTAGAGGCAAAATTTATGAGGAAATGACAAAAAATTTGATTGTTGAGTATTGCCTTACACAAAAAAGATAACTGTGAAAAACACGTACAGAGTTATTACTACTTTAAATACAACTTAGAAGAGGTGTATGATGTGTTATCTTGCTCAGTAGTGTAGCGTGCGCTTGACCCATTTTTTTCTTGCATATTCTCATGCAAAACACATATCTATGTATCTCCCATTAATGATTTGAGTCCATATTTAGAAGTTGTTTTGACTGCTTTTTTCTGTATGAGATAGTAAAGCGCCATCCAACTTACAAATTGGTATTCGAGCAAGCAATTTCAAAATGTCTACTTTTTTTTTTCTTTATCCACAAATAAAGTGTAGATTGGCGGGGACACCCTGACCCCGGGTGCGTGGCGCACCAACTGGAGTGAGCCGAGACTCTCGGACTCTTGAGCTCTTATCAACAAAGTCTCTCCGCTCATAGGTTTTACGGAGGTGGGTACCTATCTGGGAGCAAAGTGCCAAGGATGAGATTCGAACCCGAGTCCTGACTCAAGAATGAAAGCCCCACCCACTGGGACCAATGCCCCAGTGGTACTTTTTTTTTCTTTATATTCACTGGGACCAATGCCCCAGTGGCCAAGTTTATACCATCTGATTTCATTCATACCAACCTTTTTAACAACAAAGTTTTTCTTGAAATCTTAGATAATGAAATGTAGTATATGATTTGACGAGGTATTGGCAACTTATGAGTTATAATCAAAACATTACGAACGACAACAATATTCTTACAAATTTTCAACAAAAAAAGTACTTTTTATTAAGGTGTAATTTGGTAAGTTCGGCAGAGCATCGAAACATAGGACAACATTCACCATGATCAATTACAAGCAAGTAATATAAAACCATCCACTACTAAATGGTAAAAAGTAAACTAAGATTAAAAACTGCAAAAAAGTTGTTACATAAACCTTAAGCTTGGTATGCCTAGGTAGATTGAAAAAAGGCTATCACCATAAGTTACAATCCAATGTCAAGTAAAACAAAAAGATGTTTGACATGCTCCATTCAGGTATTTTTAACTATCCAATCATAACTCATTCAACCCCGAGTACAAACAGAGCCTTCCAATCAATGAGCACAACAGTAAATCATACCTCAATGTGGTCAAAATTGTTTGCCACTAAACTGCAGGGACAATGCGCCTAAAAACTGCTTTAAAAGTCAGCCCACCATTTCTCGACACTTTCTGCCCTTCCTCAGTTGCAGAACTCAAAAGCTTTACCACTGGATCCGCTTCAAGTTCTTCCTCTGTGAGTGCTTCAAACAATGGATGGTTCTCCAAACAAGACTTCATCCACTCTCCAAGCTCTTCCACATCTGTTATGGTGTATATAATCCCGCCAGGCCTAATTACATAAGCATACTCGTCTAACAAAAATGGGCTAATCACACGTCTTCTATGATTCTTTTCTTTGAAATGAGGATCCGGGAACAAGAAAAACATCTTTGAAAGCTGTGCTTTTTCAAAGTAATTTGGGATGTACTTCATGGAATTAGTTCTAACAACGGATACATTCTGATACTGACCCGGGTTTGTAACCCGTAAAGCTAGAATACGTTCTTTAACGTACTCTGTCACCTTGTCTCTCAGCTCCATCCCTACCATTAGGGTTTCTGGGAAAAGTGTTGCAAGACTGATTAGTAGTCCTCCAAAGCCACAACCAACATCTGCAAATTCTATCTTTTTGGGATTGGATTGAGAATCAGATGACGGGTAGAAGTGAGGATAGTGAAGGGAGTATTCTACATGATGAGGGGAGACAGGGACGGGGAAATGGGAATCACTTAATGGGTTGCTATGAGCTCGAGCTCTGTAAAAGCGTTTTCGTGGAAGCCGAGTTGACTTGCTTATGCAGGGGTTCGATTCGTCCCATGATGCTATCTTTTCATCCAACTGCATACTGGAGGGAGCGTAACTTCTGCAATAAAAATAAAAACGTCATACAAATCACGAGAGTGACACCGGTTCTAAAGCTGACAAAGCAAGCCAGATGCAGTAAAAAGGGTCCAAGTAATCCGCTTGTATAAGTGCTTGGGTCAAATTCGGTCACTTCATAAAGTCTTGCGGGTTGGGAATGTGGGTAAGAATTTAAAAACTTGTTCAATAGGGCAGGGGCAGGAAACTTTCGTAAATACCTGACAGGGATCATATCTCCCATATAAAACCTAAAATAAAAGTTATAAAGCCAATTTTCGATAAATAGTATTAATTTAAAATAGGCTTTTTTTTTTTCTTTTTTTTTTTTTTTCAAATTCTATAATTTTCAAGTTTAAGTGCAATCCAAAGATTGGTTGTTTATTAAATTGAAAAAGGAATGTAATGGAATTTGACCCATTTGCAAACTTACCCTTTTAAACACCAACACATTTTTCGATTTACCCACTAACCCATTTTAAAATTTTGATCTATCACCCAACCCGAGCATTTTACCACCTCTAACCTGTTAAGACTACTGAAAACCACAGTATTCCACGACAACAATTTCTTAATTCTGATAGATCATATATAGAATATTTAGATATGTCAAGCAGCTCACAATTGCCGCTAAAAAATCTGAACACAAAATTCAAGCTCAAAATTCTAAATACCTAACTCTAACAATCCAATAGTTCAAATCCTAGATAACAATTATTGACAATGATACAAACAAAGAGAACAAAAGCAAGACACATGAAAAATCTTAATTCTCTAAACTACAGAACAATTCTATGCGCATGTGTAAACAGGTAGGATGATTTAATCTGAGACTAGACCTAATAGAGGGCAATGAATTACAAAACTTATGCATCTTTTTCATTTATCAGAAAACATGAAAGTGCTAAACCATTTGACTTTGTAGTAACAGTTAAAGCAAATAACTACCTAAAAATAAAAAATTTAGGGGAACGAGCAAGACTACAACCTAGCATATACCATTATGGCTTAATGAGCTATTTCACAAAGATACAACCGCCTAAATAACACCACACTCAAAAAAGCTAAGCCAAGCAAACCAATATTTTTGTTTTGTTTGGGATAAGAGGTAAATCCCACTCGAGCAACCTTTAGTGACCCGGCAGGTAAACCCCGAACTCCACTTACCACCCTGAAAAACCCATGGAGCCTGGTAAATCACTAGCACTCCACGACTGAATTATATGGCTACAGCGGGTGGCCCCAAAGAGTTTGCAAGTAACAGAATTTGAACTTGAGACCTGTTAGTGAGACACCCAAGCTCTTACCACTAAACTGTCCCATCGGGGTTAAAGCACATCAATTCAAGAACCCACCCAGAAACCTTATTCTATCATAACAAGGGCACCAAACCAATTAATTTCATGAACCCACCAATATTCCATCCAATTCAATACAACGAACTTAACGAAATAAAACACTAGCATAATTATATCAATATAACCAAAAATAAAAAATAAAATAATACTAAATCAACAAACTTTTTATCACATAACATGCTTAAAGGACCATAAATCATTCCTAGACATTTTAATTAAAAACATATAAAAGATTTAAACTTACATTAAATTTTAAACAGAAGTAGTTGGTCTTGTATACTTAACTGATTAAGAGTCTCTGAAATTATAAACACAATCAAATCAATACAGAATCTTGATTACTAAAAACATAAAACTAGAGAAAAATTAGCAAGTGGGTAAAATAAACACAGTGAGAGTACCTGCTGTTGCTGCACGAGTGAAAAATAGGGCTAAAATTGGGAACTAGGGTAAAACGATAAAGAAAGAAATTGGACTACAAAATGTATATTGGTCCCTTATGGTTTTAGGAGTTGTCAGTTTTATCTTGAGTATGTCTTATGAAAATTTTCAGAAGCTCTGGCGGGCTCGACTTATTTTTTAGACAAGTTAACGAAATAAAGTTTAAATAAAACCTGGAAAGCTAAGCATATTAGGATCAAGCTCGTTTATTTATTTTGAGACTGTTTATACATAGTTATATGTATACATTATATATTTCTAAAGCTCGAGAGCCTAGATGATCTTTATATATAAAGTTCAGAAACGAACTCGATTATTTATTTAGGTCTTACATAGGCTCGAGCTCGTCTAGGCACGGCTTGTTACGAGCTTTTACATATTTAATCTCGAGCTCTTCACGAGCGGTTTACCTTGTTATTGCCCCTGCTTTTAAATATGTTTGATAAGTTATTTGAAACTTGCAATTGTAAATTGATAAAAAAGAAAAATGCAAACATATAAATTACAATATAAACTCACTAGCAAATTTATTAGAGGTGGCAATTTGTACTCAAACTCAAAAAAATGGACTAATTGGGCAAAATTTTAAAAGATTTAGGCACATTTGGTCCTCTTTTTTTTTTTAAATGGGTATATATTGCCCATTTAAAAGTTAAATGGGTACAAACGTGTAGATATTTTCTCTCAATTGGAGAACATTACAATTGTTTTTAAAGAAAAACTTATATATATAATATATTTAATTTTTTAAATATAAATGAGATGTTACGTTTGAGGAATTTATTTCGTCGTTTTGTGTCTTTTCTAAAGCGATTTGTATAACATGTGCCCGTTTGGCCCGCGCCCGTTTAGCCCGTGCCCGTAACCCGTTTGAACCGTAGCCCATGCCCGCCCGGCCCGCCCGTTTTGCCACCTCTAAAATTTATATAACTTACATTTTGAAAGCTTATTCCCTTTTTAAAAGTTAACTTCTACAAGCTTTAGAGCTGTCCTTGAGGGTGAGCGAGGTGGGCAACCCCCGGGGCCCCCTAATTTGTCTCATTAATATTTATATGCATATGCACACATAATATTTCATAGAAATAAACAATCAGATGAGAAAATATCTTAAGTGGGTCATACGTTGAATGTTTAAATAGTCAATTTGCATTATATCTTATAAAAAGATGACACTTTTTATATGACACGGATTTTTGAAGGCCTTGTTACAGGTTTCGCCCAGGCCCTGTTGGAATTTGAGATGAATTCCATTTATGATATAAAGATAAAATGTATGGGGCTGTAAACGAGCCGAGCCAGGGTAGGCTTGGGCTCGGCTCGTTTAAAAATCGAGCCGAGCCGGCTCGGCTCGTTTATTTATACGAGCCGAAAAGTTGAGCTCGGGCTCGGCTCGTCAAATACTCGAGCCAGCTTGTGGCTCGTCGAGCCCGCTCGTTTACATTGAATGGGATATACTTTAACATAAAAAACAAAAAATAAGCTACATGATTTTAATCCAGGTCAAAATGTCAAATACTAATTCAATTCTAATAAAAATTAGTTCTGCAGTTCTGCGATATGGCCATCAAAGTAATTAACAAAACAACAGACTTGAGTTTCTTTCATCTAGAAGTTAACAAAATAGCATTTCCAAAAACTTGAATTACTCTTTCATCTAGTTGTATATATTATATTATATATAACTAAAGTTTAGTTATATATATATATATATATATATATATATATATATATATATATATATATATATATATATATATATATATATATATATATATATATATATATATATATATATATACACGAGCCAAACGAGCGAGCCAACGAGCGAGCTAACGAGCGAGCCACGAGCCAAGCCGACATTGGCTCGGGCTCAGCTCGTTTACAAACCGAGCCGGCTCGACTCGACTCGTTTATAAACGAGCCGATTTCGAGCGAGCTTTTTTCGAGCGAGTTTCGAGCAAGCCACGAGCCGCGAGCTTTTTGAACAGCCCTATTGGAATTTGAGATGAATTCCATTTATGATATAAAGATAAAATGTATGAGGATCATTGTGCTTAAGATGAAATAGTTTAGGGACTATTAGTGTATACTTAGGCACATTAGTAAGTATAAATAAGGCTATAAGAGCCGGGGGTATCGTCAAGCCAAAGCTTGGCGCCAAGGTAGCAGCCCAAACACACGAACGGCTCACTGTACCAGAAGTCGTACCAAAGCCTCTTGGCTGTTACACAACAACTAGCGCCAAACCTTTTTTTTTTTTTTTTTTTTTTTTTTTTGTGTATTTAGTGGGGTATGTGTGGACCCAACGGCACCACTTTTGCTATGGCGCCACATTTGTATGAGGGAGGGGGTTTTTTGGTGCCGTTAAAGATCTCGTGCCATAAGAATTTTCGGTGACGTGGCGGCACTTTTTGCCAACGGCACGAGGCCTTTGGCTTGACGATACCCACTGCTCTAAGCCACCATAAGATGTATAGCACTCATATTGCAACATTTGAGAAATAGAAAAGCCTAGCACCCAGATTTATCATCTATGTATCTCTCTCTACTTTCTCTCTTTAACCATCATTGATAAAGCTTGATTTTGGGATGCAACATGTGGTATCAGAGCTAGTGAGATTGTTAATTGAAGATTAATCCCGAGCTTATCGATCTACACAACCAAAATACACCAAAACTTTCATTCGGTTCATCGCTATTTATCTCACTCACGTATATTTTGAAAATTTTGAGTTTTATGAGTTTTGATGGTTGAAAGTGATGGGGAAACGTATATTGAGTGATTTAGATTAGTGTTCAGGTGATTTGAACGGTTGAATTTTAGTAATTGTGGTTGATTTTAGGATTAAAAGACTAAAACTTGACAAAAGTGAAAAATGGCTTAAAATTGCTTATTTTGTGCTTAACTCTAGTAGGTTTTAGAGTTTTATATCATAATATTGCTTAATAATCATTTAAAACGATTCTAACGCCAGTTGAACGGTTAAAATTTGATATAAATTGAATTTTTAGTGATTTTAATTAAGAGTGTTTTTGTTGAAGAAAAGTTAGTGTGTGTGATTCTGATGTTCATGCGCAGAGTTTGAAGACTATGGAAAACTAGAAGGGGGGGGGGGGTTGAATAGTTTTACCGATTAATATTAATTCGCTTTGTTACTCTATGTTAATTCAAAGGAAACAATCACAAATAAGTATTCACACAATATATATGAAAAGTAAAGAGAGGAAAGATCAAACCACACAACACGGATGTTTATAGTGGTTCGGCTACAAGGACTCTCTTCCTTGCCCTACTCCACTCCTCGAGCCTCTAACTCGAGAGTTATCCTTCACTAAGAAACAAACTCTCTTCTAGGTGGAGAAAACCTTTACACGTTGCTTACTTCCTTTTTCGGTACTAAGCTAAACATCGAGTTCTACTTCAGGGCAGAACTAACCCAACGTCGCCTATACAATTACCGACACTAAGCTAGATGTCGAGTTCTTTCACAAAGGTACAACCACTCCCTACACTCTTTGTGTTTTGAGGACTAAAACACTAACCACACTCACTGAGATAAATGATACAAATAATGATGTGTGAATTACACAAAGATCACACAGTAACTATACTAAAGGTTTACACGTCTGTGTTGAACCTTGATGCTTAATCTTCTTTGCTACAAAAGATAGATCAAATGATATGAATGAATGATGTTAGTAATATGAATGAATATGTACTTAAGCTATATGAGTGATGAGAAGGCCAAGTGATCAACTTGCTATTTATAGGCAAGCTGATAAACACTCGGTGGATCCGTCGGATCCCTTAAAAGGGATCCGTCATTTATGACGAAGGGACCCGTGTGTATGCCAGAGGTAAGACAGCTAAGAGATTTTCCAAATCTCTCCAATCTCTCCATATCTTTATGTTGTCATATCAAGATCTTCCAATGTCAACTATCTTACTTGAAGATCTATCCAAGATATTACAAGATCTTACCAAGATTACATGTATGATGCATGCCATGATGTCATTGTATCATTTTAGAAATAAAGTTTCCTTTTAAGGAAATAAATATGTAGATGTATGAAATGTATTTCCAAGTAAACTTGTGAAATGTAAAATGTGTTCTAAAGAGACTTTAGCTAGTATTTATAATTTGCTTAAAGATATACTTTGTAATTGTCATTAACAAAACTAAGTAAAGATCTTAAAATATAAATAACGTTTTTAGGACGATATTTGTATTAACAAAGACTTTTATGAGTTTTGTGCGCTAGTTTGAGTTTGGTGTGTGAGGTACAAAGTGTGCATATCATTTCGGGTGTTAAGTGTATCATTTTTAGACCAAGTGTATCAAATATCACAAAAGGTGTGCGGGTTTTAGGATGTGTGTAACATTTTGGCGCACCTGTGTCAAAGTGTATCATTTTCTTGACAAGTGTATCAAACAAGTGTGTCAAAAAGAAGTGTATCATTTTCTTGACAAGTGTATCGAACAAGTGTGTTAAAATCTTAAAACATGCTCGAGATCTAGAACAAGTGTATCATTTTGAGAAAACAACACACCCAATTGGGAAAAGATGCGCAAGTTTGTGTGTGAATAACTTTTCAACTTAATGTATCATTTTGAAGGTGTTTTGAGAAAGGTACGCAAGTTTGTATTAATATTGAAAACGTGAACGAGTTTAAGAAGAAACCAAAAAAGTTGTGCGGGTTTTGTTGAGTGTCCAAATTGTGAGCGAGCTTTGAGACCATAAGAGACTTGTGCGAGCTAAAATTCAAGAAACGTGCGCAGGTTATAGATTTTGCACGTGAGTGTTTTAAAACTTCAATAGATGTGCAAGGTCTAACTAGTGCAAACACGTGCGCGACTCACAAAAATATTAAAACATGCTCGAGGTTAATTTTACTGCAGGAGTTTGTTAAAATAGAAAACGTGTGCAAGTTTGACAATAGTCTGTGCAAGTTTGTGATAACTGAAAACGTGCCCGAGTTGTTGAAATAAATAAATAAAAAAATAAAAAAAGAAGTGTGTAGGTAGTAAGTTTAACCAAACAAACAAAAAAATTGCGCAGGTTTTAGTTGAGTTGAAAAAATACCCAAGTTATTGTTTGTGTTAAACTATGTCAAAAGAAAAAATGTGCGCGGTTTTGTGATACTAGAAAAGGTGTGCGAATTTTTCTTTATAAGTCACAAAATGTGTGCAAGGTTTAAAACGTACGCGGCTTTTGAAAGAGAAAAAGAAAAAGTGTGCAAGATTGTGTGTTCCAGGATCTATGTCTTGATTGCGAACATTTTGTTTGGTCTATGAATAAAAGTTTTGCGCATGTTTAGCATAGTTGAATTTTTCGATGCATGTTTATGTATTCATAGAAGTATATTCTGCGCACATTTTTTGTTTTGACATGGAGTTGGCGTATGTTTTATTGTAGGGGTGTCTATTGTATTGGAACCGGAAGAACCGGGAACAGGAAATAAGGAAAATGTGAAACCGAAAACCGTCTCATTTTCTTCGGTTCGGTTCCGGTACAGGGATTTTTGTTAATTCCCGACGAGAACCAAAGTGTTTAAAAAATTCATTTTTCATTGTCGATCATTCATAAAGGACATGCTATATCAATACAAAAAAAAAAAAAAAATGTCTCGAAAAAAAAAAAAAAAAAAAAAATGTCTCGAACAATGCAAATCATTCCAATAATTTCATTTGTTCAAAATAACATAAATAAAAATACAATATGTCAAATATAAGTTTATAATGTTCAAAAGTATTAAGAACACGCATTTATATTCCAAACCTTCAAAAACGCTTAATGCTCCATCAATTATTTCCCTTTATAACTTTTTGATCTCATCAGATCGTAACATATTATCACTATCTAATCAACTATGATCACAATAAAAAGGGATAATATATAGAAAATTACTTTCATGTGATAAATATAAAAAGGAATACATATATAGAAAAAACTTACTTTCATGTTGGATGAATGATGATGGTGATGATATATATTTGAATCTTTGAATGATATTAGTAATTGTAAAACATTGCTGCAACTGATAGCTTGGTGTTATTTGGAAAAAAAGGATATGATATTTAGGTTTTAGATTTTATTGTTAGAGCTTACTAAGGAAAAAGGTTTTTTTATTTTTTATTTATTTATTATTTTTTTTAAGGCTGCATGTACACAATTTCCTAAACAAACCCTATCTCATATTTTCAAAAGAGTCGGTTCTTTCGGGAAAGTACCGGAACCGGGTGGTTTCGACCCGAACCGTCCCGAGAACCGAAAATTTGGAATTTAGGAACCAAAAACCGGACCATGGTTCTAATATACGGTTCCTTTGTTCTTTTGATTCATCGGTTTTTTTGGACACCTCTATTTTATTGTTAGAGCACTTTTCTTTTTTTTTTTTGTGATAATAACTAGCACATGTTTTGTATATGACAAGTGAATGTTATTGTGCTTTCACAAGTATTCGATTCTCAAAAATGATGTTTGTTGAAAGAAATGTTGGCACAAATTTTTGTGTTCTAAGTGTTTTTGTGCAGGTTTCGTGAAATCTACAACAAATCCAAGTTTATTTTGTTCTAGCCATGATTAATTCGAAACAAAGATATATTCAAAACAACGTGTGTGATTAGCAAGTTCAATCAACGATCTTTAAAGATTTATTCAAGCTAAAGGTTAGGACGAGAGACGAAGAAATGAGTTATATATGTCAAAAGTATTACAAAGATGTACTGAGTGATTATCGCAATGGTCGCGGTCCTAAACTGTATAGAGTTGAAAAGAACCTTGATTCAGATTAGGCTCTTGAATTAAAGAAGTTTTAGACTCTTCAAGTACAATTTGAGAAACTTCAAAGTGAAAATGAGCATCTAAAGTCAAAAAGGTTGAAGATCTTAATAAGGAGCGTGAACTTGAAGAAGCAACTTCGGGAAAGAGAGATGAGAAGGATTCTACTCATTGTGAGAGAATGCAGTTGTTGGCTGCAAAAGAAGAAGCTGGAAAAGCATACATTGCGGAGAATTGCAAGATGGATTCAAACGATGATGATCTTCTACCTTGTCAATCCGAGATATTTTGTGAGTTATAATCTGGGGTAGATTCCGAAAAATTTTATGAGGTGAAATATGACTCAGAAAAGGATTTTATTATGAGTTTGCAAACACAATTAAAGGAAACTGCTCAATTGGTTTTACGATTTCCAGATAACAAATATTGTGCTTTAAAATAAATTGAGAACTTAAAAATTGAAATAAAAGGTTTGCAAGCTGAAAATAAAAAGCTAAAAGGTTCGTGAGGTTTGCTCAATTACTGGTTCTTCGCATTCACAAATGGTAGCTGGTGGAGGATGACGACTGCGATTAGAAGATGATGAAAACATTATGCGGGTTGTGTGGGTAGAATTTGGGTTGATTGGGTTAAGGTTAGAGTTTTGTACTAGTTTGAATTGGGGAAGAACAAAAACGGTAGCTGGTGAATGAGTGGAATATATAAATTTATGTTAATGGAATTTTTACGTACCATGTACATGTGGCATTAATGAATTTGGTTTCGGTTAAAGAAGTTTAAGTGTACAAATTAGCATAAAACATGAAACTGTCTTATACTAAATGAAACAAAAAATAATTCATGCATCAAATTGTTACATTTAAAAAAGTTTGTTACTATTATGCGGTCAAAACCCTATCTCTATATATTTATTTATTTACAATATATAATTATTCAAGCGGGAAATAACAAATCTATTACAAACATCTCCACCATATTTTCACTTTTAATACGGCCAATTCCAACAATGAAAACAATTATTATATTTTGATGAAGCCTTTTAAGTCAAATTGCAACAACAAGAAGTTCAAATTTTATATTCACGGGTTTGGAGAATCATTTGTATGACTTTTTACACCAAACAACTATCTTTCTTTTTATGACTTTCTTTATCTCATTGTTACAATCTCATTTAAGTTTTCACTAACGATAGTCAAAATTAGTTTACATGATGGGTCGGAATAAGAACCACAAGAGGGTCTCCATCCTCATTAAACGGGTTTGGAGAATCATTTGTAGTTTAGGGCCCATGCAGTTTTCCATAGAAACTTGTAAAGTTTGAGAAAATAATTTTAACTTTTGTAAAGTGTTCATGATATTTATTATCTCGCTTAACAAAATTGACTAGAAAACCATACAAATCATCTGTCTTTCATTTCAATATTACACATTCAAGATTTACATTTTACAAACCACATAGGACATAAAGCCTAATTTAGAAAACTTTCTTTTATAAACTCTGTTTGGTAAAGCCTACTTGAGGAATATACTCTGTTTGGTACTTTTAAAGATCGAATTAGTGTTTCACACGACATTATAACCAGACGTGTCAAACCTTTGATCTTCACAAGTCACATATGACCTAAGACTAGTTGTAATAAGGCAAATATACTCGGTCGGTCACCACTCAAGGACTAGCCCCACTTGGTCGGGCTTATTACACAAGGTCGCATGATGTAGGTCGCCAAAGATGAAATGTGGAAGGAGGTCGGTCTAACGACCGATTCATTTCACACGCAAAAACAAAACTTGTATGAGGCTTGCGTGTGTAGTGTTTATTTAATATATTTTTGTGGGGTATGTTTTTGTAGTGTCAGTCTCCTTGTTACACTAACTTGGTCACAAAGTAGTCTTAGAGAGAAAACTGAGGTGGCAGGAGAGATATAGGTCACTCGAGGGTCCGTGTTACAACTAGTCTAACAAACTAGACCAAAAAATTCCCTTTTTGAGCTATGGCCAACCAACAGTTTAATGAAAAAAATTAACCCTCACCCATTTAAGAATTTGGATATCCATTTATAGCAAGTTCGTTACACAGTGATCCTTAGTAAGGTTTGTAACCAACCTACCTCAGTACCTCATATATACTTGTAAATGTATTTGGGGTAAGGCATACGAGATACGACAATTCAAAGCTGAAGTATTTCATCCTCAACTTGATCACAAAAGAGAACCAACAACATCATATCTCTTTAAGTACAAATTTTATCATAACATATCCTCCTTATATTTCAAATAAGTGATAAAAATAACTAAAATCACTAGATGATATATTGATTAGAGATTAGAAATTTAGTAAAAAGTTAAAGAACTGAAAGCTAGCTATGCTTTGGCCCTCAAAAGAGCATGACCCAATGCGACCGTTTTGGCCTAGCTATGCTTAATATAGTTAATACAGCAAGATCAAGTACAAATGCTTTATTATAGTTAACTAAACGCTAAATAGCAAATTAACAAAACAAGTCAGGCGTATATGATACTGCTTGATGTTGACGCACCACATGATAACATAAGTAACTCTTCTTCTCCAACATTATACTTCACTTTTTCAAAATCAGATTGAACCATAGACGGCATGTGTGACATTCTAATGCCTTCCAATTCTGACGCCACTTCTTTCATCGTTGGTCTATTCTTCCCGTACAAATTTAAGCATCGAATTGCCAGATTAGCTACTTCCAATAAGACATCCCTATTTCCATATTGCACCATCTTTGCATCAAGAATAGACATCACCCGACCTTCTTCAAAGGCCGTAACAAAGTGTGTAGCCAAGCTTCGGTTTCCACCAAATCTAGTTAGGCTAATTGGTTTTTCTGATGTTATCAGTTCAACCAAAACAACTCCAAAACTATAAACATCGCTCTTCTCAGTGAACTGACTAGATTGAAAATACTCCGGATCTAAGTAGCCAATTGTTCCTTGGACTAAGGTAGTGAGGTGAGTTTGACTTATTGATACAAACCTTGAAGTTCCAAAGTCGGATATTTTGGCTCTATATTTTTCATCCAAAAGTATATTTGTGGATTTGATGTCCCGATGATATATTGGGATTGAAGTTGCAGAATGTAAGTAAGAAAGTGCTCCTGCTACCTCTATAGCAATTTGTAACCGCATGCTCAAAGAAATGAAAAGCTCGCTAGTCTGATCATGGATATGCTTGTATAAGGTCCCGTTTGGGATGAACTCTGAGACTAGTAGTGGCACATCGGTTTCTAAACAACATCCTAATAGTTTGACCACATTCCTATGATTGACTTGTGAAAGAATCACCACCTCATTGATGAATTGCTCCAGCTGACTTTGGTCAACGGCTTTTGATTTCTTGACCGCTACTATTCTTCCATCGGTTAACATGCTTTTGTATACCGTTCCTTGGCCTCCTCGGCCAAGAATCCTATTCTCGTTGAAGTGGTCAGTTGCCTTCTCGAGCTCATTTGAAGTGAAAAGCTTGGTTTTATCAACTAAGCCCTCGTTACTCGCTTCTTGCTATTTTAGTAGTAGACCCCCGTTTCGTTCAAAAAATATTCTTCTCTGTCTCCTGTTTTTGGCTCTTCGTATTACTTTGTATGATGCAAAGCCAACGGCTGTAATAGTTAGGACCACACCGCTTATGCCAACACCTACATATTGTAGTGCAAGAAATTGTTATAGATTAATACAGATCTTATATGTTGAAGTGCAAGCTAAGAAAACTCATAAGTAAAGTGAGTATTAATTTTATTTATTTACCTATAAAGACAGCCCGGGATGATGATTTGCTTCCACCATTGTAGAAGTGATTATCACAAAAATAGGTCCGAACACCACCATAGGATACCTTATATCCACAGACTCCCCACTTATCTATACACTTTGTACACACTTCAGTAACTAACATGACACAAAAATTAATGTTAGTGTTAAGTAGTAACTAAATATTATGCATAAAACTGACCAAAACTACTAGAAAAGGGAGAAGCAAATATACGTTGGCATCCTCCCGATATATAGGGATTGCCTTCGTCTAATTCAGACCAGCAGCTACACTTGGCAGTATGCACTGAACTGCTATCGTTCGTATGTAGTTCATGCCTAGTGAAATGGTAACCACAACTTGCTTTACTAAAATCATTTGGTAACGTCCACCGAAGTACTACTAGCACGAGAGAGGTGTACATATCAACAGATTGACCAATATATGATTCACCAGCCACCAAGAAGGCAGAAAGACACGACTTATGCCCAGTTTGTGTACCTGAACTTGTGAGATTGACACTGTACGTTTTCAGATAATAAGGAATGTTTAGTTTTTCACAATTTTTCACCCTTGCAGTTAAAGATTGCTGGGAGCAAGTCGTGGTACACTCCATGAGCACATTTCCACCACTAGATATGGTAGCTTTACCACATCCTTCAACAATAAACTTGTTGTGGGATTTTGAGAACAGAAACGGGGTATTAGTGTCACCAAGATCTACATTCAATACCCGACTGCTATTTGAACCAGGGGTTTGACAGTCAGAGCTCCTTCGGACACTGACAAGAACCATTTGTTCGTACAAATCTATTCTTAACAATGGGAGGTTTTTGAGAGATGATAGATATGGTTTTGAAGACGTGCAATTGACAGCGTACGATTTGTTTAGATAACAATTGGGTTCGATTCCAAAAGGGTATGGAATGCTGATATTTCTGCATATTTGTGTGCATCCTGGTTTGGTATAACGTGGAACTAATGGCGGTGAAGCTATGGTTAATGAAATGAAGATGGATAAAATGTAAATATGAAGAACCTTCATTGCTTTCGAATGTATATATAATAGATCAAACATCCACATCTTACTTCATGTGCATGATCGGTTATTCGTTATGTATTGTGGTCATTATCATCATCATTATAGTCGCATATATATACGTTAACTAGCTGGTCCTTAACGGCATCATTGTGTAAGAATAATCCAAAAATCAACACTTTTGGTTCCCATATATACGCATTGACTAATTATTATATTGCATATAAAAGTTTTGGCGTGAGGAATATCCCTAAATTCAAATAGTTTTGTTACGACTGACTATGTTTTAGCTTTGTTCTTCGCCATATACAGTTTTGAAAATTTTATTATATGATTCAAGATTTTTTCTTGAATCTAGTCTTGGTGCAGTTTAAAACTGAACTTAACCGATAAATTATAATATTTGAAACATTTTTCCGTGTATTATGAAATAATACAAACCGAAATGTATGTTGGGTACGGTTTGGGACTAAACAATAATTACAATTCAGTAATAAACTTGTAACACGAGTCATTAAATTAAACTACAAACATACATAAATGGATATGTGGAAAACTAGAAGGGGTTGAATAGTCTTACCGGTTTTCAGATAATTATAAAAGTTTACTTTGTGAAAAACTTAGATTCAATCCTTTGTAAAATCAACCAACAAAAATATGAATATTAAACTACAACAATCAAATATAAACAACAAAGATAAAGTGTAAGAGATGGAAAGATCAAACCGAGGCAAAGAGATTTATAGTAGTTCGGTAACGAAGCTCTTCTTCGCCCTACTCTACTCTCCGAGTACCCAACTCGAGAGTTCTAAGCACTATGTCAACAAACTCTCTTCAAGCGGAGAAAACCGTACAACCTCGCTTATCACTATTTCCGAAACTAAGCTAAATGTCGAGTACTAATCTAGCTAGTACCAATCTCACTTACGATCCACACGATCCTTACTTATCACACGATCTACACGATCCACACAATCTAGCTATTCTCGATCCATTTGATCTACATACACTCAACTCAATCTACACGAGATCCACACGATCTCTACAAGATCACAATGATCCACACAATATAACTAGATAAGATGACATGAGATTTGATGTATGTCAAGATACAACAAGTATGTAACAAGTGTTACGAGTGCACTACACTAATACTACAACACCCATGTATCTTCTTGATACTTTGTGTTCTTCTTTTGCACTAGTAGAGGAATGATGGTGATCACTTGGTTGAATGATTGGAGCACTCTTAAACAAAAGAAAACTATCTAAATGATCAAGAAAATGTAAATGTGATTGAGGGATTTAACTCAGAAAGTTTTGTGTGAAAAAGGATACCCAAAAACTGTGAAATGGACTGGTATTTATAGGCAGAAAAAATTTGCCCTTTACAGAGGGACGATACCACTAAATATATCACGGTACCACTAAATTTAACGGTACCGTGACAATTAGTGGTACCGTGTGTGACAACCCGAAATTTTCCAGACGTATTTTTTATATGAGATTATCCCTGTTTTTCATATACGAACTTTTCTGAACTCAATTGGTTTAAAAACGTGAAGTTATCTCGCGAAACGTGGAAAACATGCACAACGTGTACTGGCACAACCAACGATTCGATTTGATTATTTTATTATTTGTGAGAAACGAGGCGTATGAATAGTCGTTTTTATTGGAAATATTATTCTGAGCGCGATGGCGTAATTCCCGTGCCTTGAATTAACCGTTTACTAGTCTAACCGAGCCACGAACTTGATTTCGTGAAAGATTGCAAAAATTACAATATTGGTCCATGTGGAATTTACACCCCGCCGTCCCTAGACTTTAATTGTTGACAGCTTGGGTCCCTAGGGTTTACACAACTTTTGGCTGGCCTATATAAGGTTCATTATAACCCACCCTAGGGTTATACCCTCTCCCTTTTCTAGGCAGCCGCCCACCTACAGCCACCCCCTCTGTAACACCCCAACCGGCCAACTTTCGGCCATACATCATACGCCACCACCGCCACCCTTATCACTCCATATCCACCGTCAAACACCACCACACGCACCTTGTACCTCTCTTTGTGAACCTTACGCATAGTCACGCGCCCCCTTCACCATGTTTTTCTTTTGTTTTCATTGGCAAGATCGAGGTAAGGATCAGATCGAGTGTAGTGGTTAAAAACACCGATTCACCACCCCGTGTGAATCGGTGTGAGTTCAAAACGTATAGGAACAAAGTTTTAATAATAAAAACGTGAATAAAAAAAAGGTTGGTATCATCATTTAATCGTGTTTTCGTCATGGGTTTTTGATGTCGTGAACTTAAGCTCACGGCTAAGTTTATTTGGGTTAACCGTGGGTTATTTTAGAGCTTATTTCGAGCTTATTTTTGGGGCTTATCGAGCTTGTTCCGAGCTTATGTTGTGTCTATTGCAGCTTATCTCTTGGGTTAGATTTAAACCGAGACCAAGTGGTCTCGGTGAGACTTGTTAATTCCATTTTGGTTGATTTCGAGCTTATTAATAAGCTCACGAGCTTAGTTTGGCGATGATTGTTATTGGGTCTATTTGAATGTTTGTGCGACAAGAGGTTCGAAGCCGAGACCTCTTGCTCTCGGCATGGTGAGGTTAACATGTTTTTAGTAATTGTTGTCTTGTCGAGATGATTGGATTTAAGTGGAGCCGTGACCTCATTTTGGTCCGTTTGATTGTTTTCTGTAGACAAGAGTTCGAGCCGAGACCCCTTGGTCTCGGCATGATAAGTTTATTTTTGTCGTTGTTATTGTGTTGAGGATGGACATGGATTCGGATTTGAAATAATGTGATGTGGTCAAGCCGTGAATATTTTGGCCGAATAGTGGTTATAGCCGAATGTCTTTGTGGTTTAATTTTTGGACTAGAAAGTTATGTTGTGATGTTGTGAGCGAAGTCGGGTGCTAACCGAGACTTTGTAGTCTCGGCGTGGCCTCGACAAGCCAAAAGATGGGTTAGAATTGTTATTTGGACCAGCGGATATTAATATTGACTTATTGACCCGAGTGTATTAAAAACTCGGATTGTGACTCGGAACGTGTATTGACTCGAGACGTATATAATTTGTAAATGAAAATGGAAAAATAAAGAGTGACATATAATAAGAATAACTTAAATGGAAAATATTAATTAACAAAATTTATGTTGTTATTTAATTTTTAGAATAAGATTGTGACTTAAAAAGGGAAAGTAATAAGTAGACTAAAATTGAAAATGCGTAGGAGTTATTAGGTGTTCCGAGGGCACGTTTATCGAGGAATACTACTTAAATTAATTTTGGGACTTAGTTTATCGAGGAATACTACTTAAATTAATTTTGGGACTTAGTATTGAATGTTTGGTAGTCGGAATTTCTTGGGAATAAATGATAATAGTTATTACTTTAACATGTTGGTAAACTCATAAATTGTTTGACATGATAAGGTTCCATTAGGGGACGAGCCATGGCAAATTAATGTTTTATTATATCAAACATATAAGAATTATAACCTAACGGGATGTTTGGAAAATACCAACGACTACCAATCTATTCACTTGATTTGGGTGTGTTTGATTTGGGTAATTTATTTGGTTTGACCATACTCTCGACTTGAGCTTGCACCTCTTCCTCGTGTGTCGGATCATGAAAGGGTGCATAGTTGGTGGTGGATTCGGAAATTAGAATGGAGGAGATGTATGACCGATTTAGAGGTTCCATGACACGATTGAAGAGCGAGTATTAAGGACCTCAAAGGTATGGATGAAAGTGCATGATGTGATTATATAGACGAGTCAAGAACATCCCGTAGGGTATTAATTTATTTTTGTTACCCTTGAGATGCACAATTTGCTTAGCGAAGAAATAGGCAAGATTATACGGTTGTTGAGTGAGAAGACAATAAATCATATGAGCAGAGCACGCCGGAAGTTGCTCATGATTTCCTTTTAGACTGAGAACATTTTCTCTCAGGATGACTGCCCAGGGGAGAAGTTCAAGACGAATCTCTTCCAAACGAATTTTCGTTGGATCTAGGAAAGGAATGTACTTAGATGTACGAACAAGTTTAGTGATTTCTTGTGGAGGGGGTATGCGGGAACAATAAGGACTATTCTCTTCTTGATAGTTGAAGAGAGACTCTAGACACCAATATTTCGTATAGGCACATTGCACATGATTGGGAATTCAGAGAATTTGAGCAAATTGCTCTAGAGTTAAGACAAACTTGTAGTTTTGGATCCAAAACCAAAGTGACAAAGATTGATCCTCATTACGTACGAGTTCAACTTGTCGGAAGAATTCTAGCACAAAACGAGGACAAATATGCTCGTTGATATTGAGCAAGCAATCGAAGCCTATAGCTCGAAATGAGGTGTTGATATCCCTATGATAAATTAAAGAGGGGTCACTATTCGACCTTCATGAAAGCAACGAGTTTCAAGATTTATGAAGGCACGAATGTGGCTTCCGGGTGTGGTTGGTTCACGAGAGATATCGGGAATGTAGGTGTCTGTTAGAAGATGATCAAAATCATACTCGTGTGACAGTTTGTTACGTATAGCAATGAAAGAAAATTAAAATTGAAACTAATTGTTTTGAAGATACGTGCCTAGTGTGTACCTATATGCAAACAATGTGGAGATGCGATAATCATGACTCAGAAGTAAAAATAATGAGCTTACCCAAATACTCCTAACTTTGCTATTGCTCAATTGAATATGTCAAAAAATAAATATTAGTTATGTAATTCGGCCAATATTTGTGAGATCATGTATGCATGGGAAAACGTTTTTAGTTTGTATTAACAATGCACCAAAAATTCTTCATGATCCTAGTTACGTGAAATTTTTCGAAAACAAGAGAATTGGGGTGTTTGGCAAATTCAACGTTTCGGAGCCAAAATTTATAAAGTTGAAAGGCGTTAATGTTAATGATTTCTAATTCAATTTTAACTATCCTAAACATGATTCCACTAAAAATAACCAATCTAATTTGAATTTCAATTGTAAAATTCGGACCAAAATATAAATTATATGTGGGTTTATGCAAATCCTATGTTTAGGGAATCATGATAGCTATACATTGTCTATTCCTAGTCCTAATTGCATAAAACTTCGATCAAAATTTAAAAACCCCAATTCGGATTTGTGTGTATGAACAAGCCCTAGACTCAAAATTAAAGAAAATTAAAGTTAATTGACTTACAATTGATGTTAAGAAAAGTGTAGTGGTTGATGCTCTTGTATTTCAATGTCTTGATTTTGATTTTGAAAGAGTGGAATAGGATTTTGGTTGTGGTGTTCGGTTTGACAGCATGTGCAGAAAATGGGTATGTTTTGAATGTGCACAGTGAGGGAAATATAAGGGAAAGCGGCCTATGTTAGGTCCATGGTACCACGGTACCACTAAATTTAGTGGTGTCGTGCCCACTTTAGTGGTGCCGTGACCTGCTGAGACAGATTTTTGTCTCGTTTTGATTTTTGACGAATAAATCTCGCTGATTTAGTGAGACTTTTTGACACGATGAGAGAATTTATACCTAATAAATTCTTTTTACGAGATGAATGAGACTAGACGAGAGGAGATGAATTTAATATTTCCAAGGAAATATTTAAGTAGTCATTAGAGGGATTTGAAGGATGACTTTAATATTTCCGATGAAATATTTAGATAGTCATAAGACGAGATTTGGAAGATGCTTTTGAACACACGTAAATTATGAAATTCACGGAATGTGTTCCATCATTCCTAGACCTAGACATAGATAGTTGAAGGATTCTCGTTTGAGAGGTTTGGTTAATATGTCGGCGATGTTGTCTTATGAAGGAACTTTCTCGATATAGAAATGTTTCCTTTTTGAACGTTATCGCGAAGGAAGTGATGACGTATTTCGATGTGTTTTGTACGAGAGTGTTGCACGGGGTTTTTGGTCAAGTCAATGGCTCTTTTGTTGTCACACATAATCGGGATGTCGTCGAGATGGATGTCGTAGTCGATTAGAGCTTGTTTCATCCATAGTGCTTGTTGACATGTGTTGGGAATTAAACTTAATCAGTTTGTACGGTTGAAGTATACAAGAACAGTTAAGACTGTTGATACAAGGACAGTTAAGACTGCTGATGGAAGAGCAGTTAGAACTGCTGAAGGAAGAACAGTTAAGACTGCTTATGAGATCATGTTGAAACCGTTTGAAGATAATTATAGAAAAGATATGGTAAATATCTTATTGATATAGAATGATATGGTTAGATGTTTAACGTGTAAAGGACTCTTTACATTATAAAAGGAGATCCTTAGATTAGGGTTTCAGATATATACACATACACAATACGATATACAAATACATACAGATCTATTGTAATCGTTCGATATATTGAAGTGATAAGTTTGGTTGATATCGTTGTTCTTATTGTTTTACTTATTCAATCACCAAACATAATCATATTCTTCTAAGTACTTGGTAGTGAATTTCGCGTGCTATCAAGTATATACTCAAAGTATCTCCAACACAAAGTGTGTGTTTAGATCCGGTCAAGTGGTATCAGAGACCAAGGTTTTTGATACGTTGAGTTTAGAAGAACCAGAAGTATTTACTCACTAGCAATCTAAGAAGATGGACATGGAGACACCTCAAACCTCAATCCTTGCTAAACTCCCCATGCTGAAGCAGAATGAATACGATTTATGGCGACTCAGAATAGAGCAATACTTCATGGCGCAAGACTATGCATTATGGGATATTATTATCAATGGTGATTCCTTCAAACCAGTTGCTATTGAAGAAACACGTGCTGATGGTTCCAAGGTCACAAAGCTTAATACTGAGCCAGTTACAAACGAGGAGAGAATAAAAAAGAAGAATGATCAGAAGGCTAGGAATTTGTTACTAATGGAAATTCCTAATGATCAAGTGCTAAACTTTAGTCATTATGAGTCGACAAAAACTCTTTTTGAAGCAGTGGTGGAAAGATTTGGTGGCAATGAAGCTACCAAGAAAGCACAAAAAACCCTACTCAAGCAAATTTATGAGAACTTCACTGCATCAAGCAATGAAACTTTGGATCAGATCTTTAATAGGCTTCAGAAGATCATCAGTCAACTTACTGTGTTGAAGATTGTGATACCTCAAGAAGACCTCAACATGAAGTTTCTAAACAGTTTACCTGCTGAATGGAACACTTATGTTGTGGTTTGGAGCAATAAACCAGAGCTGGAGAATATGACAATGAATGAGCTTTACAATAATCTCAAGATTGTTGAGCAAAAGGTCAAGAAGTGTGGTAGCACCAGTTCCAGTTCAGGGAATATGGCTTTTGTATCTTCTTCAAACAGTTCTAACCATGAAGATGAAGAAGCAGTTGGTACTGCTATACCAACAGTTAGCACTGCTAGTGTAAAAACTAGCACTGCTGGCTTGACTGATGAGACCATATATGCATTTGTATCAGAACAGTCTGGTGGGTCAAAGATCTTTAATGAAGATCTTCTTCAAATTTCTGAAGATGATTTGGAAGCTATGGATTTGAAGTGGCAGTTGGCCTTGATAAGCATCAGGGCTAAGAAGTATTACCAAAGGACTGGGAATAAGATTACCTTCAATGGAAGAGATGTTGCTGGGTATGATAAGTCTAAGGTGGAATGCTTTAATTGTCACAAGATGGGGCACTTTGCCAGGGAATGTAGAGGTCCAAGACAACAAAGCAACCAGGGTCAAGGGTTTAAGAATCAGCAAGGGTCAAGGAGAACAGTAAATGTTGAAGAGCCTTCTTCCAAGGCTATGGTAGCTGTAGATGGAGCTGGATTTGATTGGAGCTTCATGGAGGAAGAAGAGGAACCAACCAACTTGGGTTTGATGGCTTTCTCAGACACTGAGGTATATAAACCTGAAAAATGTTCAAACTCTTGTCATGCTTTAAAAGATTATGAAAATATTAAGAAACAGTATGATGATCTTAGAGTTGAATATAATCAAATAAGTTTTAGTCTGTCAAATCATAAAAGAGGATTAGCTGTTTTGGAAGAACAAATTGTGTTTTATAAACAGAATGAGTCAAACTTTACTGATGAGATAGGTCTTTTAAAGAGGGAATTGGAAATAAAAGAAAATAAAATGAGTGGACTTGTATATGAACTAGAGAAGCTTAAAAAGGAGAAAGAAAACATCCAGTTAAGTGTAGACACTCTTGAATATACTTCAGATGGAGTTAAGAAGATTGTAGAGAGTCAAATACTTAACAAAGCTAAATATGGTTTAGGTTATAAGTCAGTTGCACCCCCTTTAGAGGAATGTTTGCTCCACCAGGAATAGATTTAGCTCATACAGGTTTAGAAGAGTTTAAGGATATGGAATTTCCTGGATATGGTGTTAAGATTAGTGAAAATCCTGTTAAATTTGTTAAGGCAGAAGATGCTTTTGTGAGTGCTAGTGATAAATCTCTTTCTGAGGAAAAGATGTCCTCTGATAGGAACTCAGATGCTCCAACTATTGAGGAGTGGACATCTGATGATGAGAAAGTAGAGGTTAAGGAAAAACCTAATGCTGTTAAGGAAGAAGTTAAACATGCTCCTAAAGTGGTTAAGACTAAAAACATAAAACCAGTTAGGAAAAATGTTAGATATGCTGAGATGTATAGGACTAAGAACAGATCATCAAGTTCTGAGAGTAGTCATAGAAATTGGAATCATTCAAAATCTAAGAAAATGGATGATAAGTTTGCTATGATTAGAAAAGTATGTTTTGTTTGTGGAAGTTTTGAGCATATGGCTGCTTATTGTGATTCTAACCCATGGAAAAAGAGGGTTACTGGGAATGTAAGGGTGAACAGGAATAACAATGCTAGGGTAACTCAAAATGGTTCAACTAGATTGACAAACCCTAATGCAAATCAAAAAATGTCACCTAAAGCTGTTATGTTAAAGACTGGCATCAAAACAGTTTCAACTGCTAGTCAAAATCAGTGGTTTAATAACAAGCAAACTGTTTCTAGTGCAAAACAATTTTCAAATCATGCACAAACAGTTAAAAGTCATTTTTATCAGAAAACAACAATGGCTAATCAGAAGTGGGTGCCTAAGGTTAAACAAGCAGTTCCAACTGCTAGGTCAGCAGTTCCAACTGCTAGACCAGCAAATTCGACTGCTAGGCACTTAAATGTTAAGGGAAAATGGGGCAATGCTGTCAAGGCCTCAGCACATTGGGATAGACATTTTACCAAACCCAATGGTGCATCAAAGACCTCAAACAAGTTTTCTCATCTTGATGCACAAGGCAGATCCAAACCAGTGATGGTTTGGATCCCCAAAAGAAACTAACACCTTTATTTTGTGTGCAGGAACATCCCTCAAATGACAAAGAAGATAGAGGATTTTCAGACAGTGGATGTTCAAGGCACATGACAGGCAACAAGTCATATCTTTCAGACTTTATTGCTCTGGATGGAGGACCAGTTGTCTTTGGTGGTGGTGTTGGAGGAAGAATTACTGGTAAAGGGGTAATTAAAATTGGTAACATTGATTTTGAAAATGTGTATTATGTACCAGAACTTAAGTACAATCTTTTCAGTGTATCACAAATTTGTGATAAACAGAACAAAGTTTTATTTACTGATACTGATTGTCTTATACTTTCCCCTGATTTCAAGCTACCTGATGAAAGTCAAGTATTGCTTAAAATCCCTAGAAAGGATAATACATACAGTGTTGAGATGAATAAACTAGTTCCTAAGGTTGGACTTACTTGTCTTGTTGCAAAAGCCACATTGGAAGAATCAATGTTATGGCACAGGAGGCTTGGTCATGTTAATTTTAAAACCATTAACAATATTGCTAAACATGGATTGGTAAGAGGTTTGCCAAACAAAATTTTTCTCAATGACCAAACTTGTGTTTCTTGCCTTAAGGGTAAGCAACACAGAGCCTCATGTAAGCCAAAGACCCAGAACTCTATTTCTCAAGCTTTATATATGTTTCATATGGACTTGTTTGGTCCTACTTCTGTGAATAGCTTGAATTTTAAGAGATACTGCCTTGTTGTCACTGATGATTATAGTAGGTTTTCTTGGGTATTCTTTATGAAAACTAAGGATGAGACAAGTGAAATACTAAAGACCCTTATTGTTGAGGTAGAAAACCTAGTTGATAAGAAGGTTAAAGTAATCAGATGTGACAATGGGACTGAATTTAAGAATAGAGTGATGGATGACTTTTGCAGAGAAAAAGGTATTAAGAGGGAATTTAGTGTAGCTAGAACCCCACAGCAAAATGGTGTAGCTGAGAGGAAGAATAGGATTCTTATAGAGGCTGCTAGGACAATGTTAGCTGACTCTAAGCTACCAGTTTCATTTTGGGCTGAAGCAGTTAGCACTGCTTGTTATGTGTTGAATAGGGTTTTAGTTGTACAACCTCACAATAAGACTCCTTATGAGTTACTTAGAGGTAGAACCCCTGCTTTAAGCTTCATGAGACCTTTTGGTTGTCATGTTACTATCCTTAATACCAAAGACCAACTAGGAAAGTTTGATGGGAAATCTGAGGAAGGTTTCTTTGTTGGTTACTCTCTGCACAGTAAGGCTTTTAGGGTGTACAATACAAGCACCAAGCAAGTAGAAGAAAATCTGCACATAGAATTTTTGGAGAATAAACCAAATGTTACAGGTGTAGGTCCAGATTGGATCTTTGATATAGACAGTCTTTCAGATTCCATGAATTATGTGCCTGTTACAGGTACAAATACTAACAATGATGCAGGTTCAGAAGAAGAAGATGATGATTGCATTTTCATACCTGTCATGGAAGAAAGTCCTGTGAATGAGTCTTCTACAAAGAAAGATGATATTCCTTCATCAAGTGGTGTAGACAAAGAGAAAGATGCTGCTGAAACAAGTGGTCAGAATGGTAAAGAAGCTGAAATTCCAACGAGCAGTTCCAATGGAGTTAGCACTGCTCAACCTCAAGTTCCAACTGCTGAGCAAAATATTGAGACTGCTGGACCAAGTCAACCTCATTCACCAGTTGATATTGCTGAGTTTGATTTCTTTGGAGATGGTCTGCAAAACATGCCTACTAGCTATGCAGTTCCTTCTACTCCCAATACTATTGTGCATAGGAATCATCCACTTACCAATATCATAGGAGATGTACAATCTGGAGTCAAGACCAGAAGGCAAATACAAGACCCAGATCATCATGGATTTCTCAGTATGGTTTATGAAGAGAAACATCATGAAGATGAGAATGAGTGTATGTTTGTATGTTTTCTATCTCAGATTGAACCCAAGAATGTGTTAAAGGCTTTAGAATCATCAAGTTGGGTTGAAGCTATGCAATAAGAGCTACTTCAATTCAAGATTCAAAATGTTTGGGTTCTGGTTGATCTACCAAAAGGAATGAGAGTGATTGGTACAAAGTGGGTATTCAGGAACAAGAAGGATGAGAGGGGCATTGTTATAAAGAACAAAGCAAGTGTAACACCCCGTGCCCGCTTAGACCAAAATTTAAAACTTTTTATGCGGAAACGACTCACTTTTACGGACACCTGCTTACTCTTTTGACCACTGACAAAAATCTATAAACTTTCAGACCTTGAAACTATTTTTAGATGAAAGTAGACTCAATTACCTTCAAAACGATAGGTCATACGACCCATTTCAACTTACGGATTAAAAGATATGATTTTTTGAAAACTGCCCTGATAAACGTGACGCCGTCAGAAAAATGGTGACGCCGTCAGACCTTGACGGGCCAGAAAGTTTGTGGACGATTAAAAGGGGACGCCGTCAAGAAGGCCATCAAGAACAAATCTGCAGTTTTCACCACTAAAAACCCATTTTGACCCATTTCATGACATCAAACTACTTATACCACTTCCGTTTTACACCAAACTTGACCAACTTCATTTATTTAACATAACAAGCACGTTCCAACAATACTTGACCCGATTACAACCCAAAATGGGTACAAACACACTTAAATCCAAACGCCCCTTAAACATTTACTAAAAACACTTGAAACACACTTGACACATCGTTAGACCACCAAACCATTACACGACTTTGACACACATTATAGGACTCATAAAAGAGACTCTCGGGGTTACAACATTGACTCGAGCTCGGTATTCTACCTAGCTCCTATGCTTATTATCTCCAAAATCCGCTTCCAAATCCCTATGCTATAATCCAAGCCAAGTTATCCTCATCGCCATTAACCTACAAAATGTTAACAACTAAAAGAATAAGCTTACGCTTAGTAAGTAAAACGATAATCACATAACATCATACTTCAAATCAAACACATAAGCATCACATATCTCCAAACACTTACTTAGCTACTCCACTCTCTAATTCTTGCATAATCACCTAACATCAACTTACCATCACAACCAAATTCACCACTTAGATCCTATTCATCCTAGCACATAAGCACATATCCAATCTCTTATCACTAACCACAAAACATACATAACACATACATGTTAGACATCCATATAATACATGCCATCATCATTTTACTTACCTTGGTCCAAGCTAAACAACATCAAGAACATCATCAACAATACAATCTTCCATCATCATCATCATCCTTCATAACTAATCAAGACCTAATAACATAATAATCAAATACATAAACAAGGGTTAACAAAACCCATTAAACAAAATCATCTTTCTTACCAAATCATCATATGATCACACCTAGATCATATGATGATATCCCACTTTCCTACTCATCTACAACTTCACTAAAACAAGATAATAGATTACTTACTTGCATAAGATCATAACTAAGGAAGGCCATAAACACTAGGACTTGATCATCTTCATCTTCTTCATCTCCTCTAAATCACCATCTCACTTTTTCCCTCTCTTTTTCCTTCTCTCTAAAAACCGGCCTCTCACTCTCTCTCAAAAATGAGAGAATTATCTAGATAAAACTAGATATAACTAGTTAGGTACAAGTTTGGGGCAAAGGCAAAGATGGTCCCTCAAGTCTCTTTTCTTCTATTTTGGCCACACTAACTTATAATACATAATTAACTCTTGGCAACTTGGGTCCTTCTAGTTTATACCTCACATTTCATATTTTACATAACCACTTTAGTCATATATTGACTATCTGGTTTGACTAAAACACAATATTTGTTGACTAGCCAATCACATAAAGCCATAATCTATTTTCATCTAGGGTGGGGCCTACTCGTAACCGGGATACGGGTCTAACAATTCTACCCCCCTTATTTAGATTTCGTCCCCGAAATCTGTCGTTCTTTACTAACCAACATCAAGTCACATAACTCATCTCATTCCTAACACCTTAACCCCTAGTTTACTTAGTTCAACGATCTAAGTGATCTTGCGATTTTACGCATACTATAACATATCACATGCCCTAATCCACATTAACCCCGCTTACTTCTATACCACACAACTCTTGCTTAGATTTCACATAATACAAGACTTACTTATTATCGCCAATCATCATTCTAATCCACCCTATTACCGCACATCATCATCTCACTCGCTTTACCCTCTACCCCCATTCTTTGACTCTTGCTACTTAAGAACTCGCACTATTTGACTTTACATTATTACACTCGACTAATTTGTTCACATTCTTTTATCTTCATTCATAATCTTTTTGCACCACACCGCAAGGCCCATCCTATCATCATTACAATTTCTTCATCCCATCAAGGTCCTTCTAAGTCTCAACTAAAGCCATGGTCAAATTCTAATCCTCCTATCTTAGTCCTTAAAATTTCTACGAATTCTAAACTCTCGCTTTCTACTTCTCTAACCCTACTCGTGCCGTGTCGGCAACACATAGCCAACTCGTTTATAATTCCTCATTTACATGGAGAGGCGTCCCAATCGATGTAAATCAAGAAATATAAACTAGTGGTTATGTACTCCCGACATAACACCACTACTCCTAATTCCCAATCTAACTTTTATTATTTCATTTTCATTTTATATTTCATTTGATATTTAAATTCTTCTATTTTCTAGCTTGGATCCGCTTTACTTTAACATTTTCCCCGAAAGGACTTTCACACATGCCAAGGATGTAGGCAATCTTTGCCTGTGAAGGCAATGCATTTTTATCCTGAAGGATCTTTAACATTCATCCCGAAGGATTCCTTAACATTCCTTTATTTGGTCATCCCGATGGATACCACATTTAACATTCATCCCGAAGGATCATTACATTCATCACTTTATCACTTTCACATTTTAACATCGGATCCAAGCCATAAGCACCACAAACACGCATTATTACATTCGTTTATTATAGTAATTACCGCTAATCGCCTTAGTAGTAATATGATAATTTTAGAACAACGCCTTTATCTCATACACACTCCTTACATTTTTAATCCGCCTTAGTTATTTTCACATCTTTACTTTACCTCTTGCATTCTTAGCCTTCGTTAATCAATTTCACATTCTTATCTTACATTTTAGTCCACCCGACTCATTTACATCTAGACCTCTCACATTTTACCAACCGTAACTCATGCATTCATTATAGTGATTACAGCGCCGTAATATGATAATCTCAAGACAACTTCTTTATTCTCACACATACTCCTCTCATTCTTTCTTACGTTTTTAATCCATCACATTTTTATTTCCATATCTTATCTCTCTTCTTTTAGTCTCACTCGCTTCCTTTACATATAGATCTTACATAGATCGTCCATTACAACACACCCATTATTTATTAATGATTACAGCTAATTGCCTTAGCCGTAATATAATTATTTCATGACAACACCTTAGCTTCACACATATTCATCTCATTTTAGCTAGTATCACTTAAGAAATTTCGCTCTATTTCATTATTTACTCAACCCCTATGCCTTTTTCTCAATTTGTAACTAAGTTCATCACAAACTTATTATGCATATATTTATATCATTTCTTCACTACACACATTCAACGTTACCACACATTCATAATCATGCTCCTAATACTTGACTCTCTACTAACCCACCTCTAATACCTCATTAAGGATCACCATGCTAAATATAAATGCTCACAAGGCCATGCCTTGATCATCCCTATCACACAAGTTACGCACTTTCATTTTTAGTCACATTTCTTATAACCACCACACAACTTACTACACCTATTCGCCCTCGCTAACTACCAAAGCACACAATTACATAATCATATAATAATTACCGAGACAGCCCGAGGTGCATGGTAATCCTATCACTCACACGTCAAGTCTCCCACAACATAAATCACACAAGACACATCCCTAAGTCCCCATCATACTACCCATATAACAATCACATCATTCGTTTCAAACTCTACATCCACATCCTATAACTCACAAACTATTAGCCCGCCTATCTCAAACTTAACTTAACGCGTCTACGAGTGGTTTAAGTCTAGGCAACCTAAAGGAAACCTAATTCACTTAAACCGAGTCTCTGATACCAAGTTGTAACACCCCGTGCCCGCTTAGACCAAAATTTAAAACTTTTTACGCGGAAACGACTCACTTTTACGGACACCTGCTTACTCTTTTGACCACTGACAAAAATCTATAAACTTTCAGACATTGAAACTATTTTTAGATGAAAGTAGACTCAATTACCTTCAAAACGATAGGTCATACGACCCATTTCGACTTACGGATTAAAAGATATGATTTTTCGAAAACTGCCCTGATAAACGTGACGCCGTCAGAAAAATGGTGACGCCGTCAGACCTTGACGGGCCAGAAAGTTTGTGGACGATTAAAAGGGGACGCCGTCAAGAAGGCCATCAAGAACAAATCTGCAGTTTTCACCACTAAAAACCCATTTTGACCCATTTCATGACATCAAACTACTTATACCACTTCCGTTTTACACCAAACTTGACCAACTTCATTTATTTAACATAACAAGCACGTTCCAACAATACTTGACCCGATTACAACCCAAAATGGGTACAAACACACTTAAATCCAAACGCCCCTTAAACATTTACTAAAAACACTTGAAACACACTTGACACATCGTTAGACCACCAAACCATTACACGACTTTGACACACATTATAGGACTCATAAAAGAGACTCTCGGGGTTACAACATTGACTCGAGCTCGGTATTCTACCTAGCTCCTATGCTTATTATCTCCCAAATCCGCTTCCAAATCCCTATGCTATAATCCAAGCCAAGTTATCCTCATCGCCATTAACCTACAAAACGTTAACAACTAAAAGAATAAGCTTACGCTTAGTAAGTAAAACGATAATCACATAACATCATACTTCAAATCAAACACATAAGCATCACATATCTCCAAACACTTACTTAGCTACTCCACTCTCTAATTCTTGCATAATCACCTAACATCAACTTACCATCACAACCAAATTCACCACTTAGATCCTATTCATCCTAGCACATAAGCACATATCCAATCTCTTATCACTAACCACAAAACATACATAACACATACATGTTAGACATCCATATAATACATGCCATCATCATTTTACTTACCTTGGTCCAAGCTAAACAACATCAAGAACATCATCAACAATACAATCTTCCATCATCATCATCATCCTTCATAACTAATCAAGACCTAATAACATAATAATCAAATACATAAACAAGGGTTAACAAAACCCATTAAACAAAATCATCTTTCTTACCAAATCATCATATGATCACACCTAGATCATATGATGATATCCCACTTTCCTACTCATCTACAACTTCACTAAAACAAGATAATAGATTACTTACTTGCATAAGATCATAACTAAGGAAGGCCATAAACACTAGGACTTGATCATCTTCATCTTCTTCATCTCCTCTAAATCACCATCTCACTTTTTCCCTCTCTTTTTCCTTCTCTCTAAAAACCGGCCTCTCACTCTCTCTCAAAAATGAGAGAATTATCTAGATAAAACTAGATATAACTAGTTAGGTACAAGTTTGGGGCAAAGGCAAAGATGGTCCCTCAAGTCTCTTTTCTTCTATTTTGGCCACACTAACTTATAATACATAATTAACTCTTGGCAACTTGGGTCCTTCTAGTTTATACCTCACATTTCATATTTTACATAACCACTTTAGTCATATATTGACTATCGGGTTTGACTAAAACACAACATTTGTTGACTAGCCAATCACATAAAGCCATAATCTATTTTCATCTAGGGTGGGGCCTACTCGTAACCGGGATACGGGTCTAACAACAAAGCAAGATTAGTTGCTCAAGGCTATACTCAGGAGGAGGGTATAGATTATGAGGAAGTTTTTGCTCCAGTTTCCAGGATTGAAGCAATAAGATTATTTCTTGCTTATGCTTCATATATGGGGTTTATGGTCTATCAAATGGATGTGAAAAGTGCATTTCTGTATGGTACTATTGATGAAGAAGTTTATGTTTCACAACCTCCAGGTTTTGTCGACCCAGAGCATCCTGACAAGGTTTATAAGGTGGTGAAAGCTCTATATGGATTGCATCAGGCTCCAAGAGCTTGGTATGAAACTCTTGCTAAATATCTACTGAAGAATGGGTTTCATAGAGGGAAAATTGATCAAACTCTTTTTATTAAGAAGGACAAGGGTGATATTCTACTAGTACAAGTTTATGTGGATGACATCATTTTTGGTTCTACAAAGAAACAAATGTGTAAGGAGTTTGAAAAGCTGATGAAAGACCAATTTCAGATGAGTTTTATGGGTTAGCTTACCTTCTTTCTAGGTCTTCAAGTACAGCAAAAGTTAGATGGTATATTTATCTCTCATGATAAATATGTTGGTGAAATTTTAAGGAAATTTCAATTCACAGATGCCAAGGTTGCTAGCACACCAATTGACAAGGAGATACATTTATTATTAAAGGATCACAGTGGTGAAGATATGGATGTGCACATGTATAGATCTATGATTGGGTCCCTGATGTATCTCACATCATCTAGGCCTGATATTATGTTTGCTGTGTGTGCCTGTGCAAGATTCCAAGTCAATCCTAAGGTGTCTCATCTCACAGTAGTAAAAAGAATCTTCAGATACCTTAAAGGATAGCCTAACTTGGGGCTATGGTATCCTAAAGAGTCTGCATTTGATCTTGTTGCATTCTCTGATTCTGATTATGCTGGTGCTAGCATGGATAGAAAGTCTACAACAGGTGGTTGTCAATTCTTAGGTCGAAGATTAATCTCTTGGCAGTGTAAGAAGCAGACTATGGTGGCTATATCTACTACTGAAGCAGAATATGTAGCTGCTACAAGTTGTTGTGCTCAAGTTCTATGGATTCAAAGCCAGATGCTTGATTATGGGTACAATTTCTTAAACACAATTATACATATAGACAATAACAGTACAATGTGTATCATTAAGAATCCAGTTCAACATTCAAAAACTAAGCATATTGAAATTAGACATCATTTTATAAGAGACTGTGCTGAAAAGAAGTTAATTCAAGTTGTTAAAATACACACTGATAACAACTTTGCTGATCTCTTAACAAAAGGTTTTGATGTAAGCAGATTTCAGTACTTGGTAACAGGTATTGGAATGCTTAATCCCTCAAAAGATTAATGTGTAAATGTTTTTGGATTGTGTACTGTTAATTGTGCTATTTGTATAGTTGAGACTGCTTGAATGGTTTTAAGACTGCTTGTGAATTTGTTAGTCAAATGGAATAACTGTTAAAAGAGAATATTATGTATTGTGTTTTCTTTGGTTTTGGACTAACATTTCAGGTTAAGAAAAGCTTTTTGCTTTGGATTGTGTTTTGAAAAGAATGGTGGTTTGGATTGTCAAGTGTGAATACTTGTCACATAACAAATGGTAATTGATTCACCATGTCTAATCAACATAAGAATCAACTAGTCCAGATCAAACGGTTTCTGGTAAAGACTACTCAAATCCGTTTATGGTTGACAGTTTACCAAAAACTGGTTGGTTATTAACTCACCAAATCTAAGTGTGAAGAGTTGGCTAGTCCATAGCAAACGGCTATTGGTAAAGACAAGTCAAATCCTTTCATAGCTGATAGTTTGCTAAAAACTATAAGTGGATAAAACTGTTTTCGAATCCACAAATTAAAATTCAAACTTTGATTTTATCTCTGAAATCTTTTTTATAACAGTTTATACTGCTGGGGTAAACAGTCTGAACTGCTGACTTCACCAGTTTGTACTGATTGTTCAAAACTTAGTTCCTACTGAGTTTATTCTCTGTGATACACCTCTCTCAGAAGGTAATACATCTGGAAGTGTTGAGAGCAGTTTGAAACTAAAACAACTGAATTGATGGTAACTTGTACAAATGGTCTTATTGGATGCTGAGCTTGGATAACTTATGTTCTAGTTCATTTGATGGTGAGGATTCTTCCAAACAGGGGAGGAATTAAAGTTTGTTCTAGTTGCTGTTAAAGATGTTAAAGATGATTGCTGATTATGAAATTCAGGGGAGGAATTAAGAAGTCAGAGATGAATTATATGAAGTGCTGGAATTAAGAAGTCAGAGATGAATTATATGAAGTGCTTAAATTTTATTCATTATAAAGGTGGATTCATTACAGAGCTTCATACGGTTACAAGGAAAAACCAACAAAAACTACCAACTACCAACACAACTACTCAAGCTTTCCTTTTCCTTTTCCAGTGATATCCGGCATGGTTTTGCTGCGGGCTCCTCTGCTACCCATGAGTTCAGACACCTTTTTGCAGGGAAGTGCTACTATTACTGATCTTGGAGATGGAAATTGCTACTTCTCAGGCTTTTTCTTCTCAGGCTTCTTCTTTGGAACAGAGTTTTTCTTCTTTGGAACAGGGATCTTTACTGATGATGCTGCTTTCTCAAATTCTTTTGTGAGTAAGTTTGATAGTTTTTGAAGTTTATCATCGTCAGATTCAGAAGAGTCAGACAAAGAGGAGGATGAATCATCAACATAAGGAGGAAGTTCATCGGAGGAAATTTCTTCAGATGAGGATGTTTTAGTCTTTTTCTTTGAAAGATTAACTCTTAAAGTTGAAGAATAGTTTGGAGGAAAATAGTTGTTCCATCCTGAATCTTCGGAATCAGAAAAAGAATCAGATGAAATTTCTATGATGTTTGGTGAAGAAGACATTATGATTGAAGAAGTTAAAAGATTTGTGTTGAAGAAGATTTTGTGTGGATATGCGAGATTTTATAGAGTTAATGAAGGTTTAATAGCATTCAATGCGTGGTTGATATGCAAAATTAACTTTGGGTTGGTATAAGGAATTAATTCCTTGATGGAATTAAATTTATTTTTGGTAATTTTTGAAGGGTTGGTCAAAAGAGTGTGATATATGAAGATAATTCCCAAAGTGTTTCGTGATTCAAGTCAAGTGTTTGAAAGAATCCACCCCATCAACGAAATCAGATGTTTAATTCAAGAAACTTATTGATTTGCATCAAAATCATAAGTTTAGGGGAGGATTGTTGGGAATTAAACTTAAGCAGTTTGTACGGTTGAAGTATACAAGAACAGTTAAGACTGTTGATACAAGGACAGTTAAGACTGCTGATGGAAGAGCAGTTAGAACTGCTGAAGGAAGAACAGTTAAGATTGCTTATGAGATCATGTTGAAACCGTTTGAAGATAATTATAGAAAAGATATGGTAAATATCTTATTGATATAGAATGATATGGTTAGATGTTTAACGTGTAAAGGACTCTTTACATTATAAAAGGAGATCCTTAGATTAGGGTTTCAGATATATACACATACACAATACGATATACAAATACATACAGATCTATTGTAATCGTTCGATATATTGAAGTGATAAGTTTGGTTGATATCGTTGTTCTTATTGTTTTACTTATTCAATCACCAAACATAATCATATTCTTCTAAGTACTTGGTAGTAAATTTCGCGTGCTATCAAGTATATACTCAAAGTATCTCCAACACAAAGTGTGTGTTTAGATCCGGTCAACATGCCTTTCCGACGCTTACGTATTCGGCTTTGGTCGTGGAGATAGCAAGAGCCGTTTTTTTCTTGGAGAACCAAGAAGCTAGACAACAACCCATGAAGGTGCAAACGTCACTCGTACTTTTTCGATCCACATAATCTCCCGCATGATCAGAGTCGGCATAGACAACAATTTCTACACCGGTCCCCTTGAGATAATATAATCCCAAGTGCATAGTGCCTGATGAGTGTCTAAATACTCATCATTTTTACCTAATCTGAGCTGCCAAAACATCCAAAAACACTCAGAAATGCATCATAATACTGAAATTATCCCAAAATTGTGTTTTATATGTTTCAGATGCAAAATGTTTAAAAACAGATAAAAAACGAACAAAGTTTGCATAATTGGCAGTTTCAGTCCCTCAACTTTCAAAAGTTGTCAAAACTAGTCCCTGGTTATTCTAAAAACAGGAAAAGTCATCAAAGGTCCTTTAAGAATCATAAAATTACATAATAAGTCCTTTGGTGTGAAGTTTCATAAAATTACAAGTTTAGTCCCTGAACTTTGCAAAATGGACAAAAATGGTTCCTGGATTTAAAAACTTTGAGAAAAATAAATTTTGGTCCTTGTGCTATTCTTCTATGGAAAATATGGTCCTTGGTTGGCAAGTTTAGTGAAATTACATGTCTAGTCCCTCGAGTTTCAAAAGTTGTCAAAATTAGTCCCCGGGTGTTTTAAAAATGGAAAATTATGTTTTAAACCCTTGTACTATTTAAACTTAGCAAGAAATACCCTTGTGATAACTTTGGAATAATTACAGGTTTAGTCCTTGGATTTTCAGCAAATGACAACATTGGTCCCTATGATTATCTAAAACCAAATCCGGATCCAACACTAAACCTATCTAAACCCATCCCATTTACCCAACCATTAAATACCCATTTACCCAACCCAGTTATTTCCCCAAGCCCAAAAAGAAATAAGCCCAATCCCTTTGACTGAGTTAAACACTCAGTCAAACAAGTTTGACCCGTCTCCTAAAACCACCATCCCGCCAAACCAGTTAGTCATCCCCCCACCTCACCAAAACCACTCACCACCTCATCCCCCCTCCAAACACGTTACCTAACATTGCCAAACGCAATTAATGCATCTCTCCCACTCCCACTAGCTAAATCAGAGGAAAATTCCATTTGTCCTGTTTTCCCGCCAAAAGTGAAAATGGATGACTGAGATCAAATGGAAGCAATTCAATGGTGGGGATATGATCAGAGATGTCGACAATGTATTTCCCATTTCAATTTAGTATAAATAGATAGCTTTGTAGCCTTAATTAAAGAGTAGTGTAAAAAATTAGTGCAATCGTATTTCCATTTCAGTAGCAGTAATTTGTAATATCAAGTTTCAATCAATCAATACAAAGTAAATTTAGTGTGTTTATTGTTGTTCTTGGTTTATTTGTCAGTAGTTAATGTTAAATTCCAAATTTCTGATTTTCATATGTTCTGAGAATTAGAACATTGATAAGTAGTATTTGAATCAACTTCTCAGTTGTTTCTAATAGCTTATATAAGCTTCTTATAGCTTATTGTAAGTATATTATAGTGTAAACAAGTTCTGAATTCAAGATTTGAAGAAAGTCAACAAAAGTCAACTGAAGTGGTAATAAGCTGTTTCATGGGTTTAGAAGCTAAGCTGGATGGTTTTTCTGGTTTCTAGCTTGTTGACAACAAGCTAGGAGTTGTTTTCTGGTCCTTGTTCTCTTGTTCCATAGGCTTGACAGTTGTAAGCTTTTTCTCATTTATTGCTTAATTTCCCATAGTACTGTACTTGTGCTTATTAGTAGCTTATTGTTATTGTTATATGCTATTTGATAGTTTCTAAGTATAATTGATCTATCTTGTCAGTAGTTATAATAGCTTTTCATTATTTTACTTAAAAAACTTAAAAAAACCAAAAAGAGTCAAAAGTAGTATAGCTTAATATTGTGCTTATTTCTGTGTTAAAAGTTGTTAATATAAGTTATTCAATCATTAAAATATAGACTTTTAGTTTTAAAAATTGTGTTTCACTTTGAAAATCCAAAACAATCCATTGTTAAGGACTGTTTGGTAAAACTCTGTCATTAGGTCCATAAGCTGTGTACTGTAGATTTACCTTAATCCCAACTTTGCATCAGCTTAACTGGGTCATATTAAGCTGTTTTGGAGTTCTTAGTAGCAGCTTAGATAGATAAGCAAGTTTTTTGTTGTCTGTGTGAATTTTAGGCTGCCAAATACCCAAATAAGCTATAATCAGCCATAAGCTGATTTGGTACCTTTTCTTGGCTGGTTTGAGTTCATTTTAGTCCATATAGTGTAAACATAATAGTTGGTTAAACTTGCTTTGCTCTGTGCAAACTTTGTGCACATCTGCACACTCAGACCATAACAGCAGTCTGATACCAATTTCATAGCCCCAATTATATGCTTATTTGTTGTACTCAGGCTTTGATCTTTGGATTGTAAGTAGTTCATATAGCAGGTTTCAAGTTTCTGTGCCCTGATTCCATATCATAGCTTATTTCACAGCTGAATTCCAGTCTGCAAATTTCCCCAATAACTTGAACTGAACCTGAATCAGCTTTTGCTGATTCCAGACACCTGAACTAGGGTTTAATTGGACATCAATTGGGAAGTTTGTGATAGGGATTTTTACATTTTTAGACACTCAGTAGTATAGGGAAGATTTTGCCCCCATTAGGTTACCTTTAAACAGCTTATTGGTGTGCTTAATCTTGTCTGCAAGTAGGGGTATTTCTCTGAGATTTCTGTTTTGAATCCACAACAGCCAAAGTGCTTATTCTGTTGATCTTTAGTGCTTATTTGTATTTTTAAGTTGTTTTGAGTTTATTTTGGCATATTAATCTGTTTCTGAGCCTTTGGTAGAATTTTGTGCTCATTAGCTTATTTTTGGGCTTATTAGTAAACTGCTTATCTGCCCAAATCAGCTCTGTAGGCTTAGTAAACCTTTCATTTTATTTTTCCTATCTTTTAATTTATATTTTAGAATTATCTGTAAATTTTCATAATTTTCTGAATAGTTTTGATATTTTTAATCTTTTTAATTAGTTTCTAATAGTATTTAAATCATAATAAATAAAATAATAATCAGAAAAATATAAATCCAATTTTCATAATTTTCTTTTGTCATTTTTAATCTAGGAAAAATATAATATTATTTTTAGACCTTAAGAAAAACCAAAAATAGAAATATAGTGATAGCTTCTATTTAATAGAATTTATCTTTTTAAATTTTAATTAAGCAAGTTTCATTTTTATAATTTTCTTAGCTTCTATTTACTTAATAATATTTTTAGAAAAATTTTTAGATTTTTCTTTGCTCATTTAGTATTTTTTATAATTTAAATAGATTAATAAGTAATTAAATAATAAATAATTAATAATAATTAAATAAAAAGTATAAAAAATATATTTTAAGTTTTTAAATAAGTTTTAAGTAATTTTACATTTTTAAGTTTTAATTTTCTAAAATTTTAGTTTTAATCCCATTTTAGCTTTCCCGTTACGCGTTTTAGTTTAATTTTATTCGCGTTTAATTTTCTTGTGTATATCTGTTTTTAATTTGTCATTTAGAATTGTTAAAAAAGCAAAATCAAATATCTTATCACATCAGTCACTCTAATCCTAGCTTTTCACAGTTTTCCATTCACACCTCGTTGGGAAACGATTCGGGTGATCACTTGCCTGGTTTCACACTACACACGAGTATTCGTTCTGAGACTGTTTATATTTATATATATGTTTTCAGATGGATCAGTGCCTTTAATGTATCGGAAGATACGCTTAACCGCTTCAAGGTGAGAGGTTTTGGAATCCTCTTGGAAGTGAGCACAAAGGTAGATACTAAACATGATATCGGGCCTACTTGCCGTTAAGTATAATAAACTACCTATCATGCCCCTATACTTAGTGTTGTCCACGGACTCACCTTCTTCATCCTTCGTGAGTTTCGTTTCCGAGGACATGGGCGTTTTCATTGGTTTAGACTCTTCTAATCCAAATTTCTTAAGCAATTCTTTAATATATTTAGATTAATTAATCAAGATATCATCTTCCATTTGTTTTATTTGTAGACCAAGGAAGAAATTCAATTCGCCCATCATGCTCATCTCAAACTCGTCATGCGTGATCTTTGCAAAATCATCGCATAGTTCTTGACAAATTGAACCGAATATAATGTCATCGACATATATTTGAACAAAGATGAGATGTGAATTTCGTTTCTTCGTGAAAAGTGTATTGTCAACCATTCCCATGGTATATTCATGTTTAAGCAAGAAAGCCTTTAATCTATCGTACCAATCTTTGGGAGCTTGTTTGAGACCATATAGTGCTTTCTTGAGTTTATAAACATGATTCGGTTTTTCAAAATCAACGAATCCCAGAGGTTGTGCTACATATACCTCCTCGTTGATAAAACCATTTAGGAATGCACTTTTCACGTCCATTTGATATAGTTTAAAATCTAAAGCACAAGCATAGGCAAGGAGTATCCTAATATACTCTAATCTAGCTACGGGTGCATAAGTTTCATCGTAGTCTATTCCTTCTTGTTGGTTGTAGCCTTGTGCTACTAACCTAGCCTTATTCCTAGATACGATGCCATTTTCGTCGAGTTTGTTTCTAAACACCCACTTAGTTCCTATTATGGTTTGATTCCTAGGTGGAGGTACTAAATCCTAAACTTGATTTGCGGTGAATTGATTTAACTCTTCTTGCATGGCAACTACCCAGCTTTCATCCTTTATCTCTTCACCGACATTCTTAGGTTCTACGGTAGATATAAAACAAAAGAAATTACTCTTGTGTTGTGCTTGTGACCTAAGGGTTCTTTGGTTTAGGTTTCCTATGACATTTTCTATTGGATGGTTCTTGGATTCCTTAATGTTGACAATTTCGTCAACTTCAACTATTTCATCCTCAATGTCATTTTCACAGGTTTTCTTGCCGTTAACCTTAATGGCATCTTCTTCATCTAGGTCATCATCCACCAAGGGTGATATCTTAATTGGGGGAGGACTTTCATCAAATTTCACGTTAAGTTATTCTTCGACTTTCATTGTTTCCTTATTTAAGACTGATGCGTGGGTTTTGCAACCTTACAACAGGTTTTACCTCTCGAGGGATCCCAAGAGGCTTACAACCCCACCAGGCAGTGTACCTGACCGATGTAGTATAGTGTAGTGGTAAGTACGGGGGATTGATCGTTCTCCACAGGGAATAGTGTTCGTTAGGTGTGAAAGACTACTCTAATTAGGTCTAAGGGTTGAGGAAGATTCTTTTTATGTTTTTATAATTTTTATGAAAGCAAGTAAAATCTCGGTTTTGAAAGAGTGGGCGGAATTAGTTGCTAGTCAACTAACCCAAAATTACTACGGATGCAAATAAAATAAAATAACAAAAATGAAAATGTGGTGAGAAACTTATGTGTAGAGAAATGTGTTTACTTAGATTTCCTTACTCCCTAACTATCTTTTACCGGTTAATTAGTGTGTATTAGTCGCGTAGATGATGGGTGTATTCCTTAATACCATTCGTGGGGTGGCGTACTTACTTCCCCAACTCTACAAGCTCCTACTTCACTCCTATGTCGAGCCGGCTAGGAAGCTCCTAACATGGGATCACTAGAATTCGCTTGTGCATTAAATACAACCATAAAAACCTTTAGTACGCATTTGGTTCATGTTTCTTAAGACGTTCAAGCAAGTTACCGAATAGGAAGTTAGCCAGTTTTCTTAAGCCTAACATAGATAAACAATCATCCAATACAACTAATAACACACTAATAACCAATAATCAATAGCTAGGTTTCATTAGATCTAAGCAAACACAAGATAAATTTAGCCTAACATGTTAAACAAAAGACAAGAATAAGATAGAATCAAACAACACATAGACATATTGAATGATTAATTGATAACTTATCTTTCAATGTAACATGGAAGATCTCAAGGCAAAAAGCCTTGAAAAAGTAGCTAAAATCGTCCTAGGGTTTTCACCCAAAATTCCACACACTAAGCTCTCTCTAATGACAAAAAATTAGAAAACTATATATAGACTTTTGCATCTGACGGCGTCACCTTATGGAGTGTGACGCCGTCACCTCGCCGCTTCTAGGGTTCCCGGATGACCTTCTTGACGCCGTCCCTCTTTAGCTCTTCAAAAATCCATTCTGGCTTATCAAGGCTTGACGCCGTCAGCTCGTGAACGTGACGCCGTCCCCTTATGATTTAAGCCGTGACGCCCTTGATCAAGTTAAAGCGTGATGCCGTCAGAATTTACATGCTATTTTCACTGGCTTATCATGAGTAAATTTCACGTCCACTTTTTCTTGCCAAAGCATGACGCCGTCCAGAGTTAATTGTGACGCCGTCAAAGGTAACTTTCAGCCGATTTTTGAGACTTTGTCATTTTCTTCACTTTTATGCTCCAAAAACGTCCAAAATACCTCCTTTTCCAGATTTCTCCTCAAAAGTACCTAAAATGACAAAAGGAACGATTTAGGGCAATATTTGATCAAATAAATACGATTTAGGGCTTAAATGACCCCTTAAAAGCGGTACACTTTTCGCCTCATCAAATACCCTTACACTTGAGATTTGCTTGTCCTCAAGCAAATGCGCTTTTATTCTAATCAAAATACAAGTTAGGGGTCATTTAATGCAAACATAAAAGTAATTACAACAAATAATCGTTCCACTTCAATCATAATAAGCACGGAGATTACATACTAGCACCTCACAAGTAGTGTTTAGATACTCACATCTCTCAAGTGTCATCAAAATAAATCTCATAAATGAAAACGGATAATATCTCTCACTACCTGTCATAGCAAATAGATTACCATAGGCTTGGGAAAGGATCGAAAACCTCCTCCACTCGGCGTAAGCAACAAAGATAAACTATCAAAGAGGGCTTTTAAATGGGTTATAACGTTAGGTGTAGGGAAAAGGAAAACACGGTTTTGTTGGATAAGGGATATTTTACTGGTGGCGAGTTAAAGATCTTGATTAATTACATGTACTATACAACGTTGCTAAGCCAAGACTAGACTCGATCTTAAGCTAGAAACGAAATAACAAAAACATAAAACAAACATAAAATGAAACGGGATGGTAGTCCGTATGTTTTTTCTATTTTTCATTTTCTCATTTTTTTGTGTTTTTCTTGATTTTTCGATTTTTTTTTTTTTTTTTTTTTTTTTTTTTTTTTTTTGCATACACTTTTGCCCTACCATCCAAAATAATACATCATAGGGGCGTTGCATTCCCCTTACACTTGATCTTTTACATAACTTTACAAATACTAATCTAACGACTCGAATTAAGATAATTGAAAAACTTGGAGTACTTTTAAAACATTTAGCACATATGGGGGTAATAAATGATCTTCTTCCCCATTACTCCATTACACTAGTACTTTACCCATGAGTCCCAATCGTCCCAAAACAATATGTACAAGGATATGACTCGACTTAGCAACCATGTAATCAACTAGATAATTAACTTGGGTTTAAACAAATGTTGTAACAATAATGCACTAAAGATGAGTGCATACAAGGTAGGCTAAGGCGATTTGGGTGTACATTTAAGTGGGGTGTAACAAATTCTTCCTTTAAGTAAAATGCTTAAAGGTCGAAACGAAAAGATAGGCTCTGAGGGGTGTACTAGGGGTATCGTGTACTAAAAATGAGTACAACGCAAAGGGTGTGGGAGAATTACTTGACCAATGTAGCCAATGTAATTGTAACAAAAACACAGGTGTAAAACAATGGGTTAATCCTAATGCCTCTTATCATGTAGTAAATCTAACTACATGAATGTAGTCTCACTTGTGGCCTCAGAATGGTCCTAACGCAAGTTCTAGAATCTAAGTGCTACCGGTACACACATCATAGCATAAATGCTTTTCCTACCAATTCTAGGGGCGAACCTCACATATTTGGGGGTGGAAATTTTTTTAGTGGTACGGTTTTTGTGCTAGTCATATAACTCCTATCCATGAGACGCTCATTAAGATCAAAGTTTCACTCCTAAGTGTTGTAAAAAATTTTAAATTTGGCACTAAAATTACCCTAACAAGTATTTCTCTCAGTTTTATTACACATCTACTATTAAACAAACAAAAATCAAGCGCAATGGCATTCTCTAAAATCGTACTTTTACCCCCCCTTACACTTAAGATGAACATTGTCCCCAATGTTCAAATAACAAGATGTAAAAGTAAATAAAGTAAAAGAATGAAATCAAATACTCCCCTGATTCGCTCGGTGGATAATGAAATTACACGGTTAAATCTTCCTCCAAGAGAATGTTGAAGCTCCATGACTAATGCATCGCCATAAGCTTGATTCAAAACATCTCCTTGTCCAAAATAACCTGTTAAACCTGAGAAAACAAACACGAAAACCTGCATAACATCGGCGGGATAAATCTATATATAAGGATATAAAGCTTGTGGAATGATAACTTTGCAGATTCCTGAGATTATAAGTGGAGATTTTAATAAAACTTTTCTAAAAACAAAACTTTCAAAAATTTCTGAAATTAATCTGACGCCGTCAGGTATAACTGACGCGTCAGAAATGACCTGACAAAAATTTTCATTTTAAGTTTCCGGAAAATTTCTGGAAAAACCTTTACCTTACTTCCTGGAAATCCTGCAAAACATCATTATGACTCGATACAAGCATTTGACTCAAACAAACACGAATATGTATGCTAATTTATTATTATTACGATTCATGTTCATTTGTGTTCTAATAAACCGATTTAGATTTCCCTTACACTTAACTTTTGCAAAATACCTTTATATGTAGTTAAGACGAAGTTAAAAACAAAATAAAGCATTTTCACAATTTAATTTTGAACATGAATCAATAATGATAAAAATTAAACACACATACGGAAACAAATAAAAACAAACAAACAAATAAATAAGCACACAAAGCAAATAAAACAAATAAAGCTTGGGTTGCCTCCCAAGAAGCGCTTTTCTTTATTAACGAGTCTTGTAGCTAGACTCAAAGTCACGGGGTCTACGTTTTTCCGTTTTGCTTCTCAATTGCCCCTCTAATCATCCTAACAACCTCCATATCAATTTTGTATTTAGGTCCAAGGTTTAAGCAATCTTTATAATAAAGGCTTCTCTTATTCCAAACATGGTCCATGCCTTTTTCTTTATCCTCTTCATTGATGTCCTCAATCGCACCAATGTTGTCCATGTCAAATCGAGGCACAAAACGAAATTCATTAACCCGATAAGGCATCCTATATGTGATCCTATCTATGTGATTAGAAAACTGAACCGTGCCTTTCAAACGGTCATACCTTAAATTGGATGCTTCGATAAATGGCTTACCTAACACAACGCGAGATAGGCGGCAGTCAACAACACTTGCCATATCTTCTAAAATCATGAAGTTTGTGACAAAGGTAAAGTTCCCAACAAGGATATGTATATCCTTAATCCTTCCAACGAAGTTGCAAACTCCGCCTGGACACTTGGGGTCCATCCTAGGCTCAAGTGGTGTGTTTATGATTTGGCTATAAAGGCCTGAGGACATAACGTTGATTGGGGATTCACAGTCAATGTAAGCATGCTCAACGTATTGGTACCCAATCATACATGGTATCTTCACATTCCCGGGATCACCTCTCTTAATCTTTGGGTCAATTCTAACAAAAGGTGGTCGAGGGTTATCAACTAGGTTGTTATAGTAAGCAATCTCCTCCTTAGTGGGGTTTTCATTGAAAAAATCATCCAACCTAGGATCTACCTTCACTTCCTCAATTTTCTCAATCAACTTATCAACCGTAAGATTATTACGTTCTAAGTAATTATCTGAGTATATGGCGGTCCCTAAGTTGTTCAAGGCATAATCAAGCTCTATATCAATCATTCTACTGAGCTCCCTGAGCTCACTAATCTCATTCTCAAGTTGGCTACGCAACAAGGCCACTTCGCCAGGTGTAAGGGGTGGATTCGCGTTTTCCATAATGGCAAACTGAATAGTCAATGAAAATCTGTTACGAACAAAAGCACGAAGAAAATAGATAGACTAAAGAAAACCTAGAAAAACAAAATAAAAATCTCACTAGAAAGGAATCTAGTGAGTAGACCTAATAGAAATAACAATTCAACCTAAACAATAACTATTCCCCGGCAGCGGCGCCAAAAACTTGATGCGTGGGTTTTGCAACCTTACAACAGGTTTTACCTCTCGAGGGATCCCAAGAGGCTTACAACCCCACCAGGCAGTGTACCTGACCGATGTAGTATAGTGTAGTGGTAAGTACGGGGGATTGATCGTTCTCCACAGGGAATAGTGTTCGTTAGGTGTGAAAGACTACTCTAATTAGGTCTAAGGGTTGAGGAAGATTCTTTTTATGTTTTTATAATTTTTATGAAAGCAAGTAAAATCTCGGTTTTGAAAGAGTGGGCGGAATTAGTTGCTAGTCAACTAACCCAAAATTACTACGGATGCAAATAAAATAAAATAACAAAAATGAAAATGTGGTGAGAAACTTATGTGTAGAGAAATGTGTTTACTTAGATTTCCTTACTCCCTAACTATCTTTTACCGGTTAATTAGTGTGTATTAGTCGCGTGGATGACGGGTGTATTCCTTAATACCATTCGTGGGGTGGCGTACTTACTTCCCCAACTCTACAAGCTCCTACTTCACTCCTATGTCGAGCCGGCTAGGAAGCTCCTAACATGGGATCACTAGAATTCGCTTGTGCATTAAATACAACCATAAAAACCTTTAGTACGCATTTGGTTCATGTTTCTTAAGACGTTCAAGCAAGTTACCGAATAGGAAGTTAGCCAGTTTTCTTAAGCCTAACATAGATAAACAATCATCCAATACAACTAATAACACACTAATAACCAATAATCAATAGCTAGGTTTCATTAGATCTAAGCAAACACAAGATAAATTTAGCCTAACATGTTAAACAAAAGACAAGAATAAGATAGAATCAAACAACACATAGACATATTGAATGATTAATTGATAACTTATCTTTCAATGTAACATGGAAGATCTCAAGGCAAAAAGCCTTGAAAAAGTAGCTAAAATCGTCCTAGGGTTTTCACCCAAAATTCCACACACTAAGCTCTCACTAATGACAAAAAATTAGAAAACTATATATAGACTTTTGCATCTGACGGCGTCACCTTATGGAGTGTGACGCCGTCACCTCGCCGCTTCTAGGGTTCCCGAATGACCTTCTTGACGCCGTCCCTCTTTAGCTCTTCAAAAATCCATTCTGGCTTATCAAGGCTTGACGCCGTCAGCTCGTGAACGTGACGCCGTCCCCTTATGATTTAAGCCGTGACGCCCTTGATCAAGTTAAAGCGTGACGCCGTCAGAATTTACATGCTATTTTCACTGGCTTATCATGAGTAAATTTCACGTCCACTTTTTCTTGCCAAAGCATGACGCCGTCCAGAGTTAATTGTGACGCCGTCAAAGGTAACTTTCAGCCGATTTTTGAGACTTTGTTGTTTTCTTCACTTTTATGCTCCAAAAACGTCCAAAATGCCTCCTTTTCCAGATTTCTCCTCAAAAGTACCTAAAATGACAAAAGGAATGATTTAGGGCAATATTTGATCAAATAAATACGATTTAGGGCTTAAATGACCCCTTAAAAGCGGTACACTTTTCGCCTTATTTAAGACAACATAGGCTTTACTATTTTGGGAGTACCTAGGAAAACACCTTCGTAAGACTTTGGGTCAAACTTGGTGAGGTAATCTTTTGTGTTTAATATGAGCACTTGCTTCCAAACACTCTAAAATAATCTAGGGTAGGTTTTCTACCTTTCAAGATTTTGTATGGTGTTTTTCCTAAGATTGGTCTAATCAAAATCCTATTAAGTATATAAGTTGAGGTGTCTAGGGTATTACACCAAAACTTTTGCGGTATGGATTGTTCATTTAACATCGTTCTACTCATTACTTGTAGAGTATGATTTTTCCGTTCAACTACACCATTTGATTGTGGAGTGTGTGGAGCCGAGAAATTGTGTATCATACCATTAGCATCACAATATACTCCAAATTGTACTTCATTATCAGATTCCTGACCATGATCTGTCCTAATAGAGACTATTATACAACCTAGTTGATTTTAGATCTTCTTACTAAAGATTTCGAATTTCTCGAAAGCTTGTGTCTTATTCTTAAGAAATCTAGTCCAAGTATACCTAGAATAGTCATCTACTATTACTAAGGTGTAGTAGTTTCCTCCGTAACTCCGTACGGCGGATGGAACGAATAGATCCATGTGAAGGAGTTATAGGCATCTAGAGGTCGAGACCATGTTCTTAGCTTTGTGACTAGAATGAGCTTGGTTTCCAACTTTACAGGCGTCACAAAAGTGTGTATCAAACTTAAGCTTAGGTAAATTTCTAACTGGATCGTTAGACGCTAATGATTGTATTAAACACATATTATGGTTGCTAGACAAATTTTATCCTGAGGCTTATTTCCTATTTTCATTACAAATAAGCTATTCTTCCTAACTCCTTTACCTATGGTCTTGCCATCCTTAGTAATCTCACTATCCTCTTCGAAAAATATTGCCCTACACTTATTATCAACCATTTGACTAATACTAAGCAAGTTAAATCCTAAGTTATCTACATGCTCAACATTTCTAATAGTGAGGGAGTTTTGAGAGATCATACCTTTGCCTATGATGTTACCTTTTAATTTACTACCAAATGTGACGTTACCTCCGTTGTATGCTTTGTATGATGAGAATAGACTTCGATTTCCCGTCATGTGATTAGTGCATCCACTATCCTTGACCCATTCGTCGGGCTCCAAGTCGATTCCCAAGCATATATATTGAGTAAGACAAAAAATCAAACATTCGGTCCCCAATATCTCATGGGCCCAAAGTTGTTAGTGTTAAACATCCCATGCATTTGTTGCATTTGATTTGGATGTTTGAACGGAGGACAAATTTCCCATGGCAAATTATCCCTATTATACATTTATGGCCCGACCCGGCCCATAATTTTTTTGCAACCCGGATTGTGTTTTTGTGAGTAGAAATTGGGAACCCGGATGAATCTACAGTGTTTTGTGAGTGGATATACAGTGCTATTAATAGTAACAAATAATATATTTTATTCCCACCTATAATTTCTTCTCTTATATCCGGTTTCCTCCCGAATCTTCTATTACAAACCACACACCACAAACAAGATCATTATCCACATAATCGTTATTCTCTGTAATTTTATTCCGTTACAAACCACACACGACAAGTAAGTTATTCTCTGTAATTTTTGAAGATCTTTTTTACAGATGTGTTAATTTTTTTTTCAGTTTTTGATAAATCTATGACAAATTCCAGGCACCCATTATCGATTCACCAACATCCACAAATCTGTTCTTCTACAAATATCGTATGATAATATGTAAGTTTTTTGCCTTTTATTTTTTTCTCTTTAATTTCGAAGTTAGGGTTTCATCTTTAATTTGGGGTTTTCATGAGTTGGTTGGTTAATATTGTTGATTATCGTTATTTATTAAATTTTGAAGTAGATTATGGATTTTTATTAATTTTTATGATTATATATATATATATATATATATATATATATATATATATTTGTATAAAAAGGGATAAAATTTTAAGTAGGCTGAGGATTTAAAAAAAAAAAAAAAACACATAAAAAATTATATATACATAGTAATGACATTTTTAGTTGGACTTGGTTTCACTACATATTGAATGGTTCGTTTTTCTTTTGGCTTATAGGGATGTGGAGGCCGAAAATAACATGAGAATCTAATTCATCGAGAATGGTCAGTCGATCTTTGTGCTACTGCAGTTGGTTTACATGATAAGAAATACATGTAATAGCTTATAAAAAGGTATGCATTTATGTATTTACAGTTGGTATCGGGGGTTGGTTCAGCGGGGGTGTTCAGTTGGTGGGTTTAGTAGGTTGGTTCATTTTACCTTCTGAACTAGGTCACTTTAGGCTTAAATATTAGGCAACGATTGGTGTTTCAGGCACATCAAGTGACATTTGTCTTAGGTGCAATATGTGCACAACATCTCCACATCAAAACTAATATCTTAAAAAAGCGACATTTGGCCCGTACTCATGTTACTGTGTTGGGTTGGGACAGGGATTAAAACTAATACCTTAAAAAAGTTTACAGGACCAAAGTTTTACCCAAAAAAAACAGCACATATTCCTTCACGTAGATTTTAGCTAAATGATGCACACTTAAAATTTGTGAACAAATAGTGATGCAATCTATTTTGTGGATGCAGGACTACGATCACGGCCGTTTGCAAAAGCAGTTGTTATCAACAACCAATTGAATGACCTGATCAATCGAGGTTAGTGGACTTATTTGTACACATTTTCTATTTGCTCCATGCTATATGTAAGTCGTTCTTTAAGTTGTCTTGAACGAAAATAAACTACTTAAAAAAATTATTGACGTACACATATTTACAGATTCTTGGTTGTGCTTCACTGTCATGTGATTAACAATCCAAACGATCTTGCAAATTAAGAGTCCTTAAGCTTTTGTGTTTGTTTTCAGAGTGGAAGAACAAGAGTAGGGGATACAAAAATACAAGCAGGGTGCAGCTGTAATGGAAGGGATTTAGGGTGACCAACTGCAACATTGTTCATACGTACCTTGGTCAGCGAATGCCAGCGAAACCGATAGCATGAGGATATTCGACATTCAGGTTCAAGGTACATGCGATTTGTCGTCTGCTTTACCATGTTTTCAAAATATGTTGTTCTGAGCTATTGGCGCATTCATTTGTCTTTTCCATTTTTTGATCATAAGAGTTGTATACTGATATATAGAATGATGCATCTGTCACGTGTCTATGAAGTCAGTTAATCACAGGCGAAGTGAATCGGCGTGTCATAAAATTTTATTTGATTTCTCTTGATACTTTCAACATGTATGAAACCAGTTTCATTCTACAATTATAATTTACTTGATGCACATTAGTGCATCATTTTAGGACAACCTGGGCCCTTTTTATTGGTAATTAACTGACCGATAACTTACTGTTGCAGGATTAGATATGGAGTATTTTTTACATGCTCTGGGTAGGAGGTTGGCGAAGACGCGTGACTAGACTTATTTGTACACATTTTCTATTTGCTCCATACTATATGTAAGTCGTTCTTTAAGTTGTCTTGAATGACAATAAACTGCTTTATGGAGAAACAAGCATTACGTTTAACAGAGTAGGACGATCCTAAGATGGAGGAGGTATGTGTCTGTGTGTGTATGTGTGTCTCATTATGTATATACACATAATGCACACTTTTGCCATGTTTTTCATGTTTCACTATCAAATGATTCTTTTGCCTTTATTTGGTCTCAGATCACAAAGTCGAGAATATATATGTTGAAGAGCTGCTGCAATAGCGTCTTAGGCATGCTAAGAAAGTTTGAGCGAGGTATCTGTTCTTAATGCCGAGTTTCATTGTATACCATTATATGTCAAACCTAGCTACTCATCAGGCTCAAAAGTATCAAAATTAGATATGATAGTTTTATCAAAATAGAAACTCTCAATTGCTTTAAATCAAAGGGCTGTTTCGATTTACTTATTCTGAAATGGTTATGTCATTAAAAGTAAATGCTTTTAGTGTAAAGAAAATAGACTCAAATTTAGTTATGTGCAGATAATTAGTTAACAGGCTGTTCGGATTATCATTGTAAACAACTAGGTTTATTAGAAAACGTAGCGGTAAGTCTGGCATTGAAAATAACTTTTAGTGTGTTATGCAGATAATTAGTTAAGGAATGGTGCTAATTTTCTTTTACCTTGACCCTAATATGCCTTTAGAAAGTGGTTTGATTTAGGAAAAAAAATCTGTTGATTTGTTCTTTTTTTTAGTATTCATTGATTACCAGCATTGGTTGCATTCAAATTGTGGTTTAAATAAAAAATGGTGGTGTCTTTGTACGTAGGTTGTGGAATTAGCTGAAAAAAGCCATTGATGGAAATGGATCAAATTCGAATGCATGAACTGGTGAAGAAATAGGAAAACAGTGGTTTCGGTGATTAAGAGTGGAAATGGTGAAATTTTGGACACTGGCGTCACCTTTGCTTTAGTTTCCGCATTTGCATCTACGGGTGGTGTTATATTGATTGCAATTGCAGGTAAGAGATTTCAACATCGCTCACAAATATTCATGCATACTGTGACATTTTTTATTATGACGCAACTGATTTATTAGTGATATATTTCAGATTAGTACATCATAGGGCATAGGACTGGTCATTGGTCCAGCTTTGGAAGGTTACCTTGCACAGGTATATATCTTCACCCACATCTTGGTGTCCTATATCTTAGGTGCAGATAGCATCTTGAAAATTTATTGGCAGAAGGGCATTTATGTCTAAAAACTACATCCTAACTGAGGGGTCACAATTTTTTTATCAGACTCAAGCAGGGATATCAAAGTCTGTCACTATCTTAAAATAAACTTGCAGTTATGTGGATGTGTGCAAAATTCTCACGAAATGTTGCATTCATACATGGATATGTTTGTGTATAAATGAATCGTTGAGAATAGGGGTAATAGTTTGGGCTGGTTGGTGATAATAGTTTATTGCATAAAATCTGGTCAGTTGTAATGATCGACTAATATACATGACACTGATTTTTACCATTTTAACTTTAGTTTTTTGTGTTTGTTCTAATAGCCAGCAGAGAAGTTTCCAAGGTTCGGATAGACTTCATTCAAGAACGCCACCGTCCTTGGAATCAGTTAGAAAACAAGTGCTAAGCTATCGATATCCACAACAGGTGGTGGAGGGACGCTGAACACATTATCAGGTGCTGACATAACAAAACCAGGATGATAATTTCTAAAAATCATGCATAAAACATAACAAAACCAGGATGATAATTTCTAAAAATCATATAGAGATCATGACTTCGAGTGTTCACGTAGCGTCTCTTCAGTTGTTCCAACCAAGCAATTGACGCGATCAGGAATGAACATAATTTATGGCAGGTATTTTGGAAAACGATATTTGATGAAATGAACATATCATTTTCAGTACCCCCAAAACGCATGTTGGTTGACGACCCATCTCAATAAAGCCACTTATTGCATCCAGGAGGTCGATGGCTTCCTGGAGCTTACGTAAATCCATCTCAAGATTGTTTAATTTTAGGTAGCAAAAGAATAGGAAACTGCGTCATCCATTGACTGTCATGTCAAATATCGAATAAAAGTAAACTTATGTGAAATCAATATGTGCGTGTATATAAGTTAGTTGCATATGCTTTTGATACATTGGGACTTGATAAAGGATCTGCAATTGCAATTGATATGCCTATGGATGTCAACTCGGTGGTGATATATCTTGCAATTGTTCTAGCAGGCTATGTGGTTGTATCTATTGCTGATAGTTTTGATTCAGATGAAATTCCAACTTGACTTGTAGTATCGAAAGCAAAAGCAATTTTTACTCAGGTTAGTCTTTAATTCCTTATTTATTTTTAGTGTACACCCCATTGATTAATGAGGGTTTATTATTATTATTATTTTCAGGATGTGATCATTCGTGGTAACAGAATCCTGCTTAAGTACAACATTGCGTGAGGGTGATATATCTTTGCATGATTTTCTAGGCCGAGCTAAAAATTACAGGTATGTTTGTTTATTCTGAGTTTGATCCCACTTAGCTGTAATTCGGAAATTGGTAAGCACATGTTCTATCTGCTATTCAATGTTTATGATAATATTGCAAAATAAGTAAAGTTGAAGTTAGAAATAATGTTTTTTTCTGTGAGGCAGTTATATCTCGAATCTTGGTACATAATGAATTTTGTTTCTGAATTTACAAATAAAACTCTACAGGAATGTCGAGTTTCTTGCTAATTTTTGGAATAGATAGAATTTGCATGACTTTTAACCTGATTGACCCATTTCGGAAGGTCTGAATGTCATTTCACTCATGCATTTAGGTCAATGGTCAGTCTGGAATGTAGGTAATCATCACATTCTTCCTTTTCTGAATTTATGCAGACTAATACCTCCCGAGCTGCTCCAGTTTCCTACCACTGTATGGTTAGTTGGAAATGATCCGAAGACAGGGACTTAAGTGTTTACTGCGAAGAACATAAGCAGGTTGTGTCGGTTGGGTAACACCTCAAATTGTACTGCTGTAGCGAACACATTATGATTGAAGGATGAAATGTAGGCCGAGATGTGTGTGTTTTGAGTACTAAAATTAGATGTATAGACTTCTAAAGAGATATATTTTTGTTCTATCTCTCTTTACCAATATAATTTCATTTTTGATATATACGAACCTTTATGTGCTGCTATTTTGTAACACATGGTAACACCTGAGCGCACCATCGTAACTTTTAACCTATTTTTTTACGACTACCTTACATATACAAACACCCCGCCGCAATGCGCGGGTACTTATCCTCGTTGTTAATACAAATATCATCCTAAAAATATTATTTATATTTTACGATCTTTGCTTAATTTTGTTAATGACAATTACAAAGTCTATCTTTAAGCAATGTATAAATATAAGATTAAGTCTTTTACATTTATAGTAACAAGTCTTTAAAAACACATTTAACACATTACATGATCACTAGAAATTACATTATATACATTTACATTTTTATTTTTATTTCTTAAAAATTTAAATATACATGACATAATGGCATGCATCATCTACATATCTTAGTTGACTTTACAATATATTTTGGAAAGATCTTGAAGCTAAAGAGTTGACTTTGGAAGATCTTGACAAGACTTGACAAAATATTGAAAGATATTGTAAAATCTTAGCTGCCATGTCCCGGCGGAACCAAACCAATATATGGGCGGAACCCATATTTTGGGTCCGCCGGATCCGCCACTTATCTGCTCAGTTTTGCCTATAAATAGCAAGCTGAGCATTCAAGCACAATCATCACTCATATAGCTTAAATTATATATTCATTCATTTGTACATTACTAACCCATTACATTCATTCTTAGTGATTTCTCTTTTGTAGCAAAGAAGATCAAGCATACAAGCTTCAACACAGTGTTGCAAGTCTTGATATTTAGATACTGTGTGATTAGTTAGTGTTCACACATCATTGTCTATACCTTTCATTCAGTAGAGTTCGGTTAGTGTTTTAGTCCTCAAAACACATAGAGTGTTGGGAGTGGTTGTACCCTTGTTAAAGAACCAACGGGAGTGGTTGTACCCTTGTAAAGAACTCGGTGTTTAGCATAGTACCGGATAAAGAATAAGCGACGTGTAAAGGTTTTCTCCGCCTAGAAGGGAGCTTGTTTCTTAGTGAAGAAAACTCTCGAGTTAGAGGCTCGAGGAGTGGAGTAGGGCAAGGAAGAGAGTCCTTGTAGCCGAACCACTATAAACAACCGTGTTGTGTGGTTTGATCATTCATTTCCTTACTTGCTTTATATATATTGCTTGATTGTTTGCTTTACTTTGAAATCACGTTAAGTATACAAAGCGAAGAAAAGTTTAAAACGGTAAAAACTATTCAACCCCCCTTCTAGTTTTTCATAATTGGCATCAGAGATACGTTACTCAAGATTTTCAAATATATTGTATTTTAAAACTTGAAACGATCAATGGATTTTGAAAACTTCAAAGAAGGGCAATCTATGCAAAGACCACCACTATTTGAACCAAATAGTTTTATATATTGGAAAAATCGCTTTGAAACTTATGTGAAGTCAAAGGATATAGATTTTTGGTATATTATTGTAGAAGGTGATAATAAACCTATATCAAATATATTAGATGGTCGGGATGAGGGTACTTCTCTTACTCGTCATAGTGATGAGCAAAAGAAGCTGATTGCCAAAAATAATGAAGCCAAAATGATGCTTTATAATGCATTACCTAAGAAAGAATATGAAAGAGTTTTTATGTGTAAAACGGCTAAGGATATTTGGCAATCATTGATTATCACTCATCAAGGGAACTCACAAGTCAAAGATAACAAAATTGATCTTCTTATTCAACAATTTGAACAATTTGTTATCTCTGAAAATGAGACCATTGATAGTGCTTTTGCTAGGTTTAATACTATAATTACTTCTCTTAAAGCACTTGACGAATCTTTTTCTAGTAAGAACTTTGTCAGGAAATTTCTTAGAGCACTTCATCCGAAGTGGAGAGCAAAGGTGACGGCTATTGAAGAATCCAAGGATCTTTCAAGCTTGACACTTGACGAGCTCATCGGAAATCTCAAAGTTCACGAGATGGTCATGGAAAAAGACTCAGAAATAGTTAAAGGCAAAAAGGAGAAGATGAAGTCCATAGCCTTAAAAGCTAGAATAGAATCAAGTGATGAAGAGTCTGGTTCGGGTAGCGAAGACGAAGAGTATGCCATGGCCGTTAGAGATTTCAAAAAGTTCTTTAGGAGACGAGGAAAGTTCGTAAGACAACCTCGTGAAGAAAAGAAATCCTTCCGGAAAGACCGTGATGATAGGAAAGGAAAAGTAGATTGGAAGTGCTTTAGGTGCGGGGATTCAGGTCACCTAATAGGAGAATGTCCAAAGCCTCCAAAGAACAAGTCTCAAAAAGCATTTGTTAGTGGAGCTTGGAGTGACAGTGATGGTGATGACGACGAGCCTAAGAACGACGAAGTTGCTCTCATGGCTCATGACTCAGAAGAGGTACATTCTGACTCGTCATATTCCTCTATTGATGATGAAACCTTAGAAGTATAATATAATAAACTATGTGATATTACTCTAAAAATCATAAACAAAAATAAGTTCTTAAAAACCAAAACGACACTTTTAGAAAACGAAGTCTATTGGTTAAAAGAAAAAGAAATACGATCAGAAAAAGGTAAAAGTGTTAAAGAAACATGTGTCTCATGTCAGGAACTTAAACTAGAAATAGAAACACATAAAACCACACCGGAAGATCTTATCAAACAAAACTCTGAGTTTAAAAGGTTCGATAAAAGCATTTGTTTAGCAGATGAGTTAATGCAAATTCAAAAGTTGCCTCATGATAAAACCGGACTAGGATTCATGAAATCAGGAAACTTAAATGAATTTATTAAACAAATAGTGAAAGTACAAGAACCTGTTCCAACAAAGTCAGACACCCACGGATCTAGCGGACCCAAAAATTTGGTTCCGCCAGTAGTGACCAAAGGGTCCGCGGGTACTGTTGCTGAACAGAAGGTTTGTACTTTGGATGGTACTGAGTTCATTAAGGTCAAAAGAAAACCCAGCACTAGCACAACTATTAACAAACAAAAACCAGCAGTTACTATAGGAAAATGTCAAGTTAAAAATGAGTTTAGGATTAAAACGGTTCAACAGAGACCTAAAACTAGTTTTCTCAAAAACCCCTTTCCTAAGAGTAACTTTAATTCACAGCATCATCATCAAAATAGTTGGAACCAAAACATGTCTAGAAACTATCAAGGTCCCAACTACATGCCATGGAACACTTGTCCACCATTTCCATACATGAACCATGATAATTTAATGTTTAACCCAAATGGACTCATGAGATATTGGGGACCAAACGCTTGAGTTTTTATTTAACTTAGGTGTGCTTGAAAGTCGGGTTAGAACCGGATGAGTGGATCAAAGATAGTGGGTGTTCAAGACACATTACAGGAAACAAAAGCCTTTTCTCAACCTACTAAGTGTACGACGGAGGTAATGTCACATTCGGTAGCAAGCTTAAAAGTAAAATCATCGGAAAAGGTACAATCTCTCATGACTCTCTCACTATTGATGATGTTGCTCATGTAGATAACTTAGGATTTAACTTGCTTAGTATTAGTCAATTATGCCGCAAAAAGTATAACGTCCTTTTCAGTGAAGATGGAAGTAAAATACTTAAAGATGGCATAACCGTAGGAAAAGGTGTTTTGAAGAATAACGTTTACGTTATGAAATTAGACAAAACACCTAAAGACAAACTTTGTCTCACCTCTCTGGACAAAAACTCAACTTTATGGCATAGAAGTTTAGGTCACGCCAATATAAGGCTAATCCAATCCTTATCATCTAAGAAACTCGTTAGGAACCTACCCAAGTTGAAATACGACCAACACTTTTGTGATGCTTGCAAAATTGGGAAACAAGTTCATAATAGCCGTAAGGCTAAAAACATGGTGTCTACATCTAGGTGTCTAGAATTGTTACATATGGATTTGTTTGGTCCATCCGCTATACAAAGTTACGGGGGAAACTTCTATACTTTGGTAATAGTAGATGATTACTCTAGGTATACTTGTACTAAGTTTTTGAAAACTAAAAACGAGGCATTTGATAAATTTGAAATTCTAAGTAAGAAAATTCAAAATCAAATAGGAAATAACATTGTGTCTATTAGAACCGACCACGGTCGTGAATTTGATAACGAAATCCAATTCGAAGCTTTTTGTGATGCTAATGGCATAACACATAATTTCTCGGCTCCTCGAACTCCTCAATCTAACGGTTTAGTAGAACGCAAAAATAGGACAATTCAAGAAATGAGTAGAACTATGTTAAATGAACAAAACATACCATAAAAGTTTTGGTGTCACGCCGTAGATACATCCACATACATCTTAAATAGAGTATTAATTAGACCATTTTTGAAAAAAAAACTCCATATGAGTTATATAGAGGCAAAAAGCCTACTTTTGGATATTTTAGAGTTTTTGGAAGCAAGTGCTTCATTTTAAACACTAAGGACTATCTCACCAAGTTCGACCCAAAGTCATATGAAGGTGTATTTCTTGGGTATTCGCAAAATAGTAAAGCCTACATAGTTTTGAACAAAGAAACCTCAAGAGTCGAGGAATCATTGAACGTAACATTCGACGAAAGTCAACCTCCCTCTAAGACATCACCTTTGGTAGATGATGACTTAGTTGAAAGTCAAATGGTTAAAAACCAAGAAAACATAGAAAATGACAAAGAAGACGAACCAGTAAAAAGAGAAATAGTCAATATAAAAGAATCTAGAAGTCACCCATTAGACAACGTCATAGGAAAAATTAACGAAAGAACCTTAAGGTCAAAAGTCCAAAACCAAAGTAATTTCTTTTGTTTTGTTTCAACCATTGAACCTAAAAATGTTAATGAAGCAATAAAAGATGAATCTTGGGTCATAGCGATGCAAGAAGAATTAAACCAATTTGTTAGAAATGACGTTTGGACATTAGTCCTTCAACCTCAAAATCAAACCATAATTGGAACTAAATGGGTATTTAGGAAAAAAATGGATGAAAATGGAGTAGTGTCTAGAAACAAAGCTAGGCTAGTAGCTCAAGGCTACAATCAACAAGAAGGTATAGATTACGATGAGACATTTGCACCCGTCGCTAGGCTTGAGTCAATTAGAATATTACTTGCATATGCATGTGCACACGACTTTAAATTATTTCAAATGGATGTTAAAAGTGCTTTTCTAAATGGTTTTATTAATTGTAACACCCCAAAAATTGGGTCGCAGCGGAAGACAACGTCGCTGGGGTGCTACAAAATTGGTATCATAACACAAATACAAAGAACGGTTTTTCACCACAATCATTTAGAATAAAATTTCATTATCAAAACATTTAGTTTACATCATTCAAAACATGGTGCGGAAAATAAGCCCATAAAATAAGTGCAACGGTCCCCAAATGAATATCCAAGTATCTCGATTCTATAACCATGCCATGCCAACTGCCGCTAAATGTGAGCTAACACTTAGAGAACCTGAAAATACATGCTAAAACGGGTCAACACGAGGTTTCTGAGTTCATAGGTTAGTTTAAAACAATATAGTTGAACCAAAAGGTTTTCGAGTTCAAACCTCATTCACAACAAGTCAATTTCAAAATAAGCTCACACAGCCTAAATCACAGTTCCCAAAACCAATCCCAAACAATATCATCATTTAAAACATTTTGAACCAAAATCAATCATACAGATACCACATTCATATAGTGACGTGCCAACTGAACCTCAGACTACAAACACGCATAAACAATCCACACATAGATTGGGTACCACTTCCCAAATCCATACTGGGTGCCACTTCCCAAAATGTATACTGGGTGCCACTTCCCAAAATGTATACTATCAATGCATCACTAAAGAGTTGCACACGTTCAATTCAAGTCACACAACTTAAGTTCACACAATAAAGCACATATTGCAATCAAAGCACATATATTGTCCAAAACTATAATTCAGTAGATCACAACATTAAAACAAAAGCATTGAGTTTAGTTAAAAACGAGCATGTATTCTCCCCCAAAACAGTTATAAAACAAGTAGAAGTAGGGGCCATGAACTCACCTTAGCCACAGCAATGCAAGGATCACAACAAACACGACTGGCACCGAGAAGCAAAACACAACGGTCTCAAGACATATGGCACGACAATTCCAAGATATACAGGCACAACGGACTCGGAAACTATTCGCAACCTAATATGAATGATATGTTCTAATGTAAGTCATGAATTTGCTACACATGCAAATACGTATGTTATCAATACCACTCGTGAATTTTGAAAATAACGTTTATCGTCAAAAAATATATTTTTGACGTCTCGTTAAGTTATAAACTACTTTTCGTGTAAACATGTTGAAACGATCCTCCACGATCCTCGTTTGGTGGTTTATCGATGAATATTGTGTTTTCTTCGTAAAAATAGCATTTTTTCATTACTTGAAAATATGACCAAATGGCCTCGCAAAACTAGTCGCGAAATAGTGTACGTTAAGTGTTAGTAAATAAGCTCGACGTTTTTGAAAACCTTGTAACAATATCTTAAAGTCGTATCATTTACATTTTGTCCATACGCGTCTCGATCCATAAGAGAAACGGCTCTCAATATAGTGTCTTGCAAAAACAATTTTTAGACTCAGAATTATTTTCTATACAAAAGCTGATAAAAACATTTAGTGTTCGTCGGTTTCCAAACGCGTGTATTTTGGTCGTTATAAGTTCGTTTTCTACGTTCTTTACATCCATGGTTTCGTATTAATATCAACTAACATATTTTCAGTATGTCGGCTCTTCTAGATCATGTCTAATGCCTCATTTTACACTTTGAAATTCGTGTAACAGCATGTATAATTTTCAGAAAATTAGTTTTCGTCGTCAAACTTAGAATATGGACAGAACCTTTTCTAAATATTAAGGCCAAAATAGTCCAATGTTTACACTGAGTTTTCCAGATTTCCCGAAAATGGACAGAACCTTTTCTATAGTTTGTAAAAATAATTTTTCTTGTTCAAGGCTTGTTCAAAACACTTTCAATCAACACCACAACTAGTCTAATCCTAACATACACCTTCTTAGGGTGTCATGAGTTCCTAATCTTCACCAAAAATGGTGGATCTCATGATATTACACTAAAAACCTTTAGATCTATGTTTAGAGAGAATATTTGTGTTAAGTGGTATATATAACATATGTACATCACATGATATACTACTAAAACTTGAGAATATATTAAATGAGAGTATGAAAGATTGAAAAATATATGAAACACTTACTTGAAGTTTTGAGGAGTTTTGGAGATAAATGTTTAAGTATCCTTGGGATTTTTATTTCAAAATCCTAACTAGGAATACAAATGGGACTAAGATTACTTGATCTTGTAAAAAGTTATGAACTCTTGCTTGTTCTTTGTTGTTTGGCCAATCCAAATGAAGAAGAAAGAAGATTAGAGGGTTTGATATATTAGCTAGTTTATTGCTTACTTGTAGGTGTAAATAATGAGGCCTTGAAAAATATATCTTGCAATATCAATTTTAGTCAAAGACATCAAGTGAAGTATGGTGTGTTAGGTGGCTAGGGAGGGGCGGCACACATGGGAGAAAAGGGAGGAAGCATGGCCAATTAAAGATGTTGTCTCTGATGAACTCAAATAAGTACATTTTATTACTATCATTTATCCTATTAATTTGACTTGTTTTACTATATTATATATGAGGATTGATACTTAATCGTTTACTTTTGTAATTCTCAGGTAAAAACAAGCATTTGGTGAAACTTAGCGATTTTGGACTAATTATGGAGCAAAACGTGCATAAAGTTGAAAGTCTACTGACATGGACAAGATCAAGTCAATTCTGCTCCAGATGCGCCGCATCTCACTCTCGACATGCGCCGCATCTCTATCAAGATATCACCAGATACGATCCAAGATACAAGAGGACATGCGCCGCATCTAATCATGGAGTTACGCCGCATCTTCTGGCGGTGTACGAATATTCCTGAATATTATAATCTTGGACCCCACGCGAAGTTAAGTACATGCGCCGCATCTTCCCTCAGACAGAAACTATAAATACCCCGTAGACCAGACGAATTACAAGTTCCGGAAAACCTAAAACCGAAGTCCGAACAGGAGAAACAAAGGACGAATTCAGTCAAGGAGGCAGCACAAGACACACCCAAATCAAAGATACAAGAGCTGTAAGAAGGTGCTGCATGTGTTTAATTCATTAAGTAGTTTTGTTTTATTGTGTTAGCAAACTTTAATTCATCAGGATTGGTGGCTTGTGTAATGTGACAACGAAAGATTGCACTCCCTTTAATACTTGCTTTCCCATCAATTAAAGTTTATATGTTGATGTCTTTGGTTACTACTTATTAGTGCATTGATAACCTCTGTGTTTATTAGTGGCTTGCGGGCATTTGACTGCGGGACATAATGTGGCTCCCACGGTTATTACTAAATTGATCACTTAGGAATAACTTTTAGACATAAGTAATCATTAAGGGTTTACTCGCCGATAAGATTAGGACCAACGAGAAAGGGTTAACTACATACACTTCATATAAAGCTATCAATAAAACAAGTGACAATCTACTTAATCATAAGGACAGCCCTCTTATTGTCTCGAGTATTTATCTGTGTACGTGTGTGCTACTTGCTGATTCGTGCCTATTGGTTTATTTTATTATTTAATTGCAACAAATCGTGCCAGTCTCTCAGGCTGAAACCCCCTTGCGTTAGGATATTAAAATACTGATTAGAATAACGAGATAATACGTTCCACTCTTAGTGATCGACACTCTACTTACCATTATCTTCATACTGACCGGGTACACTGCTCGTTAAGTGTGTGTGTTATTGATAAGTCGGCTAAATATAAATTTAAAACTTGAGTAGGCATTAAAACTGCTAAACCGCAACGACACATCACGCGCATCAAGTTTTTGGCGCCGCTGCCGGGGAGTGAATTGTTATTATCTGTTAATTTAATTAGTATTTTAATTAGGTTTTTCTTTTTATTAGATTAATTGCATCATTGTACTATTTTGCATATTTGTTGTATTGTGTGTTAATTGTTTTCTTTTATTTTTGTGTGTTTATTTACGTTTGTGTGTTTAATTTTTGTTTTTATTTTTCGTATTTTTCTGTTCTGCTATCGTTGTACTGTGCTAAATCAAACGATACGGCGCATCTGATCTCTCAGATACGGCGTATTGCGTTTAATTTTTTTTAATACAACGCGTTTAATTAATTCGATACGACGCATCTTTTCCCCAAGATACGGCGTATCTGTTTTTAATAAGAAAATTTTTCTAAGCGATAAAGTAATACGACGCATTTGCTTTTGCAGATACGGCGTATCTGTTTTCGATAAAAAAAAAAAAAAAAAAAAAAAAAAATTCTAAACGTTAACGCCATACGACGCATCTGCTTTAGCAGATACGGCGTATCTATTATTTTAATTAAAAACAGTTTGCGAATTATTAAACAGATACGGCGTATCGATCTCTATCGATACGGCGCATCTTTCTGAATCAAAAATCGATATTTATTTTTAAACGTAACGAAAATACGGCGCATTAACTTTCGTTAATACGACGCATTTAATTTTAATTAGATAAGCTGATTTTTGATTAATTAATTCGATACGGCGCATTCTTAAATTCTAAGCGGCGTATCTATTTTCTGAATAAAGTCTGATTTAATTTTAACGTATTAAGATACGGCGTATCCAACTTTTTGGATACGGCGCATCGTCTGCAGATATCAGTAACTTTAATTTTTCGTATTCCGTTTTCGTTGTTAATTTTCTGATATACTACTTTCTCGAGCATACCCTACTGATATTTTTGTGTTGATTTCAGGAAGTGCATGACCAGGAGTTCTACGAAGAACTTGATTCAACCTTTCGAAGATCCTGAACGAGCTCTACATTCGCTTAAAAGGCTTTTCAACACAAGAAGCTTTGATCTTTCAAGTTCACTCGAGCTTGATTATTTTTCTGAAGAAAAAGAGGAAGTTGAAACAGAAACAATGGGCGAAAACACTACTATGGAGGAATACATGAACAATACCCGTGCTGATTACACTTCAGGAGTTGCTAGACCTAAGTTTGATGATAATTCAAAATTTGAGTTGAAGGGTCAGTTTCTCAAAGAGCTAAGAGAGAATGCTTTCAGTGGGACGGAACAAGAGGATGCTAATGAGCATGTTGAAAAGGTCCTGGAGATTGCAGATTTGTTTACTTCAGAAGGAGTCAATACCGATCAACTCATGCTAAGAATCTTTCCAATCTCACTAAAAGGAGCTGCTAACAAGTGGCTATGGAATGAACCTGCTAGTTCAATCACTACATGGGAAGGTTTGAAGAGCAAATTCCTGAAGAGATATTGTCCACCTGCTAAGACTGCTAAAAAGATGGAGGCTATCAATAGTTTCAAGCAAGAGCCTGATGAAACCCTTTATCAAGCTTGGGAACGGTTTAAAGATTTATTGATAAAATGTCCTCAACACTATCTAACCCCTATGCAGGAAATAATATTGTTTTATCAAGGATTGGACGTGCCTACAAGACAGATTTTGGATGCTAAGGGAGCTGTACCTCAAATGAGTGCAACCAATGCTAGGAAAGCAATCCAAGATGCTGCTGATCATTCTCAAAAATGGCACGATGGGACCTCTACTAGATCTAAGAGCAGCACTAATTTTGACGGGATTGCTGCTATTCAAGCTCAATTGGATAAAATTAGTAGAGAGATGAAGAAGCGAGATGAAAGAGCATATGCTGCCCAAGTTGGATGTGAAAAGTGCGAAGGACCTCACTACACTAAAGATTGCCCGAACAAGAATGAAAGTGAGACATTTGAAGAAGCATATTACACCCAATTTGGACAACCATTCCGACCTTCAGGAAGATTCAGGGAAGCTAGTCCGGGATTCTATCAAAAGAACAACTTCAATCCCGCTTATCAAGAAAGGAGGCAGACTTTAGACGATACTTTAAAGCAAATTATGGCCGATGCTGCTAAAAGACATGAAGAGAATACTGCTATGATCAAAGAAATTCGAGCTTCAACGGACACTACTACAAGAAATCAAGGAGCTTCGATCAAAGCATTGGAACAACAAATTGGTCAAATGAGCAAAGTTCTTCAAGAAAGGGGATATGGAAGTTTACCGAGCTCAACTGAAACCAACCCAAGAGATCATGTCAAGGCCATAAGCACCACTGAAGAAGTCACTCCTAATATACCTAGAAGATCGATGAATGGTAATGATGGTGCAAGACCCGAATTTTTCTTTAATTCTTCAATCAGCTTAAGGAGACTACTAAAAGAAAAGACAAAGATTGAAGAGGAGATCAAGGCAATAATGAAAGAAGAGAGCTCTGCAACCGACTTAAATGCCTTGCCTCATAAAGAAAGAGACCCAGGAAGTTTTACTCTACCTTGTTCTATTAATAATATATCTTTCAATAATGTGTTAGCTGACTTAGGAGCTAGTGTTAGTGTTATGCCTCTTAAGACATTCGCTACCCTAGGACTAGGAAAATTAGCACCAACTAAATTACTTATTGAATTGGCTGATAAAACGGTAAAACGACCTGAAGGGATTGCTAATAATGTGCTAGTTAAGATTGAGCAGTTTATTTTTCCCATAGACTTTGTTATACTAGACATGCCCGAGGATGTTAAGATTCCTTTAATCCTCGGAAGACCTTTCTTGTCTACTGCCCATGCTAAGATTGATGTGTTTAAAAGAAAATTTTCATTAAGGGTAGGGAATAATAAACTAGTCTATAAATGCCAAGATCCGGTTAAAAGCATAATTAGAGGTGTTTATGTGCTAGGATTAAGAGAGCGTATGGACCTCGATCTTGAAGCTAGACTTATGGGAGAAACATTGATTCAAAACAACTCAACTAATCCTAATCATGAGAACTTTGAGGAATTCATTGACCTTAATGTACCCACCGAACTTAGACGCAATGTTGTTAATAATTCTGATGATGAGTGGTATGATTGTGTAGTAATTAATAAATGTAGGAGAGTAGTTGAGAAAACGAATTTGAACAATGATGTGTTTATTGAACTACCACCCCACCTTGCTTATTTGTGCCTATATGATAATAAGAATTTCCCGTCTATCATTTTGTCATCTCTGCCCGAAAGGGACAGGACTTTGTTCATACAGATAATGAAGAAGAACGGCGTGGAAATTAAGGACGGGCAAGGAGTGTTCAATATTACTGAATTGGCGATGAAGGAGCGTGATGTTTCCGACTCCTTCAATGATCGATATTAAAGAGCTGAACGTGAGTCTAACTTGAAGACTCTGGAATAAAGACAAGTGCTTACCGGGAGACAACCCGGAATTATCTTTTATTCTGTTTTCTGTGTCGAGTCAGTCCAGGCCGCACGAGGATACGGCGCATCTCAATTCTGAGATGCGACGCATCTCCTGCAATGGTCATATCTTATTTTATTTTTCTGCATTTTTATTTTCGACTTTAAAACTATTTATCAGTTTATTTTTAATGCGGCGCATCCCTGGTTAAGGATGTGGCGCATCTTTATTCTGATCCGTATTAATTCCAGGCTCGATACGGCGTATCTTCTTCCATAAGATACGGCGCATCGACTGACCCGATGATTTTCAGTTTTAATTTTTAAGTTTTATTTTTCCTAACTACTAATGTATTATGCAAGCTTGAACCTTTCTTATCTTAGGTGTGTTTTTAAAGTGTTGGTGGTATTATAGTTTCCTGGATTTTCTGTGGATACATCAAGTATGAAGCTTTAACGTTCTAATCCACAAGAAGTTGATTTTTGCTCTTATACGAATGGAGCATAATACCGAGCAAATCTCAGGGGAGTTTTTCTGTTCTAATTCTTTTAATTTCCAGTTTTTAACCTTTTATACAAACAACGAGGACGTTGTTTAACTTAAGTGGGGGGATTGGAGAATTAGAATACTTAACAATTACTTGTCCTAAACTTTTTCAAAAATTATGCTTAAAATGTGCTTAATATATCAAACTTAAAAAATTTTTAGCATGTTTTTGTTTAAGATCTAAGTTGCATAACTGCACACATGACGTTATTTTCAAAAATTGTGATTTTCAAAATTCACAAATCTATGAGTGTGCCGGTGACTTGTAAACTTTAGAACTTGGCTTGTATACTATTCGAGACCACCATAATAAGTATTATTTATATAATTGGAGTGACTTGTCTAACTTGGTAAAATTCTAGGATTACACCCAAATAGCCTATTATATGTTATGTGTTATTAACTAACTACACTGGTTAGTTAACCCCCGTATAAACCCTTTTGTTACTCTCATTTTTAGAGTAAGATACCCCTAGAAAAACCCTCAGAGCCATTCCTTTCGTTTCTTACACCTATGTTTAAAATGTTTCGTTACACCCTTACACCTTAGCCTACCCTGTAGATTAGAATCCGTGGTTGGTTGATTGCTATAGGCAAAGTGTGTTTCCTTACATTACCTGTGTTCGCGTGCGTAATTCATTATCTATGGTTAGGTCGGGAAATTGCACAATGCAATTGGAGTGAAAGTAAATATTGTATATTTTGGAGTTTATTTTTCGTGTGTTTACTACTTTCACTATTACCATTATTTCTGAAGTCATGAAAAGTATGGAAAAATTATCCGGAAAGAAAGTTATAGTGATGTGGTGAAATTTTACACATCTATGTTTATGTCAAAAAAAAAAAAAAAAAAAAAAAAAAAAAAAAAAAAAAAAATCGAAAAAATGAGAAAAGAAAAAGAAAGAAAGAAAAGTTGGAAGTTAGTTTTAACCAACTTATGTAAAGTTATGTAAGTGGTCGATATCACCACTATTTGTTGTACTATATTTATGGATTGAATGAGAATTGGCAGTTATGGGAACGCCAATTAAGGTTTATTCTTTGATTAAGATCTTGTTGAGTATAATCCGTGTCTACCTAAAGCGTGTGTTTCAAGTGTTAAAGCGTGAGTTATTCGATGATATGAGTCTTATTCATGGGATGGTTGGGATAGTGATTAACCACACTTAGGATTTTAATTTATTTGTTTTGTTTATTTTTATTTTTGCACCAATTTATATCCCAAATGTTATCCATGCCCTTTATTATTCTTTATCCAACCAAACCTTTGATTTATTGAGATTAGGGATTTGAGCAATCTTAAGTATCGTAGTCGTGGATTCGGCTATGTATTTATGATTTTGTCGCCCTTTTTGATATATTATTATTGGTGAAGTTTGGACCTATCTTTAGCCTATTCGAGTTAAGGATTTGAGCAATTGCAAGTATCGTGTTCGTGGATTCGATCATGTATTTGTGATTTTGTCGCCTTTTCTGGAATTTGAGATCGATAGTGATTAAGAATAATTAACCCTTAAGCCTACAAAACCCTTTTTACCGCTTTAGACTTGTTACTCCTTAGCTTTAGTGGTGGAGATGTGTATACTTGCCAAGCTTATGATAGAATATTCGTCGCGACTGGACAGTTAAACGATTAGATTTGCTTTTATCAACTTATTTTATTTTACTTCTGAATCGTTAAGTGTTTAGTTGTGTGATTATGAAATGAACGAATACATGCTTAAATATAAAAATAAATCCTAACATCTTTTAGGATACATTTTCATAAAAGAAATTCTAAGGTTTACTTGGGGACAAGTAAAGTTCAAGTGGGGGGATATTTGATGAACTCAAATAAGTACATTTTATTACTATCATTTATCCTATTAATTTGACTTGTTTTACTATATTATATATGAGGATTGATACTTAATCGTTTACTTTTGTAATTCTCAGGTAAAAACAAGCATTTGGTGAAACTTAGCGATTTTGGACTAATTATGGAGCAAAACGTGCATAAAGTTGAAAGTCTACTGACATGGACAAGATCAAGTCAATTCTGCTCCAGATGCGCCGCATCTCACTCTCGACATGCGCCGCATCTCTATCAAGATATCACCAGATACGATCCAAGATACAAGAGGACATGCGCCGCATCTAATCATGGAGTTACGCCGCATCTTCTGGCGGTGTACGAATATTCCTGAATATTATAATCTTGGACCCCACGCGAAGTTAAGTACATGCGCCGCATCTACTTAGTAGATGCGCCGCATCTTCCCTCAGACAGAAACTATAAATACCCCGTAGACCAGACGAATTAGAAGTTCCGGAAAACCTAAAACCGAAGTTCGAACAGGAGAAACAAAGGACGAATTCAGTCAAGGAGGCAGCACAAGACACACCCAAATCAAAGATACAAGAGCTGTAAGAAGGTGCTGCATGTGTTTAATTCATTAAGTAGTTTTGTTTTATTGTGTTAGCAAACTTTAATTCATCAGGATTGGTGGCTTGTGTAATGTGACAACGAAAGATTGCACTCCCTTTAATACTTGCTTTCCCATCAATTAAAGTTTATATGTTGATGTCTTTGGTTACTACTTATTAGTGCATTGATAACCTCTGTGTTTATTAGTGGCTTGCGGGCATTTGACTGCGGGACATAATGTGGCTCCCACGGTTATTACTAAATTGATCACTTAGGAATAACTTTTAGACATAAGTAATCATTAAGGGTTTACTCGCCGATAAGATTAGGACCAACGAGAAAGGGTTAACTACATACACTTCATATAAAGCTATCAATAAAACAAGTGACAATCTACTTAATCATAAGGACAGCCCTCTTATTGTCTCGAGTATTTATCTATGTACGTGTGTGCTACTTGCTGATTCGTGCCTATTGGTTTATTTTATTATTTAATTGCAACAAATCGTGCCAGTCTCTCAGGCTGAAACCCCCTTGCGTTAGGATATTAAAATACTGATTAAAATAACGAGATAATACGTTCCACTCTTAGTGATCGACACTCTACTTACCATTATCTTCATACTGACCGGGTACACTGCTTGTTAAGTGTGTGTGTTATTGATAAGTCGGCTAAATATAAATTTAAAACTTGAGTAGGCATTAAAACTGCTAAACCGCAACGACACATCACGCGCATCAGGATGTTGTCTCCAATAAGCATGGGCTAGTTAGTTTGAGTGTACATTAGGTGTTACCGGGTACCGAGTTAACTAGAAATAAATCTTGATGAGATAAAATAAAATATGACAAAGTTGTAAAAATTGTAAAAATCATATTCCTTGCAAGAATCGGGTGTTCAAATAGTTGTCGTGATGAAATTACGCAAACCGACGTAGTTATAAGCGTTTAACGGAAAATATAGCGAATGGTTTCAAAACACGGGTAAACTAATAATATAATTCTTATATCATTATAATGAGTTTGAAAATATATTAGGATCATAGACGGAAGTGTCGGGTATGATGTTAGTAGTAATGACTAAGTGGTAACGTTTATTAAATAAATAACCGTATGTTAATTGAAATTATGCAAACCCGTGCATGACCTAATATGCAGATGATGTTACTGATGATTTATAGACTACTCTAGTCTATATGATGTGTCCTATGTGACGATGCATGAATACGCAGCTAAACCTTAATGGTTACGCAATTATCCCATTTTTAAAGGGATAATTACCCGTAAACCTAGTTTACGAAATGATGAATGATAGCCATGAATAGTGATTTTTCTCCGGGAATGAATAGTGTTTCATAAATAGTAAAATTTTTGATAACATTTCAGAATCGCAAACTGACTTGAAAAACGATAAATAGTAAAGTGATGAATAGTTATTCGTGAATAGTAAATTCCCGAGATGAATAGTAAAATTTCAAAGTTTGAAAAATGACATGAAATTACGAGTTGTCACATTAATGAGGAAGTGTACGTTGCACAACCTCCCGGCTTTGCCGATTTTGAAAAACCTAATCATGTCTACAAACTTAAGAAAGCATTATACGGACTTAAGCAAGCACCAAAAGCTTGGTATAATCGACTTAAGACTTTCCTAGTTGACCATAAGTATACCATGGGCCTAGTAGACAACACTCTTTTCACCAAGAAAAAGGGATCACATATTATCATAGTCCAGATATATGTGGATGACATTATATTCGGTTCAACTTGTCAAGAGTTATGCGATGAATTCTCGAAAATCATGCATGATGAGCTTGAAATGAGTATGATGGGGGAACTAAACTTTTTCTTAGGTCTCCAAATAAAACAATTAGTAGATGGGATATTCTTCAACCAATCTAAGTATATAAGGGATATGCTTAATAAATTTGGTCTTGAAGACTCCAAACCTATGAAAACACCAATGTCTTCCAAAACGAAACTTACCAAGAATGACGAAAGTGAATCCGTAGATAGCACTAAATATAGAGAAATGATTGGTAGTTTACTCTACCTCATGACTAGTAGACCGGACATTATGTTTAGTGTTTTTCTATGTGCACGCTTTCAAGAAGATCCCAAAACATCACATCTTGAAGCCGTTAAACAAATCTTTAGATATATTAAAGGTACTACACATTTAGGATTATGGTATCTCAAAGGAACGGGAATGGAAACCATAGTGTATGCCGACTCAGACCATGTAGGTGACTATGTCGATAGAAAAAGTACAAATGGTATTTATACTTTTGTTGGGCATTGTCTCACCTCATGGTTTGCCAAGAAACAAACGGCCCTAGAAATATCAACAACTGAAGCTGAGTACGTGTCTGCAGGAAAAGCGTGTCAACAAACACTGTGGATGAAACAAGCTCTCGTCGACTATGGAATTGAACTCAACGACATTCCCATCCTTTGAGACAACAAAGGAGCTAACGACCTTAGCAAAAATCCAGTCCAACACGCCAGAACCAAACACATAGAAATACGTCACCATTTCCTACGCGACAATATTCAGAAGGCAAACATCTCAATCGAGAAAGTTTCCTCAGAGGACAACATTGCTGACATTCTCACTAAACCTCTTAAGAGAGCACCCTTTAACTTTCTTAGACTTGGTTTAGGACTAATGGAACCTAGTGAGTAGATATAACCTTAGCTTGAACCTTAGATTTACCAAAAACAAAAAACATGAGCTTGATCCACGAAACCAACCGACAACAAGGGCGGACCCTTTGTTTTGGTTCCGCCAGATCTGCGGCCTCCTGAGTCAGTTTTTTAGTATATTAAATAAACAACATGTACTGTGTATCACAACTCCCAAAAACATACCAACTACTGGAACTCGACTCAAAATCAACCAAACTCACAATTTGGGTCATCTCCTTCCATCAATTTGTGCTCTAATCATCTCTGTAAGTATCCTAATCACGTATACATTCCTGATCTGAGTCTAGGATTTCTATTTCATGCACAAAATCAAAACTTGGGGTTTATGCATATTTTTAGCAATATCATGAAACATATTTATTGAATTGCAACACAAATCATGTTTTCCTTAGTTAGGAATTGCATCTTGTAGGACATTATCATAATTCATCAAAAACCCCATGAGAAATTGTTATCAAAATCTTCTCACGACTAGGAAAAATGGTTTTTGAACATTGTTCATACAAATACAAAAACGTTATGTTTTTAAACATCATTTGCATAATATCTCTTGAATGCTAAAGGGAATATATAATTAATATGTATTTTCGGGTACATTCAATCGTAGATACATTGAAATAGGAGCGTTTGGGTTATCTCTAATTTTGCAATAAAACTTGCATTAACAAAATTTTCATGCATCAAAAGGAGTCGAGATAACCGCACCTCAACATTGTCCCCATATAGGCACACACTAGAAATTTATATACGTATTTTCAATAGTTTAACTAAACTATGTAATTTTCATGTCTAGGATCATCATGCCTCCCGCGACTTATTATGATCACAAAGAAACCGTCAAATACCTACCTAAACATCATAAAACCAAAGGACTTAGTGAGGAACAAGTTGAAATCTTTAAAGCCTTAGAAAAACGCTATGTACATGAGGGTAGAACCATAGACCCCTCATTCCTAGAAGGAACCATTCATAGAGAACAACTTGCCGCCATTCAATTCGATTGTCTCCTAGACATTGATGAACTCATAATCCCCTGATTCATACTTGAATTCTATGAAACTGTAGGTCTTAGCACAAATGATTATGGTTACATGAATGTTCATTTCAAAGTAAACCAAACTCAGTACAACATCCCTCTAGATCAATTTGGAGAAGTCTTAGGTGTTCCAAGTCAAGGAGATTGCTTCTATTCGGACAAATGGTCATTGTCCATCCTCGATTCCAACCTTGATCGTATGACACCATACGACACACCTTTAATCTCAAAAGAAGACATCCGTGCTCATCTTTTTATTCCTAGAACCTCCCACACAAGGACTTGTCGAGGAAAAGAGGTAAATCATGATCCGTTTGGCATGGAGCTAAACAAACTTAGGCCCCAATTCAAGAAGCTCAAAGAAGTTCTTAGGGCAAACGTGATTAGCACCATAGGAAATAGAGACCATGTCAATGCAAGTCTTTGCTATATGCTCTATTGTGTGTCAAACCACCGACCATTCAACCTCACCTACTATATCGCCAAAAGAATGGCCGATATTCCAGTTCAAGACACCACCGCCATGCCTTATGGGATGCTTCTCACCCATCTTTATAGAGCCTTTGCACCCATCCCTTGAAATGCTGGAGGTTTTGTTCTCGACTACACCGAGATTGGACCACACCTTTGTTCCACTTAGTGATCATAGGGTAGCCGTAGCAAAGAGAAAACGAGCTCATCCACCCACCTCATCATCATCATCATCATCATCATCATCATCATCATCATCATCATCATCGGTTAGCGAGGATGATGGTTTGCCAAATTCTAGGATTCCTCCACCCGAGTATATGAGTCAACTACCTCCCATCGACAACCAATCTGAGGAGTTTCGTCAAACTCGAGGAATGATGAAGAATCTTGGAAGGTGGGTCATGAAGCTCTACAAAAAGCTTAGCAAGAAGTGAGGACTAGGGAATGTTTGGTATAGACAATCTTGAAAAAATGATGTGTTGAATTCTTGTATTATTAGAATATTATGTTGGCATGATACATTTCTGTGAACTAACATTATGAGAGGGTTCGATACACTATAAGGTTGTTAGACTTTTGTTGCTTTGTGTATGTGATATATTGAGTTAATATGATTAAGTATGCGGAATCTACTTAACCACACTTAGAAGGTTATTTGGATATGGAAATGGAACAATTATGTTTGTTATAGAACAATGAATAAAGAAAGTTTATTACCAAACGATTCAATATTATTCCCAATAATACGAGTGATCTTCACTATCACTAGGGTTACAAAACCTTGAATCTTATGTTTCTATGACTTATGATATTGTTGTGTTTTTTCTATGTTCTTAGCATATGAATTAAGCACATTCAAAAGATACACATATATCTAGACTAAGATCTTTCTTTTATAGTTCAAGAAAGATCTTTACAATATTGTTAAGTCTTGTCGAACACTTGCTAGCTTATCTTATGTGTGTTAGTAACTTAGATACAACATGTATCTATGTACACAACTTGTTACTGATCACTTTGTCCAAAGATATTATCTACCGTATATTCTTGACTTTAGTGAATAATTATCCATCCAGCAAGCAGACTTAACATTTGAAGAGCATACTTAATTTGGTACTCACCAGAATTAATCACTAGACATAACCACCAGACTTAATATTCAAAGACCAGACTTAACCAGGAACCAACCAGAATTAATCACTTAAGAGAATTTTCCGATACTTAATCTTCAGAATATTTAATTCCCAACAATCCTCCCCTAAACATGTGAAACCTATTCAACATGTTTTCTGAATTAAATGAGGAATTGTGAAGATCTTTCAAATACTTCATAGTCAGACCCTTGATCTGAACTTTCTTCAATTATGTAAGATTAAAATCTATCTCAGTAACTCATCTACCTTCTTTTGACTTCAACAATATCAATACACATCTTCAGGCTTCAAACATGACCTTTAAGATGGTACAATTTCCTTGGATGGAGGAATTATAAGAGGCAATGGTGCTATGTATCTTGGATGCTTGTTTCAACATGTGAAATCATCTATCAGCATGCCTTTGCAAGTGATGAACAAACGTAGTGAACTGAAATTGAAACTTTTCTCCATTTGACCTAGATAGAACTTTCTCCTTTTGAATGCTTCATCCCTTCTGAATATACATAATACTGTAGAATCTTGTTCATGAAGAAGAGATTATCAACTCTATTCTTGTCATTTTCAACCTCTATGACATCATCTTGTATGCTCTTATCTTTTCCTCCCTTTCATTGGTTAATCTTCTTTCTTTGGGTTTATTTCCTCCCCTGAGATATTTCCTCCCCTGTTTGGAAGATCTCTCACAATGTATCAAAATATTTCTCTCCCCATCATCTGATCTATCAATTAGAACTTGTTATCAGACAATGTTGTACATGTAGCCATCAATTCCTTAAGAGTTTAATTTGCTTCCCTCATCACTTCTAGGTGTGTTAACTCCTATGAGAGGTGATTCATGGGACATTTGACTCATGGTCCATCATTTGATGGTTTTTGTGAGTCCCTTTGAAAATCCTTTTTAAGAAACTTTTGCCATTAGCAGTATGTACATGATTTTATTATGAAAAATCATATTGCTTACAACCATTTTGAAGGGATTAAGTGTATAACAGACACTTAATCAAAATTTCGGTTTAAAGCAACCTCTAGTTGTGTGAGCACCAATGTTTTCAGTTATAAATAACTGCCTGTGTAAAGATAAACCTATTCAAAAGGCTTTCTTGACAGGGCTTCCAGCTCATAGCAATTGTTACCTCTAACACAAGTGTTAGATTCACTGTTGCTAGCTGTTCTTTCTATCATATGTCCTTAGACTTGCTCATTATACTTAAAAGTATAAAATGATAGAAAGTGAGTTGTATCAGTTACTTTCTTATCAACTAAGTCATCAATTCAATGTGAAATTTCATAATCATGTTTCAAGAAAGAAGTTTTAAGACCATGCGTACGTACTGGGCGTTGTTGCACCCATTTTTTCCCGAACAGCACCCAACAGTGCCCCCTCCTCCAAAACGTAGGGGCGCTGTTGGCCAATTTTTGCTCCCTCCGGTGGTGCTGACAACGCCCGTGCCCTTCTCTTCTATTGGTTGTCTTTCTGAGTACTTGTTTGCTCCTAGCTTGAAATGCCATTTTTTGGTGAGATGATTAAAAGAAAGAAATGAGAAGATGATGAAATTGAAATGCCATTTTTTGGTTGTCTGTTTATAAAAGGTGAGATGAAGGAGATAAAAGGTGGGATGGGTGGAAAGAAAATTGAAAATTGGTACCTACTACTTGAGATGAAGGAGATATAGATGTCCTTTTATATTATTCTGTAATATCAATTGACCAAAAAAAAATGCCTAGCGAAAATCAGCTTGCATCCACTTTTTATACTCTGTAATATCAATTTAACAATAATTCATTTTATTTATTATTAGTTTTTAGTGATTAAAAAAATAAAAGAAAAGAAAATGAGTGCCATGTGTCAAACAACGCCCCACTCACCACTACACCACTTTTTCAACAAAGCCCCACAATACCCCACATGCCACGTGTCAAACAACCCCCCACTCTCCACCCATTACCACTACACATGGTCTGAGGAGGTGTAAATTCCCAAACTCTTTCTATCATGAACCTATTATGTCAGCAACTGTATTATCATTCTGCTGCTCACACATTTCACTTGAAACATCCTTTGTGTTCACATGTTCATACCTGAAATTGTTAGTCTAAAACCAAAAGAACAATGTACAAAGTACTTGTCTTATATTAGAATAAACATATGACTAACTGTATGAATAACACAATTCAAATTTGTACTAATTGATAATACTAGCAGTAGAAATCCATTTCATATATACAAAGACACACAGTTTTAAATCATTGAGCATTAAGCAGTCCAATACTTGCTACCAAGTACTGAAACCTTCCAACATCAAAAGCTTTTGTTAGCAGATCTGCAAAGTTGTGTTCTGAAGCAATTTTAAGAACTTGAATTAATCTTTTCTCATTGCAGTCTCTTATAAAGTGATGTCTAATTTCAATTTGTTTTGTTTTAGAATGTTGTACTGGATTTTTAATAATGCAAATTGTACTATTATTATCAATATGAATAATAGTGTTCATAAAATTGTACCCATAGTCAAGAAGTTGGTTTTGAAGCCATAGGACTTGAGCACAACAACTTGTAGCAGCTACATATTCAGCTTCAGTTGTTGAAGTAGCCACAATTGTTTGCTTCTTACACTGCCATGAGATAAGTCTACACCCAAGGAATTGACATCCTCCAGTTGTTAACTTTCTGTCCAAGCTAGCACCAGCATAATCACTATCCGAAAATGCTACCAAGTCAAAAGGTGACTCTCTAGAATACCATAGTCCCAACCTAGGTTGACCCTTGAGATATCTAAAAATCCTCTTGACTGCTGTTAAATGAGAAACCTTTGGAGTTACTTGAAATCTTACACAAGCATAAACAGAGAACATGATATCAGGTCTTGATGATGTAAGATACATCAAAGAGCCTATCATAGATCTGTAAGTGTGTACATCTACATTGTCTCCATCTAAATCTTTAAGAAGTGGCTTCTCAGAGTCCATTGGTGTGCTTGCTATTCTTGAATCAGCAAATTGAAATTTTCTAAGTATCTCAGCAACATATTTGTCTTGAGAGATAGAGATTCCTTCTCTTGATTGTTTAACTTGCAGACCCAAAAAGAATGTAAGTTCCCCCATAGAACTCATCTGAAACTTATCATGCATAAGCTTCTCAAACTCTAAACACATCTCCTTCCTTGTAGATCCAAATATAATGTCATCCACATAAACCTGCACTAACAGAAGATCCTTCTTGTGCTGTTTGATGAAAAGTGTCTGATCAATCTTTCCTCTTTGAAATCCATTCTTTATTAAGTAGGAAGCCAGTGTTGCATACCGAGCTCTTGGTGCCTGATGAAGGCCATATAGAGCTTTAACTACTCTATACACTCTGTCTGGATGTTCTGGATCAATGAAACCAGGAGGTTGTGAAACATAAACCTCTTCTTCAATAGTACCATATAAAAAAACACTCTTGACATCCATTTGATAAACTGTGAAGCCTAAAAATGAAGCATAAGCTAAGAAAAGCCTAATTGCCTCAATTCTTGCTACTGGAGCAAAAACCTCATCATAGTCTATCCCTTCTTGTTGTGTGTACCCTTGGGCTACTAATCTAGCCTTATTCCTAATCACTATTATTCTTGAAAACCCATCTACTGCCAATTATCTTTTCATCCTTAGGTAAATCAACGAGCACCCATACCTTCTAAATCTTGAACTGAAGAAGCTCCTCTTGCATAGCCTCTACCCAGCTTGAATCATCTAGGGCTTTAAGAATGTTCTTTGGTTCATCTTGTGAGAGAAAACATACAAACAAGCAAGAGGTTGAAAATTCATGCTGTTTTGAAGCATAAAGGGCATCAAGAAGCCCTTGTTGGTCTGAAGACATCAGTTGTTGTCTTGTCTTCACACCTGATTGTACATCTCCAATCACATTTTCCAGGGAGTGGACTTTTTGAATCCTTGTGTGTGGTGTAGAAGGAACTTGATAATCAGGTGGGAGATTGCTCAAATCCACCTCATCTTCTGTTAATTCTGCTTCTTCTGTTAATTGTGCTTCTTCTGTTAATACTGTTTCTTCTGTCTCAGCAGCATTATCAACAGCAGAACTATTTTCTTGTTCCTTTGTTCCTTCTTCCTTGTGTTCATCTTCAACATCTTCTTTAGCTTTACCAGAAGAAGATTTACCATTTATTGAAGTTGAATCCACACTTGTACTTGACCATATTGGCATCATCACATAATCTTGATTTGTCTCCTTTTCTAACCCTTCCTCATCTGTTGTTTCATCAGCTTTTGAACCTAAAAATTCATTAGTTTCTACAACAATAGGCACATAATTCATTGAATGGGTTAGAGACTCAAGATCAAATAGCCGTTTCGGTCCTTGACCTTCTACATTGGATTTATGTTCTAAAAATTCCACATGTAGGTTTTCCTCTACTTTCTTAGTTCTTAAGTTGTATACTCTAAATGCTTTACTATTGAGAGAATATCTAACTAAGAATCCTTCATCCGCTTTACCATCAAATTTTCCTAGATGGTCTAAGGTATTCAGAATTGTCACATGACATCCAAAAGGTCTAAGAAATCCTATTGCAGGAGTTCTACCTCTAAAAAGTTCATATGATGTCTTATTGTGAGGCTTTACAACTAAAACTCTGTTTTGGACATAGCAAGCAGTGTTGACTGCTTCAGCCCAAAAAGTGATAGGCAACTTAGAGTCAGCTAACATAGTTCTAGCAGCTTCTATTAGTGTTCTGATTTTCCTTTCAACTACTCCATTCTATTGTGGAGTTCTAGCAACACTAAATTCTCTCCTAATACCTTTTTCTTTGCAGAAATTATCCATAACTCTATTCTTAAACTCTGTCCCATTATCACATCTAATGACTTTTACTTTCTTATCTACTTGGTTTTCTATATGAGTAATGAAAGTCTTAAGAATGCTAGAAGTCTCATCCTTAGTAGCTAAAAAGAAAACCTATGTAAATCTACTATAGTCATCAGTAATAACTAGACAATATCTCTTATGCTACATACTTCTAACATTTGTAGGACCAAATAAGTCCATATGAAGCATAAACAATGATTGATTGATAGAGTTAAAAATCTTGGGCTTACAAGTGGCTTTGTGTTATTTACCTTTAAGACAAGCAATGCATGTTTGGTCATTTTCAAATCATTTTTGAGGTAAACCTCTTACCAAACCATTCTTAACAATCTGATTTATGGTTTTGAAATTACTATGACCAAGCCTCCTATACCATAACATTGATTCATCCAATGTGACCTTTGCAAGAAGACAAGTTAAAGCCTTTTTAGGAACAATGTTCTTCATATCAACACTGTACATATTGCCCTTTCTAGGAATTTTAAGAAGTACTTGACTTTCATCAGGCATCTTAAAATCAGGAGAAAGCACAAGACATTCAGTGTCACAGAAAAGAACTTTGTTCTTTTTATCACACATTTGTGAGACACTAAAAAGATTATACTTAAGCTCTTGCACATAGTATACATCTCCAAAATCTAAATTTCTAGTTTTAATGGTACCTTTACCGGAAATTTTGCCACCAACACCTCCTCCAAAGGTAACATAGCCTCCATCTATTGATTGAAAATCTGAGAGATAAGACTTGTTGCCTATCATGTGCCTTGAACATCCACTATCTAAAGTATCCTTGATCCTCTTGTTTATCAATTGAATGTTCCTGCACAGTAATAAGGAGTATTAGTTTCCTTTGGGGACCCAAGCCATTACTGACTTGGACCTGCCTCTTGCATCTATGAAATTTAATCTTTTGAGAACAGTTGATGCAACATTGGATTTAAGAATCCAACATGCTGAGGCCTTAACAGCATTTGCCCTGTTTTCCCAAGCAGCAGTATTAACTACTTGCCTAGCAGTATTAACTGCTGGCTTTGCAGTTGTATCCTTAATTTTTCAAACTTGTTTTTGGACCACTGCTTTTGATTGAATGGGCCTTTTAACAGTTGTTGATGCATGTTTTGAAGTTAATTTTGCATTTTTAACTGTTGGTATTGGGTTAACAGTCATCAATGGTCTAGCAGCAGAAACTGCTTTTGAAACTGCTTTGGGTTTTGTTCTCTTAGACTTAGAGTGAAAGTGAGTTTGAGAAGTTTTCCTTTTGAAATTCACCCTATTGTTTTCATACCCAGATACCCATTTGTTACAGAAAGCTGCAAGATGATCAAAACTACCACATGTGTAACAAGCTTTATTATAAAAGAAAAAGTCATTACCTAATTGGTTAGACTTGAAACCATTCTAATTTCTTTGGTTACCTCTAGGCTTGCTAGTGGATCTATATTGTTCACAATATTTAACTGGTTGTCTAACATGTTTAATGTTTGTTCTAGGCTTAACAGTATCCTTTTTGATCATTTAGGAACCCTTGTTCCTGCTTTCTTAACTACTTCAGGTTTAGACATAACCTGTTCATCTTCATCATCATCAGATACCCAGTCCTCAACAACTATAGCATCTGATTTCCTAATAGAAGACACCTTGTCTTCTTGAAGTGAAGTTTTACGTAAACTCTCACTTAACTTCTTAGGCTCATCAACAACTACATTGGTTTTTGGTTGTATACCATATTGTAACTTTGGTAGTTGAAATTCAGGTAAGCCTGAGTGTTCTAGGTCAATCCCTGGGGGTTTAGGGATACCTTTGTATGGAGGTGGGACACTCTTATATCCTATTCCTGACTTAGCTATGTTGATCACTTGACATTCAATCATGTTAGTAACACCCCTAGAAGCATGATCTAGAGTTTCTACACTTAATTGAGTATTATCATTTTTTGCTTTAATCCTATCATAAGCATCTCTTAAAAGCTTAATTTCGGCATCTCTAAAAAATATATCTTGTCTAAGAAGAGCTTTGTCATCAGAAAAAGCAAGTTCATTTTCTTTGTAATATAGGATCTGCTTTTCTACTGATTCTAAACCACACTTATAATTTACTAAGTCTTGATGAGTGTTGCTTAGCTCTTTCTTTTGGTCATCATAATGTTTGATTAAAGTTTGTAGTTCTTTAAGTGCAGTACAAGTATTAGAACAAACTTTATGATTTTGTACCTCAGTAGAGAAAGCCATAAGTGCCATCTGAGAAGAAGTTTCTTCTTCATCTGCTATGAAGCTCCAATCAAAACCTAAACCATCAATAGCTACCATAGCTTTTGGCTCAGAAACCTCCTCTGTTTTGGATCTGCTTCCAAAACCTCTATTCTTGCTATCTTGCTGCCTTGGTCTTCTACATTCTTTTGAGAAGTGACCCATCATGTGGCAGTTGTAGCACTCTATCTTTGACTTGTCAAAACCAGCAGTATCATTGCTGCTGATTGTGAGCTTCTTCCCCGTCCTTTGATAGAACTTCTTAACCCTCATGCTAAGAAGAGATATTTGCCATTTTAGGTCCATTTTCTCCAGATCATCATCATTGATCTCTTGGAGGTCTTCATGAGTTAACATGGACCCATCATTCTTGCTTGTGAGAAAAGCACAACATATTTTCTCATCCAAAATACCCATGGTACTGCTTGATGAACTAGCAGCACCAACACCATCATCAACCTGCTTATCTTTAACTGGACTTGAGATACTAGGAGATGACATGAATGCCATATTCCCAGTATTGGAACTTGAACCTTCAGTTTTCTTTACCTCTTGCTCAACAATTTTGAAGTTGCTGTGCAAGTCCATTAGATCCATGGTGTCTATGTCTAGCTTGTTTCTCCAGACAACAACATGCATAGCCTACTCTTCAGGTAGACTTCTCAGAAATTTTGAATTTAAATCTTCTTGAGGTATTTCGACCCCAAGAACAGCAAGTTGGATCACAATTTTCTGAAGCCTGTTAAACATGTGGTCTAATGATTCATTGTTGGTTGATGAGAAGTTTTCAAACTGTTGCTTAAGAAGAGTCTTCTGGGTCTTCTTGGTGGCTTTATTCCCACCATACCTTGCAATAATTGCCTCAAACAAAGACTTTGCATCTTTAAACTTGTTGAAGTTTATCAGTTGATCATTTGGAATGGTCATCATCAGCATACTTCTGGCCTTGAGGTCATTCTTCTTCTTCATTCTTTCTTCTGCAGATGTTGGCTTGGTCTGCAGAGTTGTTACCACCTTGCCTTCAACTGTAGATGTAGTGGTTGTAGGCTTGAAAGAGTCTCCATCTTCAATAATTTCCCAAAGTGTATAGTCTTGCACTTGGAAATATTGCTCTATCCTTAACCTCCACATCTCAAACTCATTCTGTTTGAGTATTGGTAATTTTGCAGCAACATTGGTTTGAATAGATTCAACGTCCATTTCTTCTTCTTCTTCTTCTTCTTCTTCTAAATCAACTATATTAGCCTTGCTCTGATACCAATTGAGAAGGTTCGATACACTATAAGGTTGTTAGACCTTTGTTGCTTTGTGTATGTGATATTTTGAGTTAATATGATTAAGTATGCGGAATCTACTTAACCACACTTAGAAGGTTATTTGGATATGGAAATGGAACAATTATGTTTGTTATAGAACAATGAACAAAGAAAGTTTATCACAAACGATTCAATATTATTCACAATAATACGAGTGATCTTCACTATCACTAGGGTTACAAAACCTTGAATCTTATGTTTCTATGACTTATGATATTGTTGTGTTTGTTCTATGCTCTTAGCATATGAATTAAGCACATTCAAAAGACACACATATATCTAGACTAAGATCTTTCTTTTATAGTTCAAGAAAGATCTTTACAATATTGTTAAGTCTTGTCGAACACTTGCTAGCTTATCTTATGTGTGTCAGTAACTTAGATACAACATGTTTCTATGTACACAACTTGTTACTGATCACTTTGTCCAAAGATATTATCTACCGTATATTCTTGACTTTAGTGAATACTTATCCATCCAACAAGCAGACTTAACATTTGAAGAGCAGACTTAATTTGGTACTCACCAGAATTAATCACTAGACTTAACCACCAGACTTAATATTCAAAGACCAGACTTAACCAGCAGACTTAACCAGGAACCAACCAGAATTAATCACTTAAGAGAATTTCCCGATACTTAATATTCAGAATATTTAATTCCCAACACATTACTTTTCAGAACGATAATACGTGTTGTTATCGATTTTTATGTTTAAGCCACCGTTTGGCTTAACACCCTTTTATGGTAAGTTCATTTTCGTCAGTTTGATCTATATGTTCTCATATGTTAGAACCTGTGTTTTTGTTTCTAAACAACCACAACTAATTAATTACATTTGATTTAGGATAATTTTCGGGATTTCAACGGGTTTCGGGTAGTTTAAAATGCCCACTGTTAAGGAATTTCGTTTGGCGGATATGGCAGAACCAATTTTTGGGTTTCGTCTATTGTATTTCTTGGCTCCGCCAATTTTCACCCTGCGGATTTCGTGGAATCAAAAATTTGGTTCCGCATTTGTTGTCATTTGGATCCGCCAATTCCACAGTAACTTTTTCAAATTTTCTGACTAATCCCGATCCTTAGATTGTTGTTTCTAGTTTTTAGGATTATCCTACTGATCTTTAGGCATATTATGATGATTTAGAAACACTTAGAATCATAAGATATCCATTTCCCACCAAAATTTGAAAATTCAAATTTTCCATCAAGTTACCTTTCTGTAACAAGCAAGGAACCCTCAATTTGGTTCCTTGCAATCCGTGGAAACATCACATCAATAGATTTCCCACTCAAACCTTGCATTAACTGCATATCCTTAATACTTTACTCAACTCCATCTCTATGGGTTGACTTAGATGATGTGACTAGCACAATTTTTTGTTCCAAATCATTAGGAACCTCAATTATTCTATGGATGAACATCAAATCCAAACACCAATTTCTATAATCCTTCCTGCCTATAAATTGGAACCTTTAGTTGATCAAAACTCACACCTTCACCATCAACTCTAAGTATCATCTCTGTACTTATTTGCAATCCTTCCCATTTTTTAACCATGACAAAATCTAACAACTCTTCCACCAACAGACCACCACGCAGAACTGCTCGCATAAGTGTTAAACAGTGTTGTTTTGTAAACTTGGCATCTTCATTAGAGGAGTCATCACCTCTCAAAATCTCTTCACCCATAGCCGATGAGAATTTTCTCACACTCTCCACTCCCACACCATCAAATGTAGTCATCCATACTCCACCACCAACAATCACTCCAATAGCCACCATACCACCACCCGCTCCATCACAGCCTGCTAGATCACCATCACCATCACACTCACCCAAACTACAACCAATGGAGTTATTTGCTACTCCTCCAACCTCATCACACCCATATCTTGAAACTTTGGAAGACCTTCTAACAAGAACTACCAATCCTCCTCCTATGACCTTTGAAGGTCAACAACCTCTCCTCTTTCATCGCATTTATCGGGACATCCACGGTCGTCTATACCGTGACCAAGAGTAACCACAACCACAACCTCAACAACCCTAACCAACTTCCACACTCAATCCTATTGATGAGGCAATGTGGAACGACCAACCCCAATCACAACAAGAAATCAACGAGGAGTTGGACCACCTCTATGGTTTCTCAAACATGGTGGATTCCCACCTCCATGAGGCTATGGACTTCCAATCCACTTTGATGGCCTCCGTTATGTACCCAAACTACATTCCACCACCTCCACCATCAAACACTCAACCACCACCACCACCACCTCCACCATCAAACACTCAACCACCACCACCACCACCTCCAACTCATGAACCAACCCTTCCACCTCCACGACATGATTGTATCATGTGTGAGAGGACCGCTCATTTGGTGCAACGAACCAACATCTCGGTTCTTGAATTTCAAAATGAAATGCGATTCATTTTGAATCACATTCTCGAGCGCCTTAATGCGCTTTCGCATCCTCCACAATAGGAACTTTTAATTTCTTCCTAGTTTCCTTTTATAGGAACTTTTAGGACTTTTTAGGATTTGTTTAAGTTTTTCTTTATGTTGTAACATCATGTTTTGTGACTTTTGCCACAAATAAATTTTCAATTAATGGATGTTATATTTATGCTTATGGGTGATCAATATTTGGCATAATATTTTGGTTGATATATATGGTTGGTTAAAGTATCTTTGTTTGATCTTTGTGAGTGGTTTGGACATTTTTACTTAGTTGACTTTTTAAGTCAAATGGGTTGAACTACATGTTTTGTTGAACCCTTACATATGCATTATGCTACTTGGTTGGATTGATTCACAACTAACCTTTGTTTTGTAGCTTTTCTCAAACTTGAATCTTATACGTTGGTACCCTAGCAACGGGGAGTATAGATTGAGGGGGAGTATATCAAATACTAACCATTTGTTTTTTAGGTTCATACATCATAACCTTGGTACTCCAACTAGGGGGAGTATTATCCAAGGAGGACCTTTTTACGTTCTCAAAATCATTGCATTATCATACTTGGTACTCCACATTAGGGAGAGTTATAACCAAGAACCGTTAACCACATTCCACTACGCATATCTTCTTTTTGTTTCGACAAAAAGGGGGAGATAGGATTAAGTTCATATATCACTGTTAACATCACAGTGCATGTTTTTATGGTTAAAATAGTTTTCAAAGCTTGCATAAAACTAACTTAATCTATATTTTTAAAAGACTCAAACTTTATTATTTCATCGCTTAAAAATATACTTTATGTTTTGTCATCAACAAAAAGGGAGAGATTGTTAATACAAATATCTTCCTAAAAAAGTTATTTATATTTTATGATCTTTGCTTAATTTTGTTAATGACAATTACAAAGTCTATCTTTAAGCAATGCATAAATATAAGATTAAGTCTTTTACATTTATAGTAACAAGTCTTTTAAAACACATTTTACACATTACATGATCACTAGGAATTACATTATATACATTTACATGTTTATTTTTATTTCTTAAAAATTGAAATATACATGACATCATGGCATGCATCATCTACATATCTTAGTTGACTTTACAATATATTTTGGAAAGATCTTGAAGCTAAAGAGTTGACTTTGGAAGATCTTCACAAGACTTGACAAAATATGGAAAGATATTGTAAAATCTTAGCTGGCATGTCCCGGCGGAACCAAACCAATATATGGGCGGAACCCATATTTTGGGTCCGTCGGATCCGCCATTTGTCTGCTCAGTTTTGCCTATAAATAGCAAGCTGAGTATTCAAGCACAATCATCACTCATATAGCTTAAATTATATATTCATTCATTTGTACATTACTAACCCATTAAATTCATTCTTAGTGATCTCTCTTTTGTAGCAAAGAAGATCAAGCATACAAGCTTCAACACAATGTTGCAATTCTTGATATTTAGATACTGTGTGACTAGTTAGTGTTCACACATCATTGTCTATACCTTTCATTCAGTAGAGTTTGGTTAGTGTTTTAGTCCTCAAAACATATAGAGTGTTGGGAGTGGTTGTACCCTTGTTAAAGAACCAACTGGAGTGGTTGTACCCTTGTAAAGAACTCGGTGTTTAGCTTAGTACCGGATAAAGAATAAGCGACGTGTAAAGGTTTTCTCCGCCTAGAAGGGAGCTTGTTTCTTAGTGAAGAAAAACTCTCGAGTTAGAGGCTCGAGGAGTGGAGTAGGGCAAGGAAGAGAGTCCTTGTAGCCGAACAACTATAAACATCCGTGTTGTGTGGTTTGATCATTCATTTCCTTACTTGCTTTATATATATATTGATTGATTGTTTGCTTTACTTTGAAATCACGTTAAGTATACAAAGCGAAGAAAATTTTAAAACGGTAAAAACTATTCAACCCCCCATTCTAGTTTTCCACACAAATAACTTCGTTGTTGAAGGTTATTCCAAGTTACGGGATAGTTACTTGGATAAGTTTTCCTTCCAAAGTTACTTCTCAGTTGAGGAGTTCTTGACCGAGGTTTAGGAACATTTGTTTTTCTCGGTGGAGGAGTTTTTTATCTAGTTTCGGGTTTTACAAAGCCAAGCCCGGGAGTTGACAAAGGTTTGTAAAAGCTTTTAACTTCATTTTTACTAGCAACAAGTATTTTAACATTGTTAACTACTACATGACTTGGTTTAGGACTTAAGTTATTTTTCAGAATCGACTCTGTTCTGACTTTTGAAGTAGACGGTACCACTAAATTTAGTGGTGCCGTTCCCACCTTTAGTGGTGCTGTCCTCTGTTCTTTCAGATTCTCCAGATTTTACAAATTTTACTTGTTCAGTTTCGCTTGTTGATGCTTTATCTGGATCAAAACCTAAGCCCGCTCCGACATGTTCACTATACCTAATGTTTTCTAACATGTCATTAAGTGCCTTTGTTCCTTTTTCAAACTTAATGATTTTAAGAGTATTTTCCTTGAGTTTTTCATTCTCAACTCGAAGACATATACATGACCTACATCCAATATCTATTTCTTTTGTTTTCTCAAGCCTTTTGACTTGGTCTTTTAGTTCTAAAATTTCCGCTTCGAGTTCATGCAAAGTTGGTTTTTTGTTTTGTTTCTAGTTATGATTTTAGAGCTTACTTCACATAATTTACTATATTCATCATATAATATGTTGTCATCTATCGAAGAATTATTATCACTATAGTAAGAAGAATCGGAATGTACCTCAGTTGAAGTTTGAGCCATAAGACATGTTTCGTATTTGGGCTTCTCCTCTTCTTCATCACCGCTATCGCTCCAAGAACCTCCTACAAATGCTCTTTGGTTCTTGGTTCTAGGTGGTTTAGGACATTCTCTGATGAGATGGCTTGGATCTCCGCGTCTAAAGCATTTTCTATCACTCTTGCCTTTCTTGTCATCTCGGTTCTGTTGTAACGACTTCTTTTCATCACGAGGTTGTCTCACAAATCTACCTCTTCTCCTAAAGAACTTCTTAAAATCTCTAACCGCTAATGCATACTCTTCGTCTTCACTATCGAAAGCCGAACTTTCGTCATCACTAGACTCCTTCTTGGCTTTTAGTGCCAGAGACCTTACTTTCTCTCTTTTGCCTTTAACTATACCGGAGTCTTTCTTGATTATCATTTCATGAACTTTCAAGTTTTCTATAAGTTCATCAAGTGATAATGTCGCCAAGTTTTACGACTCTTCAATGGCGGTGACCTTTGCTCTCCATTTAGGATGTAGAGCCCTAAGAAACTTCCTAACATAGTTCTTGCTAGAGTAACCTTCATCAAGAGCTTTAAGACTATTAATAATAGTATTAAATCTAGCAAAAGCATTATCTATAGATTCATCTTTCGGAATGGAAAATTGTTCATATTGTTGTACAAGAAGATCGATCTTCTTTTCTTTGACTTGACTATTACCTTGATGAGTGACTAACAAAGTTTTTCAAATTTCTTTTGCCGTATTACACATAAAAATTCTTTCAAATTTCTTTTTCGGCAAAGCATTATAAATCATCATTATTTTTTGCTAATTTTCTTTTAAGAGTATAACTTTGTTTATTATAAGGAACTGTTTCATCCCTTTTTGTTTCCGGATTCTTTTCAATCGGTTGAAAGTCACCCTCGGTAATAATATCCCAAAGAACAATATCCTTTGATTTCACATACATTTCGAATCTTGTTTTCCAATAGATAAAACAATCGGTTTCAAAAGATGGTGGTCTTTGCATGGATTGCCCTTCTTGATATTTTTCGAAATCCATTGATCGATTTAAGTTTTAAAATACAATAGATTTTAAAAATCTTGGTTGACGTGGCTCTGGTACCAATTGTGAAAAACTAGAAGGGGGGAGGGGTGGAGGGGGGTGAATAGTTTTACCGGTTTTTCGTTAATTATAAAAGTTTACTTTGTGAAAAACTTAGATTCAATTCTTTATGAAATCAACCAACAAAAATATGAATACTAAACCACAACAATCAAATATAAACAACAAAGATAAAGAGTAAGAGATGGAAAGATCAAACCGAGGCAAAGAGATTTATAGTGGTTCGGTAACGAAGCTCTTCTTCGCCCTACTCCACTCCCCGAGTACCCAACTCGAGAGTTCTAAGCACTATGTCAACAAACTCCCTTCAGGTGGAGAAAACCGTACAACCTCGCTTATCACTATTTCCGAAACTAAGCTAAATGTCGAGTACTAATCTAGCTAGTACCAATCTTACTTACGATCCACACGATCCTTACTTATCACACAATCTACATGATCCACACAATCTACTCTCGATCCACTTGATCTACACACACTCAACTCAATCTACACGAGATCCACACGATCTCTACAAGATCACAATGATCCACACAATATAACTAGATAAGATGACATGAGACTTGATGTATGTTAAGATACAACAAGTATGTAACAAGTGTTACGAGTGCACTACACTAATACTATAACACCTTGTATCTTCTTGATACTTTGTGTTCTTCTCTTGCACTAGTAGAGGAATGATGGTGATCACTTGGTTGGATGATTGGATCACTCTTAAACAAAAGAAAACTATCTAAATGATCAAGGAAATGTAAATGTGATTGTGGGATTTAACTCAGAAAGTTTTGTGTGAAAAAGGATACCCAAAAACTGTGAAATGGACTGGTATTTATAGGCAGAAAATTTTTGCCCGTTACAGAGGGACGGTACCACTAAATATATCACGGTACCACTAAATTTAACGGTACCGTGACAATTAGTGGTACCGTGCCAGACAAAGATGCTCTAATTTTTGTTTTTAGTGGTGAAAGTTTATTTGGGGAAGTTTGAAGCTGATTTGGGGGGAAAAATAGCTGTTGGAAAATTTAAACTTATTTTTCAAATTAAAACATTTCTTTTTAATCAAAAAATAATTTGTAAAATGTATTTTTGAAAAAAATGTTTTGTCACATTAAAAATGTGAAGTTTGGAACACAAATTCACTTCTTTGATCATTTGTCAAGTTGTAAATTTGTTTGTTCTTACATAGAGTGATTTGCGTAGAAATGGGATATTTTGACTGAAAACTTGTTTACGTTAATTTTGACGTAACTTGTTTTTATATTTTGTTATCATCAAAAGTTAGAGTTGTCGAAAAATAGAAATAATGATTTTAGACATTATTTGTATCAACAGTACTTTTTGTTAGGGATACAATAAATCAATAGAATGAATATTTTGCTTACAGTACTTTTTGTTAGGGCTGAGCATCGGTCTAAGACCGGACCGAGACCGAATTAGACCAAAACCACGGACCGAGCACCGGACCGAATGTGTTCGGTCCGGTCCGGGTTGGGCCGGTCCGATCAAAGAAGGCATTATTGGTCGGTTTGTACGTATGACCGGATCGGACTAGACCGAACTGGACCGAGATCGAAATAAGGAAAAAGTTGGAACCGATACCGGACTGATAGTCCTTCGGTTCAGTCGGTTTTCTTGGCCCGGTCGGTTTTGGGGTCTGTGATGCTCAACCCTACTTTTTGTTCTAAGGCTCTTAAACTTAGAGTTCTAAATTGAAAAAGATTTATAATATATTTTAGTTACTGACAGAGAAATGAATATATTTACTTTCCGTGAAATATTAAACATTGATAGCTAGCAATGCTAACCCGTATATATACCCCTTACACCCTACCAAAAATAATTACAAGACACTGCTCAAACACATCACATGTTACAGTATTATTTTGCTAAGTCCTTTCAACGAAAGGTTCCAAGTACTTTTCAAAGACTTTATAAAGGCACTCTCACCATTTTCCACCGTAATTTAAGGCACTAATTTTTAATTTCTAGCGTGTAGGAAGGACTAACTAAGGAATGGTGACTTTAAATATTAAGGATTTTGCTGAACATAATCCTAGTGTGAACTTTCTTAACTTCAATACACACAGGTAAGTAGAACATCATAAGAGATCTACTTGTTTAAGCAAATGAAAAATGATTGATTTTTCTTTTCATTGGCTAGAGTTATCATCGTAACTCACAAAGGTTGACGTTGACACACCATGAAACGGCGTCGTATGGTGGGACGCAAAGACTAAAAAAAAACTAAAAACGGCATCGTTTTGGAGACCAATGCAACGGCGTCGTTTCTGACGATAAATGTATAATAGAGTAATGATTCAAGAGGGAAATAACAAACCTATTACAAACATCTCCACCTCCGACATTTCCACTTTTAATATGGCTAATTCCAACATTGAAAACAATTTATTTTATTTTACTTTATTCTTTCTTAATGAAGGCTTTTAGGCACCGTCAAAATTACAACAAGAAGAAGTTCAAATTTCATATTCACGGGTTTGGAGTATCATTTGTATGACTTTTTACACGTTACAACATCTTTCTTTGTATGACATTCTTTGATAGTCAAAAGTAGCTTACATGATGGGTCGGAATAAGAACCACAAGAGGGTCTCCATCCTCATTAAACGGGTTTGGACTTTGGAGAATCATTTATAGTTTACGGCCCATGCAGTTTACGATAGAAACTTGTAAAGTTTGAGAAAATAATTTTAAGTTTTGTAAAGTGTTCATGATATTTATTATCTCGCTTAACAAAATTGACTAGAAAACCATACATGCAGATCTATAACTATTTTAAACGTTTGATGTTTGATTAATTATATTGTTAGTGCAGCGTGAACTATGATCATTTCTAAACAGTCATCATGTCTTTCAATATTTACAGTTTACAAACCACATAGGACATAAAGCCTAATTTAGAAAATTTTCTTTTGTTTACTCTGTTTGGTAAAGCCTACTTTGAGGAATATACTCTGTTTGGTACCTTTAAAGATCGAATTAGATTTCACACGACATTATAACCTGGTGTCCAGGTGTGTCAAACCTTTGATTTTCTTAAGTCACATATGATCTAACAAACTAGACTAAAAAAATTCCCTTTTCGAGCTATGGCCAACCAACAATTTAATGAGAAAAGTTAACCCTCGACGCATTCAAGAATTTGGAAATCCATTTATATCAAGTTCGCTACACATTGATTCTTAGTAAGTTTTGTAACCAACCAACCCCATATATACTTGTAAATGCATTTGGAGTAAGGCATACGAGATACGACAATTTAAAGCTGAAGTATTTCATCCTTCAAATTGATCACAAAAGGGAACCAACAACATCATGTCTCTTTAAGTACAAAATTTATGATTACATATCCTGCTTATATTTCAAATGAGTGATAAAACAAACTCAAATCACTAGATGATATATTGATTAGATATTATAAGTTTAGGAAAAAGTTAAAGAACTAAAAGCTAGCTAGCCCTCAAAAGAGCAAGACCAAATGCGACCATTTTGGCCTAGCTATGCTTAATAGTTAATACAGCAAGATCAACTACAAATGCTTTATTATAGTTAACTAAACGCTAAATAACAAATTAGCAAAACAAGTCAGGCGTATATGATACTGCTTGATGTTGACGCACCATATGATAACATAAGTAACTCTTCTTCTCCAGCATTATACCTCACTTTTTCAAAATCAGATTGAACCATAGACGACATGTGTGACATTCTAATGCCTTCCAATTCTGACGCCACTTCTTTCATCGTTGGTCTATTCTTCCCGTACAAATTCAAGCATCGTATTGCCAGATTAGCTACCTCCGATAGCACATCCCTATTTCCATATTGCACCATCTTTGCATCAAGAACAGACATCACCCGACCTTCTTCAAAGGCCGTAATAAAGTGTGTAGCCAAGCTTCGGTTTCCACCAAATCTAGTTAGGCAAATTGGTTTTTCTGATGTTATCAGTTCAACCAAAACAACTCCAAAACTATAAACATCGCTCTTCTCAGTAAACTGACTTGATTGGAAATACTCCGGATCTAAGTAGCCAATTGTTCCTTGGACTAAGGTAGTGAGGTGAGTTTGACTTATTGATACGAACCTTGAAGTTCCAAAGTCCGATATTTTAGCTCTATATTTTTCATCCAAAAGTATATTAGTGGATTTGATGTCCCGATGGTATATTGGGATTGAAATTGCAGAATGTAAGTAAGAAACTGCTCCTGCTACCTCTGTAGCAATTTGTAACCGCATGCTCAAAGAAATGAAAAGCTCGCTAGTCTGATCATGGATATGCTTGTATAAGGTCCCGTTTGGGATGAACTCTGAGACTAGTAGTGGCACATCGGTTTCTAAACAACATCCTAATAGTTTGACCACATTCCTATGATTGACTTGTGAAAGAATCACCACCTCATTGATGAATTGTTCCAGTTGACTTTGGTCAACTGCCTTTGATTTCTTGACTGCTACTATTCTTCCATCAGTTAACATGCCTTTGTAGACTGTTCCTTGACCTCCTCGGCCAAGAATCCTATTCTCGTTGAAGTGATCAGTTGCCTTCTCGAGCTCATTGGAAGTGAAAAGCTTTGTTTTATCAACTAAACCCTCGTTACCTGTTTCTTGTTGTTTTAAAAGTAGACCCCCGTTGCGTTCAAAAAATACTTTTCTTCGTCTTTTGTCTTTGGCTCTCTGAACTACTTTGTATGATGCAAAGCCAATGGCACTAAGAATGAGGACCAGAATGCTTATGCCAACACCTGGATATTGAAGCCCAAGAAAGTGTTGAAAATTAATACAGATCTTATACTATGCAAGTTTACAACTACAGTTTTTGTAGAGTTTGTAGCAAACCAGGCAACCAGTGTACTTTAAAAAACATATTCTGAGCGGAAACTCATTATGAAAAACTCCAGCAAGAAGATGCTAGCAAAAAAAGAAAAAAAAAAAAAGAAAAAGAAAAAAAAAAGGATTTCAAAATGGTAATACAAAGATTTTGGATCACAAATCCAATCAAACCACTTAGGTTTATAATGTCTACTCCTATTAGTAATCCGTGAGTGGGAATATACCTTGATCGTATTTGTCAATATGCAAGATAAAAAGAAGGCCACAAGAATGGTTCTAACATCCAACTTGAAATTTGGTTGCTGAATACCCATCATATTTCTTAACATGTAGAAAGTAGCTCACTTGTATCACAAAGACCATGCAGAAGAACAAACAATTTATGTGAATAAGATCTTATATTACCTAGAAAAATAGCCCTGGATGATGATGAATTGCTTCCACCATTGTGAAAGTGATTATCACAAACAAAGGTCCGAACACCACCATATGATACTTTATATCCGCAGAAACCCCCTTTACGCATACACTTTGTACATTCTTCGTTAACTAAGAACCACAAAAATAATAATACTAAGGGCTACACAAAACACGAAAACGACATTTTCAGAAAGAAAAAAACTACCTTGGCATCCACCAGATAAATAAGGGTTTCCTTCTTCTAACTCAGACCAACAATTACACTTGGCGATCGAAACAGAACTATCATTACCCGTATTTAGCTTTTCTCTACTAAAAATATAGCCACAACTTTCTTCATCAAAATCTTTTGGTAAGGTCCACCTAAGTACCATTGGGACCGAAGAGTTGTCCTCGGCAAGAGATTGCCCCGGTAACAAATATTTCACATATGTACTAGAAGCCATCAAGAAAGCAGAAAGACACGACTTATTTCTCGTTTGTGTATCAAAGCTCATGAGATTCACACTATAATTTTTCAAATAATATTGGATACTTGTTTGACAACAATTGATCCCATAACAACTGTTCCTCCTATAACTCGAAGATTGGTGTGAGCAAATTGTGGCACACCCCGTGAGCTCTCTTCCACCACTCGATATGGTAGCTTTACCACATCCTTCAACCATAAATTTATTATGCATACCTGAAAACAGAAATGGGTTATCAATATCACCAAGGTCTAGATTTAATATCTGCGGGGTTTGACAATTTGAGCCCATTGGGTATTTTACAAGAACCATTTGCTCGTTCAAATCTATAGTTAACAATGGAAGGTTTTTGATAGATGATAGATATGGTTTCGATGATTTGCAATCAACAGCGTACCACTTGTTTAAAAAACAGTTGGGTTCGATTCCAAAAGGGTATGGAATGCTGATATTTCCGCACATTTGTGTGCATCCGGGCTTAGTGTAAAGGGGAACTAATGATTGTGCAGCCATTGTAAATGAAATGAAAGTGATCAAAACGTATAAGTGAGGCAACTTCATTGTTTTTTATTGTATAATCAATAATGTATATCGCGTACACATATTGCTTTATGTGCATGTTATAACTAGATTGCTGAGGACTTGAGGATATATTTATTGTGGTCATCATTCATCAATAATTGATATTACGGACAATTGTTAGCTGGTCCTTGACTCCACAGTCCACACAGTACGTGTAAGAATAATTCAAGGATCAACACACTATTCGTTTCCTGCATTGACATTTCCTAAAGCACAAAACATTGACGTGGGAAATACTCAATTATAATATAAACTAACTCCATTACGATCGACTATGTTTGGTTTGTTTCTTGATTAAAACTAACTCATGGTTTGTCTTGTCTATAGTTAAAACGAGAAATAAGAATGATCGGGCATTGCGGCAGTGTATTATTTGAATTTTTTTATGATATATTTATTTAATTTAACTACTTTACTTTATATGCAAAAAGTAAAAAATAAAAAATAAAGAATTGCACATGTTTATGTAATTGATATTCATGCATTTTAATATGACTAAGTTATGTAATGCAATTAATATTCCTTATCTATTAATTTGATGTAATTATAAAAAATAAAAGTTCACTTATTATATCATTAATATTTTTTTAACTAAATAGTTTATATTTTAAAAGTAAAACCTAAAAGCTCTCAATTAACTAATAATGATTATTGTAATGAGTTTGTTGTTTATATCATTCAAATTTTTGAAATCATTTTGACTTATTACGTAACACTCCCAAAATTTCGCAGCAGAAGATAGTGTGACTAGGGTGTTACTTCATAGCACAAAGTACAAGTTATAGAAAAAGAACTCTAAATGAGACGTTTTGAAAAATTACCATTCGATAATAATATCAGAGTTATTACATGAGGTCCCAAGGTATAATATTACATAAATGTTTTTCAAAAAAATTATCGAATAGTGAATATAGTGCATCCCCGTCTTCAAAACATGTCATGCGACTCTAATGCTCCAATCCAAAGTTATGTTTTACGAACCTGAGAATAAACATACTAAAAGTGTCAACACAAAGATGAGTGAGTTCATAGGTTTAAATATGTAAGAACAATGTGGACCACAAGATTTCAACGACAATTGTGATTCAAATATGTTCATGTATTCCTATTCCACTAAGCTCATGAAACTGAAGCCTTTATAGTTAGTTGTGTATCACCCCAACCAGGTGCTTTGCCCTACACCTGTACGACATCAAATGAAATGCGTCTTGTGGAAAACTAGAAGGGGGGGTTGAAAAGTTTTACCATTTTTTAAGTTCTTTTTAAAATATTCTTAAAAGTTTAATTATTAAAAACCTTGATTCGAATCTTATGTGTAATCAATCAACACCAATATGAACTACACACTAAACTAACTAATAATAAGTAAAGTAAGTAAAGAGAAAAGATGGAAAGATCAAACCGGGACAAAGGATTTATAGTGGTTCGGCTACGAAGCACCTCTTCGCCCTACTCTACTCCCCGAGTACCACACTCGAGAGTTTCAAGCACTATGTCAACAACCTCCCTTAAGGCGGAGAAAACCGTACACGTCGCTTATCCTATTTTCGACACTAAGCTAGATGTCGAGTGCTAATCTTAGCTATCTACCACGATCCATTTGATCAAACACTCAAGCCCAATTGCTTCAAGAGATCACCAAGATCTCGACACGATCACAATGATCAACACTCACTTAACTAACACTATCCTAATGACCCTTGATCTTCTTGATCAATCATACAAGCCCAATGGCTTCAAGAGATGTTCACTATCTCTTATAAGATCACAATGATCTTCACTCACACTCTCACAAAAGAAAAATAATCTTGATGTATGCTATGATACAATCAAGTATGTAACAAATGTTACAAACAACCTAACAACTATAACTCTTGTATCTTCTTGGATACCTTGAGTTCCTCTCTTGCACTTGAAGAGGAATGACAACACCTTGTATCAACTTGGATACTTTGTGTTCTTCTCTTGCTATTGAAGAGGAATGAAGAGGATCTCTAAGTTGGATGATTGGATCACTCTTGAACAAACGAAAAAACTAAACTAGATGATCAAGAAAATAAAATGGTGTGAGGGATTTAAACTCAGAAGTTTTGTGTGTGAAAGGGTGCCTAAAATCTGTGAAGTGGGTTGGTATTTATAGGCAAAAAAAAATCTGAACGTTACAAGTGGACGGCTCCACTAAATCACCCACGGATCCACTAAATTTAGTGGAACCGTGGAGCCGTCCCAGACAAAGACGCTCCAAATTTTGTCTTTTCTGGTGAAAACTTATTTGGGGAAGTTTGGAGCTGATTTTGGGGGAAAAAATAGCTGTTATGAATTTTAAACTTATTTTTCCATTAAAACATTTCTTAATTATTCAAAAATAATTTGTAAGGTATATTTTTGAAAAAATATTTTGTCACATTAAAATGTGAAGTCTCAAAACCAAAATTTACTTCTTTGATCATTAGTCAAGTTGTAAATTTGTTCTAGAGTGATTTGTGTAGAAACGGGATCTTCCGATTAAAAACTTGTTTACGTTAATTTTAACGTAACGTGATTTCACATTTTGTCATCCTCAAAACGTGAAGTAATCGAAAGATATAAATAACGTTTTTAGAACATTATTTGCATCATCATGTCTGTTTCCTGTTGGAGCAACTAACACGGACGGGGGAGTTTACCCCCCAATAGATCTATTCACAACATTCGCGCTTACTCTAATAAATTAAACGGTTCATGATTGTGAGGACTTTCATGGCAAATGAAGCAACTTAGGCAATCAACAAATGTTTAATGTACTTGTGTCCATATGTAAATCAAATAATGAGTTTAAGTAAAAATGAGAATGTATTCTCACACCAAAGAAATTCAAAAAAAAGTAAAAATGGGGCTATGAAACTCACCGTAGTGATCAGGAGTGGATTATAACGATAGATAGTGTATCGTCAAGTCACAAGCTTTAACGAAGACCTTCGAAAGTATAGTGATCGTGTCTTAGAATGAGGTATGATAACGTGAAAGTGTACAAGTCTATATGAGGTTATTGACTTGATTTATAATGTTGCACATAGAGCTTATAGGGGTCAAATAAATTGTTATAGCATAAGTTTAATGAGTATGAAATATATTAAAGTGTCGTTTGTCTAAATGTTCTCTTATGCCTATTTTGAGTTAATCACGGACAAGTGATTTATAAAAATTATTTGTTATGTTACGTCAAAGATTTTGAGTAAATCGGGTAAGAGTCGTATAATGTGAATAATAGATAAAAAAACGGTTATGTTTATAGTCTTGAACAAGTTTAATGAGATTTGAGTAGTAAAGGTTATTTGACATGATAATGGGTAGAAATGGTTATTTGTCACAAAAATGAGTTGAAATGGTTTTTTGTCATTATATTTTTCGATTGTAAAAATCACTATTCTGAGGGTTAAGTGAGTAATGTTATTTTATAAAAATGATGTTTGTAATGTTTTAATAAAACTTGGTAAAATTGATACTTCATCGAGTTCGGAAAATTTGTTTATCGCGACAAAACTTTTGGAAAACAACTTGGTAAAACAGCCCTTGTTGGTTTTTGTGGTGACTAGCCCATGTTTTACACTTTCAAGCTTAAAATCCCAGATTCTTTAATAAAACATCATTTCGGACAACTTTCGTGTTTTACACTTTAGCTGCTTCGGACCAGAAAGGGGTTAAAACCTCGTTTTAAAATCAGATCAGTATGCTATTAAGTCCAGCACCAAATTTTTAGTAACTTTTAATTAGCCGCAACTTTCAAACCATAAGCCCTTTTGAGAGGATTCGATACACTATAAGGTTGTTAGACCTTTTTTGCTTTGTGTATATGATATATTGAGTTAATATGATTAAGTATGCAGAATCTACTTAATCACACTTAGAAGGTTATTTGGTTATGGAAATGGAACAGTGATGTTTGATATAGAACAATGAACAAAGAAGGTTTTATCACCAAACGATTCAATATTATTCAAGATAATACGAGTGATCTTCACTATCACTAGGGTTACAAAACCTTGAATCTTATGTTTTTATGACTTATGATATTGTTGTGTTTGTTCTATGTTCTTAACAGTTATGATCTAATTAATGCATATAATATCTAAGCCTATGATTTCTCTTTTATAGTCTAAGAGAGATCTTTACAATATTGTCAAGTCTAATCGAACACATGCTTGAGAGTGTCAGTCATTAAGATACAACATGTATCTGTGTTTACAACTTGTTACTGAACACTTTGTCTAAAGATATTATCTACCGTGTATTGTTGACTATTATACACATAATATATTCGTATACTTATCCAACCAGCAGTAGAATACTTCAACAGTTATCCACTTAGCAGTAGAATCTTCTTCACCAGCAGCAGCATCATTTAGCAGTAGAATGTGTAACGCTAGCAGTAGAATCAAATGCACTAGCAGTAGAATGATACTTAGAGTATTTCTTTGAGCAGTAACGATCTTGTGAACATGTAATTTCCAATACTAATCTCCAGAACATTTAATTCCCAACAATCCTCCCCTAAACATGTGAATCCTTTTCAACATGTTTCTGAATTAAATTATGATTGTGAGAATCTTTCAAACACTTTATAGTCAGATTCTTGATCTGAGTTATCTTCTGTTCTTCAAGATTAAATATCTTTCTCAGTAACTCATCTGCCATTTTCTTTTGACTTCAACAATATTAGTACCTATCTTCAAGCTTCAAACAAAGCCTAAAAGATGGTGCAATTTCCTTGGATGGAGGAATTATTTGAGGCAATGGTGCTGTGTATCTTGGATGCTTGTTTCAACAAGTGAAATCATCTATCAGCATGCATTTGCAAGTGATGAACAAACGTAGTGAACTGAAATTGAAACTGAAAGCTCCTAGATAGAACTTTCTCCATTTGAAATGCTTCATCCCTTCTGAATATATATAATACTCCAGAATCAGCTCTGTTCTTGTCATTTTCAACCTCCATGTCATCATCTTATATGCTCTTGTCTTTTCCTCCCTTACATTTGGTTAATCTTCCTTGGCTTTATTTCATCCCCTGAGATATTTCCTCCCCTTAGATGCAAATAACATTTTATCCTCCCCTGTTTGGAAGATCTCTCACCATCATCCCATCATTATCTGATCTACCAATGTGAACTTGTTTTCAGACAATGTTGTACATGAAGCCATCAATTCCTTAAGAGTTTATGTGCTGCCTTCATCACTTCTAGGTGTGTTAACTCCTATGAGAGGTGATTCATGGGGCATTGACTCATTATCCATCAATGAATGGTTTTACTGAGTCCCTTTGAAAATCCTTTTTAAGAAACTTTGACTTAGCAGTATGTTCATGATTTTATTATAGAAAAATCATACTGCTTTCAACCATTTTGAAGGGATTAAGTGTGTAACAGACACTTAATCAAGATTTCGGTTTAAAATAACCTCTGGCTGTGTGAGAACCAATGTTTTTCAGTTATAAATAACTGCCCGTGTAAAGATAAACCTATTCAAAAGGCTTTCTTGACAGGGTTTCCAGCTCATAGCAATTGTTGCCTCCAACACAAGTGTTAGATTCACTTTTACTAGTTGTTCTTTCTATCAGATGTCCTTAGACTTGCTCATTATACTTAAAAGTATAAAATGATAGAAAGTGAGTTGAGTCAGTTACTGTCTGACCAACTGAACCATCAATTCAATGTGAAATATCATAATCAGATTTCAAGAAATGAGTTCTAAGGGATCAATTAACTTAGGAGAAAACCTTTGTTAATAAATTCCCAAACTCAGTCCATCATAAACCTATTATGTCAGCAACTGATATCATCATTCTGCTGCTTCCATTTCACTTGAAACTTCCTTTTTGTTCAATGTTAATACCTGAAAATGTTAGTCCAAAACCAAGAAATAAAATGCAAAGCATATGTCTTATAGCAGTATCATAGATATGACTAACAAATATGAACTTAACAAATAAAAATTTGTACCAGCAGAACAAACTTTTCACTAACAGTAGTATTTTATAAAGCGAACAGTACAATCAAAAATTTATATACAAAAACACATAGTTTTAAATCATTGAGGATTAAGCATCCCAATACTCGCTACCAAGTACTGAAACCTTCCAACATCAAAAGCTTTTGTAAGAAGATCTGAAAAGTTGTGATCAGAATCAATTTTAAGAACTTGAATCAACTTTTTCTCATTACAATCTCTAATAAAATTATGTCTTATTTCAATGTGTTTTGTTTTAGAATGTTGCACTGGATTTTTAATTATGCAAATTGTACTACTATTATCAATATGAATGACAGTGTTCATGAAATTGTACCCATAGTCAAGAAGTTGGTTTTGAAGCCATAGAACTTGACCACAGCAACTTGCAGCAGCTACATATTCAGCTTCAGTTGTTGAAGTAGCCACAATTGTTTGCTTCTTACACTGCCATGAGATAAGTCTAAACCCAAGGAATTGACATCCTCCAGTTGTTGACTTTCTGTCCAAGCTAGCACTGGCATAATCACTATCCGAAAATGCTACCAAGTCAAAAGGTGATTCTCTTAAATACCATAGACCCAACCTAGGTTGACCCTTAAGATATCTAAAAATCCTCTTGACTGTTGTTAAATGAGAAACCTTTGGAGTTACTAGAAATCTTGCACAAGCACAAACAGAGAACATGATGTCAGGTCTTGATGATGTGAGATACATCAAAGAGCCTATCATAGATCTATAAGTGTGTATATCTACATTGTCTCCATCTAAATCTTTAAGAAGTGGCTTCTCAGAGTCCATTGGTGTGCTTGCCACTTTTGAATCAGCAAAGTTGAACTTCCTAAGTATCTCAGCAACATATTTATCTTGACTAATAAATATGCCTTCACATGATTGTTTAACTTGCAAACCCAAAAAGAATGTAAGTTCCCCTATGGAACTCATCTGAAACTTATGATGCATAAGCTTCTCAAACTCTAAACACATCTCCTTCCTTGTAGATCCAAAGATGATATCATCCACATACACCTGAACTAGCAAAAGATCACTCTTGTGCTTCTTGATGAATAATGTCTGATCAATCTTGCCTCTTTGAAATCCATTTTCAATTAAGTAGGAAGCTAGTGTTTCATACCATGCTCTAGGTGCCTGATGAAGGCCATAAAGAGCCTTAACTACTCTGTACAATTTTTCTGGATGGTCAGGATCAATGAACCCTGGATGTTGTGAGACATACACCTCTTCTTCAATAGTACCATATAAAAATGCATTCTTGACATCCATTTGATAAACTGTGAAGCCTATAAATGAAGCATAAGCCAAGAAAAGCCTAATTGCCTCAAGTCTTGCAACTGGAGCAAAAACCTCATCATAGTCTATACCTTCTTCTTGTGTGTACCCTTAGGCTACTAATCTAGCCTTATTCCTAATCACTATGCCCCTTTCATCCCTTTTATTCTTGAAAACCCATATAGTGCCAATTACCTTTTCATCTTTAGGTAAATCAACTAGCACCCAAACCTTCTGAATCTTAAACTGAAGAAGCTCCTCTTGCATAGCTTCCACCCAGCTTAAATCATCTAGGGCTTTAAGAATGTTCTTTGGTTCTGCCTGTGAGAGAAAACATACAAACAAGCAAGAGTTTGAAAACTCATGCTACTTTGAAGCATAAAGAGCATCAAGAAGCCCTTGTTGGTCTTAAGACATCAGTTGTTGTCTTGTCTTCACACCTGATTGTATATCTCCAATAGCATTTTCTAGGGAGTGGTCTTTGTGAATCCTGGTGTGTGGAGTAGAAGGAACTTGATAGTTAGGTGAGATATTGCTCAAATCCACCTCTTTATCTGAGAAATCTGCTTCATTTGAGTCTGATGGGCCAGCAGTAGAATCATTTGGCCTAGCAACAGAAAAATTAAGCCTAGCAGTAGAATGCTCTGTCTCAGCAGTACTATCATCAGTAGAAACATTCTCTTGTTCTTTTGTTCCCTCTTCCTTGTGTTCATCTTCAACATCTTCTTTAGCTTCACCAGAAGAAGATTCAACATTTGTTGAAGTTGAAACTACACTGGTACTTATTTGCATCCATACATGATCTTGATTTGTCTCCTTGTCTAACCCTGCCTCATTTGTTGTTTGTGAACCTGAAAAATCATTAGTTTCTGCAACAACAGGCACATAATTCATAGAATGGGTTAGAGACTCAAGATCAAATAGCCAATTAGGACCTTGACCTGCTACATTGGATTTGTTCTCTAAAAATTCCACATGCAGGTTTTCATCTACTCTTCTAGTTCTCAAGTTGTATACTCTAAAAGCTTTGCTATTAAGAGAATATCCAACTAAGAATCCTTCATCTGCTTTACCATCAAACTTTCCAAGATGGTCTAATGTATTTAGAATTGTCACATGACATCCAAAAGGTCTAAGAAATCCTATTGCAGGAGTTCTACCTCTAAAAAGCTCATATGATGTCTTATTGTGAGATTTGACAACCAAAACCCTATTTTGAACATAGCAAGCAGTATTAACTGCTTCAGCCAAAAAAGTGATAGGCAACTTACAGTCGGCTAACATGGTTCTAGCAGCTTCTATGAGTGTTTTATTTCTCCTTTCAGCAACTCCATTTTGCTAAGGAGTTCTAGCTACACTAAACTCTCTCCTAATACCTTTTTCCTTGCAGAAGTCATCCATAACTCTATTCTTAAACTCTGTCCCATTATCACATCTAATGACTTTTACTCTTTTGCCTACTAGGTTTTCTATCTCTGTAATAAATGTCTTAAGGATGCTAGAAGTCTCATCCTTAGAACCTAAAAAGAAAACCAATGTAAATCTACTATAGTCATCAGTAACAACTAGACAATATCTTTTATGCATCATACTACTAACATAAGTAGGTCCAAATAAATCCATATGAAGCATAAACAATGATTGATCAATAGAGTTAAAAATTTTGGGCTTACAAGAGGCTTTGTGTTGTTTGCCTTTAAGACAAGCAATGCATGTTTGGTCATTTTCAAATCGTTTTTGAGGTAAACCTCTTACCAAACCATTCTTAACAATCTTATTTATGGTTTTGAAGTTAATGTGACCAAGCCTCCTATGCCATAAAGCTCCAATCATAGCTAACACCATCAATGGCTAGCATAGCCCCTGGCTCTTCCACTGTGACTTCCTTCTTCTTCTCTTGCTTATACCATGTGTTCCTATTATCCTGCTTCCTTGGGTTTCTACATTCTCTAGCAAAATGTCCCAGCCTGTGACAGTTGAAACACTATACTTTCTTTTTATCAAACCCAGCAGTTTCATTACCATTGATGTTAATCTGCTTTCCAGTTCTTTGCCAAAACTTCTTAGCCCTCATGCTAAGTAAAGCAACCTGCCACTTAATATCCATCTCTTCTAAATCATCATCATCATCCACCTGATCAAGGTCTTCATGAGTTAGAGGAGAACCACTAGTTTGACTAGACATGAATACATAGAATGATGGATCTCCAAGTCCAGCAGCATTCTTTTGTGAACTAGTAGTAGGACCACCATAGTTAGCAGTAGAAACACCTTCATCTTCATCTACCTCTTCTGACTTACTAAAATTGGGAGATGACAGAAGTGCCACATTCCCAGAACTAGTGCTGTAGTTTCCAGACTTTTTCAGACTTTGTTCAACAATTTTGAAGTTGTTGTACAAATCATTGAGTTTCATCTCTTCAATGTCTGGCTTATTCATCCAGACAACCACATGAGTATGGAATTCGTCAGATAGACTTCTCAAAAACTTCATGTTGAGATCTTCCTTTGCTATCTCAACCCCCAACACAGCTAACTGACTGACAAGCTTGTGTAATCTAGAGAACAGCTTATCAAGAGATTCATTGCTATTTGAACTAAAATTTTCAAATTGTTGTTTCAGCAATGTCTTCTGTGTTTTCTTGGTAGTTTCATTACCACCAAACCATGCACAAATCTCTTCAAAAAGAGTTTTTGCATCAGGATACTTGCTAAAAGATAGCATTTGTTCACCTGGAATGGTCATAAGCAACAAATTCCTTGCTTTTTGATCATTCCTCGTCTGTATCCTTTCTTCATTGGTAACTGGTCCAGTATTTCTTTTCCTAACTGATTTGCCTTCAAGAATGACATCTGAATAACCTAGTGTAAAAGAATCACCATACAGAATGATATCCTAAAGAGCATAATCTTGAACCATGAAATATTGCTCAATCCTTAGCCTCCATAATTCAAACTCATTCTGTTTGATCATAGGCAACTTTGCAGCAATATTTGTAGCTTGAGTATTCTCCACATCCATTTCTTCTTCTTCTTCTAAATCAACTATATCAGCCTTGGTCTGATACCAATTGAGAGGATTCGATACACTATAAGGTTGTTAGACCTTTGTTGCTTTGTATATATGATATATTGAGTTAATATGATTAAGTATGCGGAATCTACTTAATCACACTTAGAAGGTTATTTGGTTATGGAAATGGAACAGTGATGTTTGTTATAGATCAATGAACAAAGAAGGTTTTATCACCAAATGATTCAATATTATTCAAGATAATACGAGTGATCTTCATTATCACTAGGGTTACAAAACCTTGAATCTTATGTTTTTATGACTTATGATATTGTTATGTTTGTTCTATGTTCTTAACAGTTATGATCTAATTAATGCATATAATATGTAAGCCTATGATTTCTCTTTTATAGTCCAAGAGAGATCATTACAATATTGTCAAGTCTAATCGAACACATGCTTGAGAGTGTCAGTCATTAAGATACAACATGTATCTGTGTTTACAACTTGTTACTGAACACTATGTTTAAAGATATTATCTACCGTGTATTGTTGACTATCATACACATAATATCTTCGTATACTTATCCAACCAGTAGTAGAATACTTCAACAGTTATCCACTTAGCAGTTGAATCTTCTTCACCAGCAGCAGCATCATTCAGCAGTAGAATGTTTAACGCTAGCAGTAGAATCAAATGCACTAGCAGTAGAATGATACTTAGAGTATTTATTTGAGCAGTAACGATCTTGTTAACATGTAATTTCCAGTACTAATCTCCAGAACATTTAATTCCCAACACCTTTTTACGCAATTCTAAAGACCATATTCTTGTTATAACTTCCTCTATAACTTCTATATGTTTGTACATGTCTATAGTCCATGATTTTATGTCAATTCTTCTTATAAATCTCTAGTTTCCATCTGATTTGCCAAAAAGGTCCTAAAATAGTTCTAAACAAGTTTTGTCTTGTGTTTTAGCTATGTATGTTGATCCCAGTTATGAACTTGATCGAATCCTTTAGCTTGTAAAGGTTAAGTTATCTTAGATAAATCTGAAACAACTTGAGTAGAAACTGTCTTGAGTAATATCAAATACTATGCGGAATCTAGTACTTGATCTTAAGAAGAACTTTGTATTAATGAAACAGTAAACTAAGAACACAATTTTAACAAACAAAACAATTCAATATTATTGATTATAATACGAATACTCAACAATATTAGGGTTTAGAACCTTAAAGCTATATAAAAAACGCAAAAAAACCCAATGCCCTAGGACCTCCTTTTATAGGCTAAGGAGTCCTAGTCGGCTTACAATAACTTTCTCTACAAGATAAATCTTTTCTATAATTATCTAAACATACTATACATATCTAACCGACTATAACGTAGCAGCAGCACTAATATATAATCAGCAGCAGTAACCTTTAACTCTGCTTGTATTAACTCTTCAACAGTAGTAAGTTAGTACAAGCAGCACTAACTTTTCTTCTAGCTGCATTAACTACTTAGTGTATTTTCTTTGAAGTTCTCAGCAGTAATAATATACACTAGCACTCTTAACTTCAACCAGCAGTCTTAACATATGTACCAGCAGCAGTAATGACTTGTAGCATTTTCTTTGTAATACCTGAGCAGTTGTAATTCCTTAGAGCAACCTTAACCATCTTGAGAAGCATTAACACCTTAAAAACTTTAATTCCCAACAATCCTCCCCTAAACTTGATATTTTATCCCAAAATTATCAAGTTTCAATCAAAGCTTGAACAATCACCGGGAGGATTCTTTCAAACACTTTATCTCATTTTCTTATAATCAACACCATAAAATTGTTTCTCCAGTTTCTTGAGTAGCTTATAAACCATTTCATTCCAACGATCAATTTGAAGTTTTACTGCACCATTCAACATCATATCAAGTGTAGGCTTACTCAAAGGATAGTCTTTCTCAACTAACATGTAGATTTGAATTTCTCTCATCATCACAGTATGAACTCCACATGACTGAAAAAGCTTCAAAAGCAAAACTTTATTTTGATAATGATCATACCATACACTATCTTATGGATGTAGTTCAAACATAACTTTTAAATCACCCCAGAGAATTCTATCCAAAATGTCATCTGGCCTAGTTAACCCATACTTGTCTTTAACCAGCTTCCATAAGGTCGCTAAATCTTCCCTATCAAACTTTCTGAGCATCTGTGCCATGGTGACAAACCTCTGAGAACTTCCACCAACTTTGATTATCTCCCACCATGCAGTATTTCCATGACAAACCTCTGAGAACTTCCACCAACTTTTTTTTTTCTTTCTTTTTTTTTTGTAAGGGGACAACATCAACTATTTCTTCATCATGATCACTTGCAAGTTTAATCAAGTGTTGTAGATTAGCTATTTCTTGGTAATCACCTTCTTGCTTTTGCTCTTGCTCTACTATTGGTACATCTGCCTTTTGTTTCTTAAAAACTTCAGACTCTAAAGTTGCTCCAGTTCTTTTAGAATTATTCCCCACCACTTCAGTATCCATGGGAACAAACCTATCAGTTTTTCTTTTAGCTATCTCATATAGCTCTTGAATTTTCACATCGTCAAAATGATTTAAATATTTTAGCTTCCATTTGTCCATGTTCCTGAGATAGTCACACATGAATTTTCTTCTTTGTGCCTTGGTGGGTGGCTTGTTTCTTTTTGCTTGAGCTATCTGTGTTGCATAGAATTTCCTTCTTTTCTCAACAAACTCAGCTAGCATCTTAGCCCTTTCTTCAATTGTCATCTATGCTTGTTCTTCTTGAGTCAGCTTTTGAGCTAGCTCCCAGTCTGCATCACACTGAGCTCTCTCATCATCCCATTCTTGAACCTCCTTAAGAAGTGCCAGAGTAGCCTCTTCCTCCTTTTTAAGTCTTTCAACCACCATTCTTTGATGTTCAACAGTATACTCTTCTTGTTGCTTTCTTGCTATTTCTTCATTTAAGAGCATCTGCTTTTTCCTTGAGAGAGGCTTTTCAGGTTCAATCAAGATGCCCTTTCCTTTATCTTTTAACTGTGCTGAAATTATTGGTTTTGTTGTTATTGTTGGTATTGGTTCTTTGATTACAACTCCTTTAGTTGGCTTTGTGCTCTTCAAGGAAGTTAGAGCTTGAGCCAATGTAGTGAGATCATCTTCAGAACTTGTTGTAGTAGCAACATCAACTTCTGATGCGGCAGTACTAATCTTAACACTAGCAGCATTAAGTTCTGGCTCAGCAGTAGAAACATCAATATTAGCAGTAGAAACCACTTCAGCAGCCTTAACTTGTTCTGTTTCTTGCATCAGCTTAACTACTTCAACTACCTTCTCAACAACCAACCCAGCAGCATTAACTGTCTCTACTTGCTCTTCCATAACCACTACAGCAGTATTAACAACTTGAACCACATCTAGACCAGCATCAATGGCAACAACATTCCCTTCTTTATCATGCACCACATATTCATTCTCTTCCATGTCATCAACATTAACCTTAATTTCTGCACCATATCCCATATCAGTATCAAATCCCAAATCCATCTCAGTATCTTCCCCTGCAGCTTTTCCTTCATTCCTCCCTTGTTTGGAGGCATCCTCCCCCAAACTTTCTTTACTTACAGAGGATTCCACGCACCCTGAATGTGGTACCCACCTTATGTAACCTTTTGAGCTTAGAGGTCTTTACCCTTTTTCCCTTTTCTAGCTGTTTGACCCTCTTCCTCAAACTAGTGATCTCAGATTGCTGTGAGGAAGTGGTCTCTTGTAAAGTAAGGACCTGTTGTTGTAAAGTGATACATAATTTTGTCAATTCAGTGATTTTAAGTTCCAGACTACCCTCATCACTTCAGAGTGTGTTACCTATCCCGAGAGGTGGATCACTGGGAATGTTAGACACATTCTCAACCCTAGGTTGAGCAGCTGTGCCCCCCATGGTTTCTTGGCATCTGGGGATTCCATCCTCTGAATCAGTTCCATGGAAACATGATTCAGCAGATGTTGCCTTAGATTAGGTCTTAGTGATGTTACCACTTACCTTCTCTGCTTCTAAGCCAGCAGCAGTAGTGGCAGCCCTTTCTAAATTGTCATCTTCCTCCTCCATGACAACCTCATCTGCATCCATACCAGCACTAGCCTGAGGAAGCTGAGTGCCCTTTTTCTGTGTGAGCTTACGGGTATAGGTCTTTTTGGGTTGGGATGAGGATGGTAAAATTATGGATGTGTGATGGGTTTCAGTTGGGATTACTGAACCTTCACCTTGATTTTGACCTAGTTCCAACATTATTTGAAAAAATGGTGTTACTATGCATGAAAAATCTTTTCCCTCCCTTTTCATGTTTGCAAAAATCTTTCTAGTATGAAAGGAAACCTCATAAAACTTTTTGTGAGTTTTCTTTGCAGAAAACTGTTTGTCCATAAGTAATTGTAAAAACCTTGGATATAAGAAAATTTTGCTTGCAGATTTATCCAAGTTCTTGACCGTACCACGAAAAATCATTTTTGAAAAATTATATTTTTGGTTTGTAGCTAAGCAGACTATGGCAGAAGCCACATTGCTGCTAAACTCATTTCAGCCAGTTTTCTTTGGACTAAGACACTGTAAGATGGTATGAATCAAGAATTTCCACTGAGGGGAGAAGGATCCTTTTGAAAATTTTAGAGAATCATTTTTCCTTACATACCCCATATGTGCAAGGTTTTCAAAAATTGTAGAATTAGGAAGATTCTCAATTCCAATAACATCTGCTAGGTTAAGAACTTGCCTAACAGATGTCTCAGTAATGAGAATTTCCTGCCCATCTACAAGGGCATGTATCTGTTCTTCCCTATCAATAGTTTTGATCTTAGCAGTAGACCAAAACTGTTTAATTTGGGAAATATATATAGTAGGGTTGATTGTTAATGCATACCTTATATGGGTAACATTAAGAAAATCAATGATTTCAGTAAACCCTTCACTTTCTTTGGGCTTTTGCAAAAATGCAACCATATTGTGTTGGTCGGCAAAAGAAAGATTTGTCATTGTGTATTTTTTTTAAATCGTGTGTGGTTTTATTGGGTTTTGCAATTAAATGATAAAAACAAGTTAGGGTTTTGTTTGGGAGAGGTTTTAATCGGATAAAATTACTTTTGTGAACAATTGAAGGATATAAACCCTTAATCGTTTGAAGTTATAAAATAGTACCCTGCACTCTCAAACTTAGCAGCAGAAACCTAGCAGCATTAAGTTAGGCTTAGCAGCACTAACTTATGCTTAACAGTATTAACGCATTTTCCACTCCAACCAGCTTATTTATCAGCACTCCAGTACTTCCTTTTGCTTATCCTGCAAAAAATTAGTCCAAAAAACACCAAAACACAAAATATAACACAATTCACAATAATCACATCATCAATTACACTTAGCAATTTTAAGTATAACTGGCGGCATTAACACAGCAGTTCTAAGTATAACTAGCAAAACTAATTATACTTAGCAGTAGAAACTCTTATTGACTTAAATAACAGCACTAAACCATACAAAACTTTAGAAAAACATACAAAGATAAGAGATTTTAAAGATTTAACATTCCAATACTGGCAATTAAAAATTGAAATCTACCCACATCAAAAGCTTTTGTGAACAAATCTGCAACATTATTATCAGTATGGATTTTAACCATTTGAATTAACTTTTTTTCATTGCAATATCTTATAAAATGGTGTCTTATCTCTATATGCTTTGTTTTTGAGTGATAAACAGGATTTCTAATTATGCACATAGTACTGTTATTATCAATAAAGATTTTGGTATGCATAAAATTGTATCCATAATCCAGCAATTGATTCTGAATTCAGAGCACTTGTTCACAGCAACTTGAAGCAGCCACATACTCAACTTCTGTTGTGGAATTACCAACCACAGTTTATTTCTTGCACTGCCATGAGATCAATCTACACCCTAGGAATTGACAACCTCCTGTTGTAGATTTCCTATCTAAGCTTGCTCCAGCATAGTCACTATTAGTGTATGCTACCAACTCAAAAGGTGAATCTTTTGGGTACCAAAGGCCCAATTTAGGTTGACCCTTTAAGTATCTAAAAATTCTTTTCACAGCATAAAGATGTGGAACTTTAGGATTGACTTGGTATCTAGCACAAGCACACGCTGCAAACATGATGTCAGGTCTTGAAGAAGTAAGGTACATCAATGAACCAATCATTGATCTATACAAATGAGCATCCACTTCTTCACCATCTTCATCCTTGAGCAAAGGCTTGTCAGTGACCATGGGTGTGCTTGCTGCCTTGACATCTGTATACCCAAACTTCTTTAAGATCTTAGCCACATGCTTATCTTGGCTGATAAATATGCCATCTTCCTTATGCTTCACTTGCAATCCCAAAAAGAAAGTAAGTTCTCATATAGAACTCATCTGAAACCTTTCATGCATCAATTTTTCAAACTCAATGCATAATTCTTTCTTTGTTGAACCAAAAATAATATCATCCACATAAACTTGGACTAGCAGGATATCATCTTTGTATCTTCTAATAAACAAAGTTTTATCTATCTTGCCTCTGTGAAATCCATTGTCCAACAGGTATGTTGACAATGTTTCATACCAAGCTCTGGGAGCTTGATGTAAACCATAAAATGCTTTTTCCACCTTGTATACTTTGTCAGGAAAGTTAGGATCTTCGAATCCAGGTGGTTGAGAGACATATACTTCTTCTTCAATTGTCCCATAAAGAAAAGCACTTTTCACATCCATTTGATGCACCACAAAATCTTTGTATGAAGCATAAGCCAAGAACAACCTTATAGCCTCAATTCTTGCAATTGGGGCAAAGAATTCATCATAGTCAATCCCTTCTTCTTGAGTGTATCCCTGAGCTACCAATCTTGCCTTGTTTCTAATCACAATGCCTCTATCATCCTTTTTGCATCTGAAAACCCATTTAGTACCAATTGCGCTTTTTCCATTTGGCAAATCTACCAGAGTCCAAACTTCTTGTAGCTTGAATTATAGATGCTCTTCTTGCATAGCCTCCACCCAGCTTGGATCCTGCAATGCTTTAAGTGCATTCTTGGGTTCCACTTGTGATAGAAAACCAGCAAACAAACAGTTTTGAAGGTCTTTGTGACTATTTCTCTGTTTAAGAGATCTAGCAAAGAAACCTTGTTCCTTCAAATCCTTGGTCATTCTTCTTGTTTGAACAGCGGACTTTATATCTCCAATTACTTGCTCTTTAGGATGATCCTAGTGAATTCTGGTAGTTGGAATAGGAATGACAGGGATAGTATCATCCATGTTGTTTATGTCAGCCTCTGCACCAACTTCTTCATCATCAGTATCTGCATATATATTTTCCAAAGGAGGCATGTTTGGATCAAATGGATATTCATCCTCATTATCAGAAATGCCATCCTTTTTAGCAGTATTAGCAGTTTTATCTGTGTTAATGCTGTTACCATTACCAGCAGCATTAACTTCATTAGAACTGCTAACTTTATCATCCTTTACTTGATCATCATATTCAGTTGGAGCTTCAACATCCTGCTTTTCATTATAACTTGAAGACTTAACACCATCTTCTTTATCATCTTTTGGATCTTCTTCTTGATCATCTTATTGTGAACTCTTTGAAACTTTGGTTGAGATAAGTGGATCAGCAGTCGATATAGGTAGCAAGACATAATCTTTTCCAGGTCCTGTCTCCTTATTAGCTTGACCTGTACTTTCACTTGTGTTTGTACCTGCAAAATCATTAGACTGTGTACCTGCAACAACTGGCTCATAAGTCATTGTTTTGGTTAGGGCATCAATATCAAACAGCCAGTTTGGTCCACTCCCTACAACATTAGGTGTACTCTCACTAAACCTAACATGCAAGTTCTCTTCCACTAACCTGGTTCTACTATTGAACACTCTAAAAGCTTTACTATTCAGTGAGTATCCAACAAAGAATCCTTCATCAGCCTTTCCATCAAACTTGCCTAAGTGATCTATGGTATTAAGGATAGTAACAGGACACCCAAATGGTCTTAGAAAGCTTAACATTGGTGCTCTACCATGTAAAAGTTCATAAGGGGTCTTGTTATGAGGCTTAACTACTAAACTTCTATTTTTCACATAGCAAGCAGTATTAACTGCTTCAGCCCAAAAAGTAGTAGGTAACTTAAAATCAGCTAACATTGTTCTAGCAGCCTCAATTATTGTCTTATTCCTCCTCTCAGCAACACCATTTTGTTGAGGAGTTCTAGCTACACTATACTGTCTCATAATACCCTTCATCTCACAGAATTGATTCATATCTCTATTCTTAAACTCAGTTCCATTGTCACATCTTATCACTTTAATCTTATGATTAACTAGGTTTTCTATCCTGGTTATGAAAGACTTAAGGATTCCACTGGTTTCATCCTTAGTAGCTAAAAAAAAAACCTAAGTAAACCCACTAAAATCATTTGTGACAACTAGGCAATACATCTTTTTCATCAAACTTTTCAAAAATGTTGGTCCAAATAAATTCATGTGTAACATATGTAAAGTCTGACTTATAGAGTTCACTATTTTGGTCTTACAATATGCTCTGTGTTGCTTTCCCTTCTAACAAGCAACACAGGTTTCATCATTTTCAAAATCATTAGAAGGTAAACCTCTAACAAGATTTCCCTTCACTAATTTGTTCATTGTTTTAAAATTCAGGTGACCTAGCCTTCTATGCCATAGCTTAGATTCATCAGATGTGCCCTTTGCAAAGAGACAAGTCAAACCTCCTTTGGGAACCATGTTCTCTAAATCAACACTGTATATATTGTCTTTTCTAGGAACCTTAAGCAAAACATGACTTTCATCAGTCAATTTAAAGTCAGGAGACAAGACAAAACATTCAGTGTGAGTTAAAAGAACACTGTTCTTTTTGTCACACATTTGTAAGATACTAAAGAGATTAACTTCAGCTCTTTAACAAAGTATACATTCTCAAAATCTAATTTACCAGTTTTTATTGTACCTTTGCTTGTGATTTTCCCTCCTTTAGAATTACCTCCAAAGTCAACATATCCTCCATCAATTGGCTCAAAATCTGTAAAATAGGACATGTTTCCAGTCATGTGCCTTGAGTATCCACTGTCAATAACTCCTTGGTCTTGTAACTCCACTTGTGGATTGCCTTGCATATAAAGTAAGAAAATCAGTTTCTCTTGGGAACCCAAGCCATTACTGACTTGGATCTGCCTTGTGCATCAATGTAGTAATTAAATTTCTTTAGGACAATTGATGCACTGTCATGTTTGGAAACATGGTCTAAAACTTTAATTTTTGGTTTTCAAACCCAACAAGCTGAGGCCTTAACAGCATAAAGGTAATTTCCACAAACAGTATTAGTTACTACTTTTGGCTTAGCAGTATTAACTACTGTTTTTGCCTTAGCAGTATTAACAACTGTATTCTTTTGAATGGGCCTTTTTACAGTGGAATGTGCTATTTTTGAAAAATTGGTCATTGAATTAGCACCATTCACTGTTCTTTTTGTAGTGGCAGTACTAACTGATCTAGCAGTATTAATCAATATTGCTGGTTTTGAAAGATTTTGCTTGGCATTTTTAACTGATACTAAATCAGACCTCATTTGTACTGCTCTTGGAACTATGTTTATTTTAGCAAAGGGGTGTGTATTTTTAGAAAAACTTTGGTGATTCACCCTCGTAGCATAATTCTACGCAGGTTTTTGATAGTAATGACAATCATCCTGCAAATGTTCAAAACTACTACAAAAATAACAAGCATTGTTAAACATCTCAAACTGACTACCTATTCTTTGAGACATCATGCCATTCCAATTCCTTTGGTTCCCTCTAGGCCTGTTAGTATGTACCCTAGGTTGCTTAACAGTTCTCCTAGCATTTTGTTCTTGAGATTTATGTTTAACAAAATTTGTCTTTTCTACACTAGGTTTAACTATTTTTCTTTCAACCTTAGGTGTAAACTCAACCTTATCCTCATCATCTGACTCCCAATCTTCAATAATTGGTGCATCAGAATACTTCCTATCAACTGTAGACTTTTCCTCATTAGACTTATCATTACTACTTTCACCTACAGATTGATTAGCAGACTCAACTAAACAATATAATTCTTTCATAGGAGGCACAAATTTCCCTGTAATGGGAGGGGGAACTTCATTATAGGCTATGCCACTACCTTTCCTCATAAGTTGGCAGTCTATTATCTTGTTTACACCTTCAGATGCATGTTCAAGCCTATTTACTTTACATTGAAAGTTTTCTTTTTCCTGTTGAGCTACATCTTTTTCCTTTTTGGCCACTTCAATTCTTCTTCTAAGCTCTCCAATAAGTTCATCTCTAACATAAATTTCACTCTTTAAAACATTAATCTTTTCTACTAACTCAGTCTCATTTGTTTTAAAGAATTATAGTCTTTTCTCTACTGACTCTTGTCCTAATTTATAACCTAAACACATTAACTCAGACTGTCTTAAATCTTCTATCAGTTGATTATTCTGAGTTTTAAGTGACTCAACAGTATCTAAGCAAGATTTATAAGAACAACCAGAATCACTAGATACCTCAGAGTCAGAGCTTGAAGAGGAAGATGAATAAGCCATAAGAGCAAAGTTTGGTCCTTCTTCAGCTTGGTCACTCCAATCATATCCACCCAAACCATCACAAAACACCAAAGCTGTGGAATTAGTTGCTTCCACAGGCACAATTTTCCTTGAGCTTTCTCCATTCTTGTAGTATTGGCTCCTTGGTGCCCTACATTCCCTAGCAAAGTGTCTTTTTTTGTGACAGTTGTAGCATTCAACCTTTGACTTATCAAACCCCATGTTGTCTTTCCCATTGACCTTGAGCTGTCTTCCAGTATTCTTCAAGAATCTCCTTGCCCTCATTGTTAACATAGCCATCTGCCACTTCAGATCCATCTCTTCAAGATCATCTGGATGAATCTGTTCTAAATCTTCATGTACAATCTGAGAATTATTAGATTGACTAGACAGGAATGCATAGATAACAACATCACTCAAGTTCTCAATGTTTGTAGAACTAGTAGCATTAACCTGAGTGCTAGCAGTAGTAACTGCTTCATTGGTACTGCTAGTGTTGTTTGAGTGGATACAAAAGCTATGTTTTGTGTATTAGTACTTGAGCTAGTCCCTTTGACATCTGGTTCATAAACTTTGAGGTTGTTGTAAAGATCATCCAAGCTCATTGTGTCTAAATCATCCTTGTTTCTCCATACAACAACATGTGTGCTCCATTCAGAGGATAAGCTTCTCAAGAACTTTTGATTCATATCTTCTTGAGAGATCACCTCACCCAACATCTCTAATTGACTTATAAACTTTTGAAGTCGACCAAAGGTTTGGTCGAGCATCTCAGAACCTTGAGCATAAAATTTTTCATATTGCTGTTTCAAAAGATTTTTCTTTGTCTTCTTAGTAGCAGCATTACCTCCAAACCTCTTTTCAATAGCTTCCATTAGAGACTTAGCATCTTTAATGGAGTTAAACTTCAACTGATGCTCATTAGTAATGGCCATCATCAACATACTTCTTACTTTAACTTCAAGTCTTCTTTGAGCTTTTTCCTCAGCAGTTGTAAGAGGCACAACTGTAACAACACCTTCTGCAGATTTTGTTGTTTTTGGTTTTTCGTTTCCATTCTCAATGATATCATAGAGATGGATATCAATCATCTGAATGTACTGCTCAATTCTCATTCTCCAGATCTCATACTCATGAGCCTTGAGCATTGGAACCTCGATGCAGTAACCATATGTGCAGAGTCTGAATCCATGTCTTCAGTAAGATCTAAACCATCTCGAGCTTAAACAGGTTCTTTTTGATCACAGCTTCAAGATCACAAGCTCTAATACCACTTGTTGATCCCACTTATGAACTTGATCGAATCCTTTAGCTTGTAAAGGTTAAGTTATCTTAGATAAATCTAAAACAACTTGAGTAGAAATTGTCTTGAGTAATATCAAATACTATGTGGAATCTAGTACTTGATCTTAAGAAGAACTTTGTATTAATGAAACAGTAAACTAAGAACACAATTTTAACAAACAAAATGCTTCAATATTATTGATTATAATATGAATACTCAACAGTATTAGGGTTTACAACCTTGAAGCTATATAAAAAACGTAAAAAAACTCAATGCCCTAGGACTTCCTTTTATAGGATAAGGATTCCTAGTCGGCTTACAATAAATTTCTCTATACGATAAATCTTTTCTATAATTATCTATACATACTATACATATCTAACCGACTATAACATAGCAGCAACACTAATATATAATCAGCAACAGTAACCTTTAACTCTGCTTGTAATAACTCTTCAGCAGTAGTAAGTTAGTACTAGCAACACTAACTTTTCTTCTAGCAGCATTAACTACTTAGTGTATTTTCTTTGAAGTTCTCAGCAGTAATAATATACACTAGTAGTTTTAACTTCAACCAGCAGTCTTAACATATGTACCAGCAGCAGTAATGACTTGGAGCATTTTCTTTGTAATACCTGAGCAGTTGTAATTCCTTAGAGCAGCTTTAACCATCTTGAGCAGCATTAACACCTTGGAAGCTTTAATTCCCAACAATGTACAACATCAAATCAAGTCATAACAACATATAAAACTTATACAAGGTATATAAATACCAAAATGAAATAAAAAATGGAAACTAAACATAATTGTTACAAGGTCTTGGATGAAAAACAACAAAACCACAAGGACAAATCTATCCTAATCTTCTAGTCTTCTACCACTTGATTCCTTGAAAACACTTATTAACATTGAGCTAGATACACCAAGGATCACTTTACTTCAGCCTTTAATCACCTTGTGTAACTCTTAAACTAACCATGGAATCACCAAATCAACACTTAGACTTTGTAGTACTAACTATGGCCTTCATCTTTACTCTTTTACTTGAAGCATGAAACCAAACTATAATGATGATGATGATGATGATGGTGACTTGTTGTACGACAAGAGGAGGAGACCAAGAGAGTGTTGAGAGATTTTTCTACATAGATAGCATAAGTTACTTTGAAGTGAAGAAATTTTTGAAAGGCTTGTGTATGATCTAATTATCCAAATGTCCTCTTGCATGAGTAAGAGTAACAAAGCAAAGCCACATGGCTTTGTGATCTTTATAAAAATGCCACCTTTCTTATGAGGTGGTGTGGTGCTTAGTTTGACGATAATTATTAGTTTACAAGGTGTAGTTTGGTCCCGGTAATTACTAATGTTAAACCCTTAAGTCACGAAACTTAAAACCGAGCAACGTAAAAATGTAATACTTATATAAATGTTAAAACTTAACAATATACTCCAACTAAATATATTCGATATGTGATAAGTTTAACGGAAAGTGTAAACGTTGATAAAACCTAATATCGTAGGTTTACGTACTCGTAGTACGTAAAAAGTACAAAGTTTACCTTGAAATAACAAAATGACAATAGTTCATATAACAAAAAGTAATAGTCAAAGTTTATCTTATATGAACTATTGCCATTTTGTTATTCCAACGTAAACTTTGTACTTTTTACGTACTACGCGTACTTAAACCTACGATATTAGGTTTTATCAACGTTTACACTCTCCGTTAAACTTATCACACATCTAATATACTTAGTTGGAGTTATTTATAAGTTTTAACATTTATATAAGTATTACATTTTTACATTCCCGATTTTAAGTTTCGTGACTTAAGAGCTTAACATTAGTAATTACCAAGACCAAACTACAACTTGTAAACTAATAATTATCATCAAACTAAGCACCACACCACCTCATAAGAGAGGTGGCATTTTTATAAACATCACAAAGCCATGTGGCTTTATTTTGTTACTCTTACTCATGCAAGAGGACATTTGGATAATTAGATCATACATAAGCCTTTAAAAAATTTCTTCACTTCAAAGTAACTTATGCTATCTAAGTAGAAAAATCTCTCAACACTCTTTTGGTCTCCTCCTCTTGCTGTACAACAACTCACCATCATCATCATCATCATCATCATCATCATCATCATCATCATCATCATCATCATCATCATCATCATAGTTTGGTTTCGTGCTTCAAGTAAAAGAGTAAAGATGAAGGCCATAGTTAGTATCTACAAAGTACAAGTGTTGATTTGGTGATTCCATGGTTAGTTTAAGAGTTACACAAGATGATTAAAGGCTGAAGTAAAGTGATCCTTGGAGTATCTAGCTCAAGGTTAATAAGAGTTTGCAAGGAATCAAGTGGTAGAAGACTAGAAGATTAGGATAGATTTGTCCTTGTGGTTTTGTTGTTTTTCATCCAAGACCTTGTAAGAATTATGTTTAGTTTCCATGTTTTTCTTTCATTTTGGTATTTATATACCTTGTATAAGTTTTATATGTTGTTATGACTAGATTTGATGTTGTACATACGTAAAACACAAGACAAAACTTGTTTAGGACCTTTTTGGCAAATTAGTTGGAAACTAGAGATTCATAAGAAGAATTGACATAAAATCAAGGAATTTAGACTTGTGCAAACATATAGAAGTTGTAGAGGAAGTTATAACAAGAATATGGTCTTTGAAATTGCGTAAAAAGGGCTTATGGTTTGAAAGTTGCGGCTAATTAAAAGTTACTAAAAATTTGGTGATGGACTAAATAGCATACTTGTTTGATTTTAAAACGAGGTTTTTACCCCTTTCTGGTATGAACCAGCTTAAGTGTAAAACACGAAAGTCGTCCGAAATGATGTTTTACTAAAATCTCGCGAGTTTTTAAGCCTGAAAGTGTAAAACAAGGGCTGGTCACCACATAAACCAACTAGGGCCGTTTTACCAAAGTTGTTTTCCAAAAGCTTTGTCGCGATAAACAAATTTTCTGAACTCAATGAAGTATCAAATTTACCAAGTTTTATTAAAACATTACAAACATCATTTTTATAAAATAACATCAGTCACTTAACCCTCAGAATAGTGATTTTCACAATCGAAGAATATAATTACCAAAAGACCATTTCAACTCATTTTTGTGACAAATAACCATTTCTACCCATTATCATGTCAAATAATCTTCACATTAAACTTGTTCAAGACTATAAACATAACCGTTTTTGATCTATTATTCACAATATACGACTCTTACCCGATTTACTCAAAATCTTTGACGTAACATAACAAATAATTTTTATGAATCTCTTGTCCGTGATTAACTCAAAATAGGCATAAGAGAACATTTAGACAAACGACACTTTAAGATATTTCATACTCGTTAAACTTTTGCTATAACCATTTATTTGACCACTATAAGCTCTATGTACAACATTATAAATCAAGTCAATAACTTCATATAGACTTGCACACTTTCACGTTATCATACCTCATTCTAAGACATGGTCACTATACTTTCGTAGGTCTTCGTTAAAGCTTGTGACTTCACGATACACTATCTATTGTTATAATCCACTCCTGATCACTACGGTAAGTTTCATAGCCCCACTTTTACTTGTTTTGAATTTCTTCGGGGTGAGAATACATGCTCATTTTTACTTAAACTCATTATTTTGATTTACATGTGGACACAAGTACATTAAACATTTTTTGATTGCCTAAGTTGCTTCATTTGCCATAAAAATCCCCACAATCATGAACCGTTAATTACTTAGAGTAAGCGCGAATTTTGTGAATAGATCTATTGGGGGTAAACTCCCTGTCCGTGTTGGTCGATCTAACAGGAAACAGACGCATTTCATTTGATGTCTTACAGGTGTAGGGCAAAGCACCTGGTTGGGGTGATACATAACTAACTGTCAAGGCTTCGGTTTAATGAGCTTAGTGTAATAGGAATACATGAACATATTTGAATTAAAATTGTCGTTGAAATCTTATGGTCCATAATATTTTTACATATTTAAACCTATGAACTCACCAACCTTTGTGTTGACACTTTTAACATGTTTAATCTCAGGTTCGTAAGACATATCTTTGGATTGGAGCATTAGAGTCGCATGGCATGTTTTGAAGACAGGGATGCACTATATTCACCTTTCGAAATTTTTTTTGAAAAATATTTATAGGGATGCACTATATTCAACATTCGAAATTTTTTTTGAAAAATATTTATGTAATATTATACCTTGGGACCTCATGTAATAACTCTAATATTATTTATCGAATGGTAATTTTTCAAAACGTCTATTTAGAGTTCGTTTTCAATAACTTGTACTTTGTGCTATGAAGTAACACCACAGTGACACTATCATCCGCTGCGATATTTTGGGGGTATTACATATTACCAGTAAAATAAGAAGTTGTTTTTAAAATTTTAATCCATATTTTTTATAAAATGTAAGTTAAAGATATTGCAATATTGGGCTCATTTTATTTGAAATTTAAAGACCTTTTAATGGTATATTTTTCTAACAAAATTACTTAATTTTGACCTATTACCAAAAAAACAAGAAGTTGATTTTGAAATTATAATAATTTTTTTATCAGATGATACGTACTTCAAAAGCACTGAATATTAAGTTCATTTTATTCAAAAATTAAAGATGTCTTTATTGGTATATTTCTTAAAATAAATTTGCTGAATACTTATTAGATATTTGATAAATAAAGTTTGTTAAAAAATATGTGAAAAAGGAATAGCTTAAGGTAGTTTCGTAACTTGTTACATAGTTTAGGGGCGTGTTTTGGTATTATATAAACAAACTTTAGGGTAATTTATAAAATTATTACGTAGTTTAAGGTTGTTTTAATTTTTTTTAGCAAAAGGCATTTAATTTTTTAAATAAAGTTTAACATTTTTTATAAAATTCTAAGGTAAGTCTAAAGTATTGCAATATTGAGCTTATTTTCTTCGTAATTTAGAGACATTTTCATCGGTATATTTTTTTATAAAGAAATCGTTAGATATTTGTTAGACATTTGATAAATAAAGTTTGTTATGTAAAACAACCGTAAATAGCTAAAAGTACATTGTAGTTTTCGTGACTCGTCACATAGTCCGAGGGGTGTTGCGATTTTTTTTCCTTTTTTGCGAAAGGACTTCTTCACAACGAAAAATGTATATATGCAGAATATAAAACTAAAAACACGAAACTATTAAACTTAAGACGACGCATTTTTGTTCCTGTTAAAGTGATCGAAAATTATAACTTATGTTATTCAACCACTGATAAGGATTTATTTGATACCTTTTTAAGTGGTCATTTAAGTCCAAAATCGTATTAATATGATCAAATATTGCCCTAAATCATTTCTTTTTTCATTTTATGTAATTGGAACGAAAAATTTGGAAATCGGCACTTTTATGGCTTATTTGGACGAAAAACTAAAGAAAACGACGAAGTCGTAAAATTCTGTCAGATAAGGGAGCCTGACGGTGTCACACATTACAAAGTGACGCCGTCAGTTGTTACTGAAGATGGATTTTTGGTGGAAAATTAACTAAAGACGCCTCAGATGAATTCTAAAGACCTATAACCTGATGGCGTCAGGTGTATTTTGAAGACTTGATGTTCGTCATGGAACCGTGCAGGTCCCTCTTAGAAGAGAGGTGTATGCAGATTGACATGGTCATTCCTTGCATGCATCTCTCCTAGTGGTTTTCTTGTGAGGTTTCTCATCGACTGGTGTTCCTCATTTATTAGTGTTTTTCGACCTTCCTTTGTGTGAGTGAGGTCGTCCACGTGGATGGGTCTGAGGTGGTCAATGGTTATGTCCGAAATTTGAAGGGGTTGTTCACCAGACATGTTTGGTTAAGAAACTTGTGCAAGAAGAAAAAATTTCTAGATTTTTAAGTGAAAATAGATGAAAAGTTTCGAGAAAGTTGCGGCTATTTCATATCATGTCCCTACGGATGGCGCCATGTTACGCATGGTACGTAAATCTGTTTAAAGAGATGGGATGAGAATGACTTTGTTGTTTGATTTCCCGTGTTGAACGGTAAGGACCCGATGAGATTGATAAGGATCATGAAGCTCGGTAACACTTAAACAACGACCTAACTTTACTGCTGTGAGGCAGTATTTGCCCAAATGTGTGAAAAACTTGTGAAGTTGTGTGTATAGCCTTCTATTTATAGAGTGAAGAGTAGGGTTTAGAGATAAACCCTTGAGAGATGATCAACGGCTGCGAGAGAGCCAGGTGTTGATCATCTATAGAGCAGACAAGGAGGACAGGTGGCCTGCGCTCCATGGCTCGTAGAGGAGAATGCTCTGTATCCTATTTTGTTCGTCGTGTGTTTCCCACTTTGTTATGTCAGACTTCTACATCTTAACCGTTAGTGACAGTTGGAAACAGTTGTCTCTTGTGCATGTACTATGCGGTCTGAGAAGTATTACCATGCCTAACTCGGCCTGGGTTTACATACTTCTTGTAAAAATTGACTCGGTAACTCTTGTTGTTTTGGCTTGATTCGAGCGTATGTTTAGTGGGTTTGGGTCACTAATAATGATATGTTATCATACTATAATCAAATTAATAGTTAAATAATTAATTAAAATTTAAACAATAACAGTCTTCACTTTCACTTATTTCACACTAATATATACAAAAAATAAGTGCACACACAATTAACGTTGTTATACATTATCGTCGCTATGTGCGGGTAATGATCTAGTACGTTGTAAAACATGTTAGAGTCGATGCTTAAACTGACCAAATTTACAATATACAAAAGGGAGGTGATATTGATACCCATAGTGGATTGTGACACCTCTTACCTCACTTTTACCCACTCTATTGACATTATAAGACATATTTTTATCGTTTTCTGCTTCATATTTTTTGTCTTTTAATACCTTTAACTCATCAAACTTTATATTTTTTGTTCCGTAGTTTTACAATAGAAACAAAATTATATAAATAAATAAAAAACATGGGGTGCCAGAATGCATTTAAAAGGGGTACTAATAACCGAGCCTTATAAAAAATAATAAGGTTGTCAAAATCGCGATCTTAATCGTAGGATCGTACAATCCTACGATCCTACATATAAAAAACGAGCAGGATCGTAGTAGGATTTTAATTTACTCATGATCGTTCTAGGATCGTAGGATCGCACACAGGATCGTAGGGTCGCACGCAGGATCGTAGGATCGTAAACGATCCGATCCTACTACGTAAACGATATGATTTTACTAGAAGCTCATGTTTCTTATTGTTTTTTCTTTTATCATACATTTAGATTCGTTTATCATATAAAATATTATATAGAAGTATAAAACTACAACCCTTATACAAAAATATATACATTTTGATAAGATCTTACGATCCCGATCCGATCCTACGATTAAGATTTTGTGAAACCGAAAATAATCCAGGTTCTGACAACCTTGCAAAAAAAATACATCCTCCAAAGTTGCCAAGCAAGTTTATAAGAGGTGTGAGTTAGCTTGGATTTTTTACGAACAGTAGTACACTACTTTTCAAAGATTCTAAAGACATTCTCACCATTTCCATCGTGATTTAAGGCACTAGTTTTTCCAGTCGAGTAGGTAGGAGACTCACGACTTCGAAATGTAAATTATATTATAGTGTATTTTATTAAATAGTATGATATAACATTCCATATGTATTTATTTCTCGTAAATATTAACACTACACCAAAATATGGGTTTTGGGAACAGGCAATTTTTTGGGTCGACATTCTCGTCCCAAATTTAGCCCATGGCCCACACTTTTTTCAACAAAAAATGGCAGTCAAGGACTTTTTCTACTTGAACAAAATGGGACGACAATGTCGTCCCAAATCTGTATTTATTATTTTTTTTGACATTTCAATGGTTTTTAAATGAAATTTCCCAAAAAAATAAACATCCCGCCATTATTTTTAATCCCGCCAAACAAAATGGTACGACAACGTCATCCCAAACTGTAAGTATTTTTTTTTATATATTTCAAAACTTTTTAAATCAATTTTTATTTCTTAAATTAATATAAAAATTGTTTTTAAAAACAAAATGGGACGATAATGTCGTCCCATTTTTTTTAAATATTTAAAATGGCATTTTTAATCCAATAATCTATTTAAAAATACTTATATACAAATTAATATTAGAAAGCTATTTGCTTTAAAATTATATTTTAATGTAAAAATTAATTTTAAAAATTGCATAAATTAAAAAATTTACAAAATCAATACTTTACTATTTATCAAAAATATTTTTGTTGTTAAAAATATTAATTATAATGGGGTGTTGTGTAATCTGATAAACCACAGGGTTTCGATTGGAATAAAAAAGTTGAAGAAAAAACTGAATCGCAAGATGGTTGGGGTGATTCATGGGGTAAGAAAAAATACGAGAATAAACTTCAAGACGGGACTGAAGGGTCAAATGAACAAACTACTGATAAAGGGAGTAATTGGTGAAGGTACAATGATGGCGATCATTTGTCTACCGATGATCAAACTTATATTCTTGATAACGTCTTCAATCACCATCCATATAAAGTTCAGAAAACAAAGTTCCAAGAAAGTCGTTGCTTTTTTGTTGTATCAGCCGATGGCCGTGAAAAAGACTTCTCGTACATTAAATGTGTTGAGAATTATGTAAATGTGGTGATCTCGACTATTATGAACTAGATCTGAATATTGATGAAATGGATGTTGATCGGACTGAAGGGTCAAATGAACAGACTACTGATAAAGGGAGTAATTGGGGATGGAACAGGAAGGAGGAACAAATGATGGTCCTAGACCAGGAGGACCTTTTACCGCAACGAGACAAATGCTCGATATCTTCACAGCGGATGAGCAAGAGATGATTAACGAAATTAATCCCATCATTCAGTCTATTCCATTGTTGAATTCCATTTCTTGTTAATGTTAAAGTTATGAAAATACTAACTATGTATGGGCACAAACTATTTTGTGAAGGTACAATGATGGCGATCCTTTGTCCACTGATGATCAAACTTATATTCTTGATAACGTCTTCAATCACCATCCATGAACTAGAGGATAATTACATGCAAGCGGGATCTTCTAAGCTCGAATCCGGTTCTAAACCTGTATTTGAAGACGGTTTAGATCTGAATATTGATGAAATGGATGAGCAAGAGATTATTAATGAAATTAATCCCATCATTCAGTCTATCCGCAGGATTATGCATCAAACTTCCCACCAAACACTTCCCACCAAATTTTCCCACCAAAACTTCCTACCAAAATATTGGCGCCAAAATTTCCCACCAAAACGTTTGTATAAAATATCTGCCCTATCCTCACAAACACATTATATACACTTTTATCCTCAAAACCACTCAACCTCACAACCTCTTATCTTCACACCAATTTCAAAACCTGTGATGCAGCGATATAATCCTTTTATGTGTTCTTGTGGAACAGGAAATATAAAACTAAGAAAATCACATAAAAAAAATACATTTGGATGGGAATATTATGCATGTCCTCTTTCGAAGGTGAACAATCATACATTTCTTATTTATGTAAATATGCAAACAATCATAACATTTCCTTATTTATGTAACAACCAAGAGAAAACAATCATGGATGTGGATATTTTATGTGGAAGAGTGAATTTGATGACCGGTTACGAGTAATCACTTCTGCTTCAACATCTCAAGGTTCTGGATCTGCACCAACAGAGTGCTCAAACTGTAATGCCAAAGATCTTAGGATAAACATGCTGGAATCACAAAAACAGGTGCTAGAGACAAGAGTAAGGATGCTGGAGGCAAGACTTGAAATGGCAAGGAATCCCGACGAACACGACCACGCATGTCAGTCGGATGCAATACTCCGTGAGCTGTTAGGTGACATGGAAAATCTTCGTATGTAGTAGTGGTGTTGTTGTTGTTTTTGTTGTTTGTTGTGTTATTGTTGGTTTTGTTGTTTGTTGTGTTATTGTTGTTGTTTAATAAAATGTTGTAGTTGTTGTTGTTGTTTTATCATCCCGACTCATTCGTTTAACATCTAATGCATAATGATATGATTCGTTGTCAATTACACAAAGAAATATGTGTTAACCCGAGTCGTTTGTCCCGACGAAGATCGAATGGAATTTGTGTTCCCGGAACGTGATTCGTGTAGTGAATGTGAATAAAAGTGAGACTTGTGATTTTATACTACGAACAATGAAATATGAAATAAAAACAACTAATTATGCTAATAAAACAATTAAACTAAACATACGAACTTAAAAACGAAATTTTGAATTTAAAAACGTTACGCGACGAATTATAAAACGTAAATAAAAATGATTTTGTGAAATTTAAAACCTAAAAATATAAAAATAATTTTCCTATATTAAATCTGATAAAAGAAAATTTTTGGAAAAAGAAAAATATTTTTTTGACTTTTTAATAATTTTTTTTTACGAATTAAAAACTAATTAAAACAATTTAAATGATTTAAAAATAGTAAAACTAATTAGAAAAATCTGAAAATTTTTGAGTAAATTTAATTTTTAATGAGAAATTTAAGAAAAATAATTTCAGAAACTGATAATGACTGAATAAGCTAAAACAGTGAAATAAGCACTAGGAAATAAGTTAAAAATAAGCACACATAAGCCAAAAATTATAAAAAGCTAAGAACATGTTATTTTAACTACTGGAAGCAAAAAGGAACTGAAAATGAAGAAAGATGCACTCACAATAAGCAAAATATAAGCAGAACAGATAATTGACTAAAACAGATTTAACATGGTTATCTACCCTACTTGCAGCTGAATTTTAAGCAGTCTAATAAGCTGTTAAGATGAAACTTAAGGGGGCAAAAGCAACTCAGATCTACTGGCTATCCAAAAATACTTTAAAATCCAATTTTCAACTTCAACTGCTTATCTAAATCTACCTAGGAAAAGTAGCTAATGAACTGAATTTACTTAAATGCAAGCCAAAAGCAGTCCTGATGAAGGGTTTTTGCAACTCAAAATAAGCTACCAAATAAGCTCAAAAGTGAGATACCATATAATCTACTACTAACTAGCTGTATCAACTACCTATAAACCAAAATTTGAGCTAACAGCTTAAGTGAATAAGCCAGAACATGAGCTAGATCAGCAGACTAAAACCATGATAAGCACTAAAGATTATGTGACAGCAGAAGTAGAAAAGTGGCGCAAAATTCCTCTGAATCTAAACTAATCCAAACCAGATCTTGCCTACTGACATTAACCACTAAAAGGTTTACTGAAATGCAAAAAAAAAGTTCTAAATAAGCTCAGCTTATGCTGAGCTTATTGAAGGCAGTCCTAAAGTTCTTAACTCACTCAAATCCTCAAAAGGCACTTTAATCACTAACTTCCTACTGAAAACTATTTCAAAGACCAATATTAGACTAGATTAGGAATCAGGAATATGCAGATGTAAAGTAAGAACCAAAAACTAACCATTTTACCCCAAAAGCAGCTTTCAACCAAACAGACCTTATCCAATCTGTTATTGCTACTTTTTTTAAAACTGAAAACCAAAATCTTAAATACCACAATACTAATTTTACTCTGAAAAAACAATTTTTCACAAACAAATAAGCTGAAAATCTTAAATAAGCTGAGTTTGACTTTTCTTTGACTTTAAGCAATAATGAAGAAAATTAAGAATTAGAAGCTCATAAACCTACAACTTGACATCAAAACTAAGATTAAAAGGCGGAAAAGTAAAAATAAGCACTTATCTAAAATTAAGCTCATGAACAGTTTTGTTGACCAAAATTGACTTTCATTAAAAATGAAAAACTGAGTACAAGAGTGATTGTAAATGAAAATTACAAACTGAATTTAAAATTACACTACAAAAACAGTAAATAACAAAAAATTAAAGTTGGTAACAATTTTCTAAAAACGTAAAAATTGGACGGGTTTGCAGTGATGAGAAAGGCTCTATTTATAGGCCTTGAGGGAACCTTCTGGGCTGTCCATGCTGGCAATCCGTGCCTTCTCAGCTCTGCATCAACCCTTGGATCATGACTTGGTCACCACTCTTCATTTTAGCCGTAGGATTAGATTGGATGACACGGCTTGTCTAATGAGCTGCTCCCACGTGTCATTCCTCTTGTCAGGTGCTTCCAGATATTACCCAATGATTGGTAATTATTTAGGTACGAGGTAATTGGGCGTGGCAGTAATTAGGGTTCTTGGGTAAAAAAGATTGGGGATAAAAAGGGCGGGCGTGTGAGTGTGTGTGTTTTTTTATTTTCTATATTTATTTGAGTTAGTGTGGGTTGACTGGGGGTAGTGGGTTTTGACCGGGTATATCATTTTTGGATCCGGGTTTTTGTGGTGATGGGCTGGGCTAGGTGTATTGTTGGATCCGGGTTTAAGGTGTTTTTTAGAATTTAAGGATTTTACTCATAGGGACTAATTATGTAAATTCTGGATTTTTAAGGGATCTTTGCTGCCATATTTTTAAAGATGATCCAAGGGCTGATTTTGACAATCTCTGATAATTGGAGACCTCGGTTGACTTTTTGACCATATTTTCTTTCCCGGTTCCGGTTCTGAGCCTTTTCCGTATCCCGTGCTCGTTTTCTTGTTTTCTTGTGTCTTTTTGTTGGTTTCTTCGATATCCGTGTCTGCACATATAAAAACATAAAAACACAATATATTTGGCATTTTGGTCGGGTTTTTGGTCTATTTGGGTCCGGTTTTGGTCAAGAAAAGGTATGTGTTTAAGCACATACCAAATTCCCCCAGACTAAGCTATTGCAATGTCCTCATGCAATGTTATAAGAACACGTTTTTGAAACCGAAAATTTCCAATCTCTTTTTACTAACTTTGAGAAGTAGCAAAATTTTCAAAAGAGATCAAGAAATCTTAAGTTCTAAAAACTCCCCGATTTTCCTTTTATTCTATTTTTGTATTTTTCTTATTATGCATGTGACGGCTTTTGTTGACAATCATTATCTTTCGATAACTTTTAGGGTCTTCGAGCAGGAAACACGACTCATAAAGAAGTGACCATACGGATAAAATTCGTCGTTCCTGATTTTTCACAAGTCCCCAAACTAAGCTTAAAAACGAAATCATTGTCATCTACAAGTTAGATTGCCAACACTACTCATAAAAGCTAATTGTGGACTTCTTGTTCCCAAATTCCTATTTTCCTCTATTTATTTTATTTTTGGTGAGAAATGAATTTCTTCAAATTCTCATTTCGATACTTTTAAGCCGATAAAGATACCTTAGTTTAGACGCTAAGTAGTTTTCAAACCTTCCCTCGAAAACCGTTGCATACAAAAATGAGGTCCACATCAAGGTCTCTGATTTAACACGATTTTGAGGATATCCCTTTTATTTGCGACCGAAACAACTCATCTACGAGTCCAGAGACGGAAGCCTTTATTAGGATACCTCGGAGTCGAAGTTTGGCATTTTTAACATTATTAAGCACATTAACGTATTTAGTCCTTGGCCCTTTATAACAATCACAACATCGGCTGCGAACCGGCAAGATGTGATAGTCTATTATGACCTTGGAATTTTTCCTCTGCCTTTATTAGAAGTCTACAACATCGGCTGCGAACCGGCAAGATGCAGAAAACTTTTTATGGCTTTGGATTATTATTATTATTCATTATTCATTATATATTTGCCAAACCCCAAGTCCTACGGCTTTTATAACAATCCCAACATCGGTTGCGAGCCGGCAAGATGGAATAGTCTATTACACCGTAACACTGGCAGTACCTTGATGTGTACCCAACTTCCATAAGCAAGAATTCTCTAAGGAAGAAATAAAAACTAATTATCGCCAAAACCAAAATAGCTTTAATTATTCCTAGATTTCTATTTTTGGGCGAAACAAGCTGATGGGAACAAAAAGCCACAAATAACTTCGATGAGTTCTAAAGAGATCCAACTACTCCACGTTTAGCAATCTAACTTATGAACAACTCTATCATTTCTCGTTCTTCGCAAATTTAAAATCTTAAGTAATAAGATCCGCGAATGCTTAGCCTTATAATCAAGCCATGCATATATAAAGTCAAATACGGGAACTTGCAAACTCTTAAAAAGAATTCGCGTTTTCTAGCTCCTTATGTAAAAGACTAGCACTAGCTTATAGATTATGAACGGTTAAGGAGACAAGCTAGGGCTCAACACGCCCGGTCAAGTCAGAATTTTATTCCTACTCTCTCCAGCGGAAAATCAACAAAAATGTCAAAATTTATTATATTTTTGGAAAAATTTTTAAAATTTTCTCATTTTTTGGATTTTTTCAATTTTGGAGGAAAAACGGGGTTGCATGAGAAAACGGCAAAATTTGCAAGGCAAAAATCAAATCGACAGATTACCCCCCCAGACTAAAACGAGACATTGTCCTCAATGTCTTAAAGGTAAGGGTTCTCCTACATAAATCTAAGGCCGTTTATTAATTATGCCAAAAGATAGATGTAAAACGATAAGATTTAGGATATCGGATAAGCAGCGGATGATGAAACTCGAGTAGCATGAAGGAAACTACGAGCACGAGAGTCTTCATCATCGGGCATTCCTGGATACATCACAGAAAACAACGAAACACAAGATATGGAAGAGGGAACCTCTTCATGTCACTTTATTAAAAAAAAAAAAAAAAATAGAAAAGAAGATAGATGGATAAGCATGGGGTGCCTCCCACGAAGCGCTTGTTTTTGGTAACCGAGTCACATGAGCTTGACTCGACCCCGAATTTAATTGTCCTTGGGGAAGCATGTGGAAGAAATAATCTCAATCGGACTTTCGTTCAAGATGTTTGGATAAACATTGAAGCATACGAAAGTTCCACTCCGATGAGATACCCACGGCTTAAAAGAAGGAGAGATGCCGGGGTCAAAGATGGTATCTTCACTCCCGAAGGAGTGAAAGATAGGAGAAATCACCGAGTAGGTGAAGAAAGGGAGAAAGATCATAATTAGAATGGGGATCCATTCTTCATCATCAAAGCTCTTGAAAACCTCGGGAGGGAGGGTCGGGAGGATATCATCAATGATAAGACTCTTAGGATAAAGTACATCTCCCCCCGGGTCGGGATCCTTTTCAAAATCATAGAAATCATACTCCGGAGGAGGTATGATATGAGTGAGTTCTTCTGAGAACTCCTCATGAAGAGATTCGAGAATACGAGGAGAATCTGTGAGCTTCGGTATGGGCTCATCAAGATTAGAAAGAAGATCCTCCTCGCCCTCAACGTCCTCTAACCCCTCATCAAAAAGAGGATTAACAACACTGAAAGTGTACTCTTCATTATATTCAAAAAGAGGGTTAGAGAAAATTCCGGAAGTAATTTTGGAAACGTCAAGGGAATCTCCATAAGATTGAAAATCACTTTCATCGTCGGATATTTCCTCGAACTCACTTGGGATTGGAACGAGGTTCTCAACATTGTCTGATTCCGTTGCCGGAATAGTGTCGAGATGCTCGTCCCCCATTTTTAGAGAGTCCTTGGGTTCCTTAGAAGGAAGGACGGGAGTGATTTCTATTGACGGCTCCTTATAATAGATCCCAATAGAATCCTCGTCATCATCGTCATCGTAATAAGCGAATGTCATATTGGCACAATGAAGGTTCTCTACTGGTCGAGACGTTTCCCTCTCTTCGTGATAGGACGAGTCAACAGGAGGATCTTGTTTTTGAGTTATAAGAATCCTCTCCTGAAGACGGTTTATTTCAGCTAGAAGGTTCATGTTGAATTGATTTTGAGCATTTATCTGTTCAGCTCTAGTAGTTAAAAACCTTTGAAGAAGAAGGTCATGAGGGGTTGTGTATTGTGAAGGTTGGTCAAAACCGGATAAGTCATGATTGTCATAAGGAATTTGCTCATAGTGCATGTTCTTGGTTTGATAATCAGAACCATAATGTGGACCTCCACAATATTCACAACAGTATGTCTCCATCTGATGTTGTGGGGGCTGGTTAAAAAAGTCGGTTGTTTCATGGTAGGAATAAAGATTTTGGTCATAGACAAACCCGTTTCCCGCTTCTACCATGCTACAACCGGAACAATTCCCGCCATTTGGAGGACCCCCACACCATTCACAAGAATACGGGTAAGATGAAGACATGAAGAAGAGGAATTAAACGGATAGAGGGATAGAGATAAAGAATCAAACGGATAAGAGGATTAAGAAGAATATTTTTGGATTTTTAAATTTTAGAAACATGAAAAATCACAAAGGAAAAAGGAAAATAAGTTTTGAAGAGAAAATATTTTTGGGTTTTTAATTAAGGAAAAATAATTATATTTTTGGTGATCGTTTTATCAACCGTACTCGTTTCTTTCAAAACTACGCGCAGCGTGGCGGGAGAGAAGAATGGATCTCTCTTCAGTCTGCAATTTAATGTCAAGACTTCCTTAAACCCCGTAATTAGGTTGTAGTAAAGAAATAATCCAAGCAACGTTTAACTATACGATCTCTTTTGTTGTTTATTCGGAATGGTTTACAACCGCCCTCCTTCAACGGAAGACCGAGGATGTTTATTAAGATGAAAACACTTTAGGAAAAGTGTTTTTTAATTATTATATTTTTGTATTTTTATTTTTTATAAAAACGATAACTTCCGAGGAAGGGTCTTCAAAACACGATTCGACGAACGAAATCACGAACTCACTTCAACCTTCCCCGGCAGCGGCGCCAAAAATTGATTCGTTGTCAATTACACAAAGAAATATGTGTTAACCCGAGTCGTTTGTCCCGACGAAGATCGAATGGAATTTGTGTTCCCGGAACGTGATTCGTATCGAATACGTGTGGTGAATGTGTGCGAAAAAGTGAGACTTGTGATTTTATACTACGAACAATGAAATATGAAATAAAAACAACTAATTATGCTAATAAAACAATTAAACTAAACATACGAACTTAAAAACGAAATTTTGAATTTAAAAACGTTACGCGACGAATTATAAAACGTAAATAAAAATGACTTTGTGAAATTTAAAACCTAGAAATATAAAAATAATTTTCCTATATTAAATCTGATAAAAGAAAATTTTTGGAAAAAGAAAAATATTTTTTTGACTTTTTAATAATTTTTTTACGAATTAAAAACTAATTAAATCAATTTAAATGATTTAAAAATAGTAAAACTAATTAGAAAAATCTGAAATTTTTTGAGTAAATTTAATTTTTAATGAGAAATTTAAGAATAATAATTTCAGAAACTGATAATGACTGAATAAGCTAAAACAGTGAAATAAGCACTAGGAAATAAGTTAAAAATAAGCACACATAAGCCAAAAATTATAAAAAGCTAAGAACATGTTATTTTAAGTACTGGAAGCAAAAAGGAACTGAAAATGAAGAAAGATGCACTCACAATAAGCAAAATATAAGCAGAACAGATAATTGACTAAAACAGATTTAACATGGTTATCTACCCTACTTGCAGCTGAATTTTAAGCAGTCTAATAAGCTGTTAAGATGAAACTTAAGGGGGCAAAAGCAACTCAGATCTACTGGCTATCCAAAAATACTTTAAAATCCAATTTTCAACTTCAACTGCTTATCTAAATCTACCTAGGAAAAGTAGCTAATGAACTGAATTTACTTAAATGCAAGCCAAAAGCAGTCCTGATGAAGGGTTTTTGCAACTCAAAATAAGCTACCAAATAAGCTCAAAAGTGAGATACCATATAATCTACTACTAACTAGCTGTATCAACTACCTATAAACCAAAATTTGAGCTAACAGCTTAAGTGAATAAGCCAGAACATGAGCTAGATCAGCAGACTAAAACCATGATAAGCACTAAAGATTATGTGACAGCAGAAGTAGAAAAGTGGCGCAAAATTCCTCTGAATCTAAACTAATCCAAACCAGATCTTGCCTACTGACATTAACCACTAAAAGGTTTACTGAAATGCAAAAAAAAAAAGTTCTAAATAAGCTCAGCTTATGCTGAGCTTATTGAAGGCAGTCCTAAAGTTCTTAACTCACTCAAATCCTCAAAAGGCACTTTAATCACTAACTTCCTACTGAAAACTATTTCAAAGACCAATATTAGACTAGATTAGGAATCAGGAATATGCAGATGTAAAGTAAGAACCAAAAACTAACCATTTTACCCCAAAAGCAGCTTTCAACCAAACAGACCTTATCCAATCTGTTATTGCTACCTTTTTTAAAACTGAAAACCAAAATCTTAAATACCACAATACTAATTTTACTCTGAAAAAACAATTTTTTACAAACAAATAAGTTGAAAATCTTAAATAAGCTGAGTTTGACTTTTCTTTGACTTTAAGCAATAATGAAGAAAATTAAGAATCAGAAGCTCATAAACCTACAACTTGACATCAAAACTAAGATTAAAAGGCGGAAAAGTAAAAATAAGCACTTATCTAAAATTAAGCTCATGAACAGTTTTGTTGACCAAAATTGACTTTCATTAAAAATGAAAAACTGAGTACAAGAGTGATTGTAAATGAAAATTACAAACTGAATTTAAAATTACACTACAAAAACAGTAAATAACAAAAAATTAAAGTTGGTAACAATTTTCTAAAAACGTAAAAATTGGACGGTCTTGCAGTGATGAGAAAGGCTCTATTTATAGGCCTTGAGGGAACCTTCTGGGCTGTCCATGCTGGCAATCCGTGCCTTCTCAGCTCAGCATCAACCCTTGGATCATGACTTGGTCACCACTCTTCATTTTAGCCGTAGGATTAGATTGGATGACACGGCTTGTCTAATGAGCTGCTCCCACGTGTCATTCCTCTTGTCAGGTGCTTCCAGATATTACCCAATGATTGGTAATTATTTAGGTACGAGGTAATTGGGCGTGGCAGTAATTAGGGTTATTGGGTAAAAAAGATTGGGGATAAAAAGGGCGGGCGTGTGAGTGTGCGTGTTTTTTTATTTTCTATATTTATTTGAGTTAGTGTGGGTTGACTGGGGGTAGTGGGTTTTGACCGGGTATATCATTTTTAGATCCGGGTTTTTGTGGTGATAGGCTGGGCTAGGTGTATTGTTGGATCCGGGTTTAAGGTGTTTTTAGAATTTAAGGATTTTACTCATAGGGACTAATTATGTAAATTCTGGATTTTTAAGGGATCTTTGCTGCCATATTTTTAAAGATGATCCAAGGGCTGATTTTGACAATCTCTGATAATTGGAGACCTCGGTTGACTTTTTGACCATATTTTCTTTCCCGGTTCCGGTTCTGAGCCTTTTCCGTATCCCGTGCTCGTTTTCTTGTTTTCTTGTGTCTTTTTGTTGGTTTCTTCGATATCCGTGCCTGCACATATAAAAACACAAAAACACAATATATTTGGCATTTTGGTCGGGTTTTTGGTCTATTTGGGTCCGGTTTTGGTCAAGAAAAGGTATGTGTTTAAGCATCTAATGCATAATGATATCATCTCGACGCATTCGTTTAACATCTCATGTATAACGGTATCATATCGACTCATTCGTTTAACATCTCATGTATAACGGTATCATATCGACTCATTCGTTTAACATCTCATGTATAACGGTATCAAATCGACTCATTCGTGAAGAAGACTTGTCGTACATTAAATGTGTTGAGAATTATGTAAAGGTGGTGATCTCGACTATGAACTAGAGGATAATTACATGGAAGCCGGATCTCCTGAGCTCGAATCCGGTTCTAAACCTGTATTTGAAGATGGTTTAGATCTGAATATTGATGAAATGGATGTTGATCGGACTGGTGGCAAATCAACTTGGCCGAGATGATATGATTGTACACGAGATGTTAAACAAATGAATCAGAAAGATGGAATAGATGTGTACAACTTCCTTAACTTGGTTAGAGGAGTATCTGAAGAGAAAGCTGATAATGAGTTTTTATCTCTTTCAAAACCGCTCCTACTTAACATGCGTGACATTGAGTTTCAGTTTTTATCTCTTTTTTCTCTCACTCTAAAAACCATAGCCGAACCTTTTCAATCGGTTAAAAAAATTACACGATCTGTTCTCTCTCTCAACAGTTTTTAGCTCAAGCTTATATAACTAATCGGGAGCAGGTACTCGGGATCGGAATTATTTTAAATAATTTTTAAATTATTTTAATAATTTATAACTAATTTAAATCATTTTTAATTTATTTAATATTAATTAAATAATTTAAATCATTTTTAATATACATAAGATAAAGATAAAGAAAAAAAAAAAAAACAGAAAGGGACGACATTGTCGTCCTTTTTTTTTTCACCAAAATTTTCCACGAAACTTAAACAGCTCGCCAATTATTTTAGTAACCCGCCACACTAAGGGACGACAACGTCGTCCCTAATTTGTATGAATTATTGAGGTGGTGTATTCCACAGATCTGCTTCGTTTTTTTCTAAGTCTTATCCAAAAAAAAAAGAAAGAAAAAAAAAAAAAAAAAAAAAAAAAAAACACTCTGCTTCTCTTCTTTGATCGATCGACACCACATTCGACACCACCACAACCACCACCTTCAACACCACATTTGCCGTGAACCACCACCCCCGCCGTGACACCACATTCGACACCACCAGAACCGGCCACCTTCAACACCACCTTCAACACCACATTCAAAGGCAGCAGCAGTAGCAACACCACCACCTTCAACACCACTGCAACACCTCCGCCATCCCTTTTTTTTAATTTCTTTTTTAATTTTTTTTTGTTTTAAAGGTATGTTTTTTCATTTAATTTTTGTGTGTTAATTTGTATATTATTTTGTTTAATTTTTGTTTGTTAATATTTCTTTGTTGTTTGTTGTGTTTGTGTTTGTTAGATGGCACCACAACCACCACGGCAGCCGCGTTAGTCACCACCGCCAGCAGCAGTAGCACCACAGCTGCACTGTTTGTGTTTGTTTTTGTTAAAGGTGTTTTTTTTTTATCGTGTTAATGTGTTTTGGGACGACAATATCGTCGTAAAATTTTTTTATTAATTAGTTTGGTTAATTTAAGTTTGGTTGTTTAATTTAGGTTGTTTTTTTTATGTGTTTGTCGCGGGACAGCTGGGAGATTCGGGACAACAGTAGCACCACAGCCGCGGGACAACAGCTCCACCTCTTTTCCTCTTTTTCTCTTTTCTTCTCTTCCTTTATTTCAGCCGTGAACTAGGTATATAATTTAATTACTTTGATGGTTGCTTTTTTTTAGTAATATGCGTTTGGTTAGTATGATATTGTGAATATGTCGTTTGGTTAGTAATATGCGTTTGGTTAGTATGATATTGTGAATATGCTGTTTGGTTAGTAATATGCGTTTGGTTAGTATGATATTGTGAATATGCCGTTTAGTTAGTATGATATTGTGATTGTTAAACTTATGTGACTTTTTTTAGGATTTTAGTGATTAATTTCGGACAACCCCCATCTGAAATTAATCATCCTATAGAAAACCCGTCCGAAATTAATTTATTAGAAATTAATTTCGGAAAGTCCCCTGTTTGGGACTGCTTTTTGAATGTTTTGTCTCAACACAAAACACATCGCTAAGTGGATGACTTGGCATGCTACTGGACAGTCTAAGGAAAACGGTAAGATGAATCACCCGTGTGATGGTAGAGCATGGAAAAATTTTGACATAATGAAACCCGAGTTTTCTCGTGACCCTAGAAACGTCCGATTAGCGTTGGCTGCTGATGGTTTCAATCCGTTTGGTAACATGAGTCAAAGTTACAGCATGTGGCCGGTCATATTGACAACATACAACACACCCCCGTGGATGTGTATGTGTTGGGTCCATTAGTACCCAAGAATACTTAAAACAAGATTTGAACACAAATTAACTAAGTGTAAATTAAACCAAGAACAATTCAAGTCACTGACTGAACAGTCTCTCAGTAAGTCATTTTCAGGATGCCTAAGGCGAATTCAAGAAGAATGATTCACTACTCAGGAAGGCGGTACTCCCTGAGTAGGACTTAAGCCAAAGAAGAAGATGATGGTTCAGTGAGTGTTGGACAAGAACTCACTGAACCCCAGTCTCCTCAACAACATTAAGTGATTGAAGACTTAAGAAATCAACGCCTGAAAGAAAGGCGGGAAGATCTGGGAAGAATTTAAGATAAGATCAAATCTTATCTTGTCAAGAAGAAACTTTCCCTAAGACGGCTAAAAGTCATGGAGTGTCAGACCAACCACTCCTAAAGATTTTATAGTCCATTCCCATTGGTTCTTGGAAATGAAAATTACTGTTGTAATTGTCAGACACGCTTGCTTCAACAAGTTGTAGTTTTTAATCACTTTTACTCTTTTATACTTGTGTATAAATAGGTTCAAAAGGAGAGAAGTTGAGTGTGTTTTGTACATTGAAAGCTTAGACTTTTACAAAGCAACTTCTCTCCTACAAAGAGTAACCAGTCCCTGAGATAGCTCAGTGAGGCATATTGTTACCACTCAAAGCAAAGCTTGAGTTTAGATAGGAGACATCACCATACCTTGTCTGTTCAATCCCAAGTGTTTGTTCCGCAAAACACTTGGGTAATAGATTTAAACGTTGAAAAATACTTATGTGTTTTTACTTTTACGTTTTCATTAATTTGTTAGAATTAATCATAACATTGTATTAGTCATAAACACGAATAGATTAACTTTCTAGTTAACTCTAAGCGTGTTAAGGGAACAACAGTATGAAAGAGACTTCTTTAATGTTGACGATGTTAATTCCCGGCCCTAAATCACCTGCAAAGGACATGGATGTTTTCTTGTAGCCTTTGATCAAAGAACTCCAAGAATTATGGAAATGTGTGTGGACTTTAGACGCTGCTACGGGTACTCATTTCAACATGAAAGCAGCGGTTTTATGGACCATCAATGACTTTCCAGCTCGAAGTAGTTTGTCTGGGTGGAGTGGACAAGGCTACTATGCATGCCCAACATGTAATCAGGACACTCCATCGCTTCCTGTGAAGCATAAAATCGCTTATGTTGGTTATAGAAGATTCTTACGCGTAAACCATCCAATGAGGAGGAAACATAAGGAATTCCATGGTAAACCTGAAAGGAAGCTTCCTCCTAGAGACTTTACCAATGAAGAAATCATGATTCAAATTAGTAAAGTCTTTAAACGTGTCTCGGAGAAACATCTACCTATTGTTAAAAATAACCCTAAACCTAATCGAGAAATCGAATTGAATTGGAGTAAGCGTTCTATCTTCTACGAACTGGAGTATTGGCCCGTTCTTCAACTAAAACACAATCTCGATGTCATGCACATCAAAAAATTTGGGAGTTCGAAAGGAGTTGTGGCTCGTTGATAAAGGAAACGGGAAGTTCGATAAGCCTCATCCAAAGTACTCTTTCACACCAGAAAACAGAAAACAGTTTTGTAAATTCATCAAAGGAGTTAGACTACCCGATGGGTTTGGATCCAACTTCAAGAAAAAGTGACCGCTGACGATAACAACATAACGGGCCTAAAATCTCATGACTGTCATATAATGATGCAGCGGTTACTTCCTTATGGAGTTCAGCAATACTTACCCAAAGACATTTCACCCCCATTAATCAAGCTCTGCTTATTCTTTAAGCAGATTTGTGCTCAAAATTTGATGCAGCAGGACATGGAGAAAGCTAAAACATAAATGATCGATGTCATGATTAATTTAGAGAAAATATTTCCTCCTGCTTTTTTTTTGACATAATGATTCATTTGGTTATACATTTACCCGAAGAGGCTATTCTAGGTTGCCCTGTTTACTACAGGTGGATGTATCCATTTGAAAGATACATGAAAAAGCTGAAAAATTATGCCCAAAATAAAGCCAGGCCTGAAGGTTCTATAGCAGAGGGTTATGTTGCAGAAGAAGCATTAACTTTCTGCTCGTGTTATCTTAAGGATGTCGAGATGAGATTTAATCATCCTGACAGAAATGACGACGGTGCACCTGAACAACCAGATAAATTCCAGGTGTTCCAGTCAGTATGCAAACCGGTGGGTGGAGATGTAGATACTCGGATGGAGCCAGATGTTATGCTGGCAGTTGTATGGTTTGTACTTAACAACGGTCCTGAAATCGACGCAGACATCCAGGCGTACAAAGAGTATGTTTCTTCTTTTTTATATTTTGAAGAACCCTTTTTTTCCTAAGTTATTTGTTTTCGATGACTTATTCTAATATCATGAACTTTTGTAGTGAATTTCCTAACAATACAATGGAAACAAGTTTTCCTCCCTGGTTCAATCACAAGGTAAACACATTAGATATATTACCTTGTAGTCCAGAGTTTTTGCTCATCTGAATCTGCTTGTATCTCTTTCGTAGATCCGTGAAAAGAGCGTGGCAAAAGACCCAATCTGTAGTCCTGTGTTATTCTCTTTGGCATGTGTGTTGGTCCACGAATTGTATGTGGATCTCTAAGTAGCCTTGAATACTTAGTAGATGGTTGGGATAAATCCAAACCAGTCTAAGTGAGAAACCCTTAACGATTGTTAATGTTAATGCGGAAACTTAACAAGAACAATGAAGAACACACACAGAGATAACACTAAATTTGTATATTACTTTTAATCACAATAGTGAAACTCGTACAACTCTCTTTTTAAACTAACAATCTTAGGGATCCTTTTATACACCAGGAAACCCTAATACTAACCGACTAAGAAGATATTCACGAATCTTCTAAAAAGATACTTACACGTTTTGTATCTTTTCCTAACTTATCTCTAACAGACTTTCCTTACTTCACGACCAGACTTAACATAATAAGTCAACCAGACTTAATACAGACTACCAGACTTAACTTGTATTACCAGACCTAATTACAAAGACAGACCTAACTCTGACATATTACCAGACCTAAGTTTGTCTTCTCTTGAATCGTATGATAATTCCCAACAATCCTCCCCTAACTTGATCTTCATGCTTCATGAACTTCAAGTTCTTCTGATTTAGCTTTCTGAGGATTGAATCTTGAACACTTTGAATTATCTTTAGGTCTTGAACCTTTCTAGTAGCTTGAATCTTGATAAGCTCTTCTGATATGGTCTTTGCAGCAACATTGACTATATGTACATCAAATTCATTTAAGTTTCAGACTATTCTCATCACTTCCAGATGTGTTACCATCTGTGAGAGGTGAATCATTGAAAATTTAATGGATTTGAAGTCTCTTTACCAATAGCCATTACCACTGGAGTAGCCAATGTTTTGGTGTGTCAGACCATGGTACATTAATAACCATATGATTTTTAGCAAATCATCAGCTTATCAACGGATTTGTTAAGTCTTTACCAAAAGCCGTTTGCTTCTGGACTAGCCAATTCTTTGATGGAAAAGCACCTCATCATGGTGAATTGATTACCATTTATGGTTTTCCACAGCCTTTACCACAAGCCATAACCTTGTGGGCTAGCCAACTCTTCACTTATCTTAGATATGGTGAGTTGAATACCATACAATTTTTGGCAAATTGTCAGCCATAAACGGATTTGAGCTATCTTTACCTGTAGCCGTTTGCTCAGGATTAGCCAGTCCTTATGTTGATGAGACAAGGTGGACTGATAACCTTTTGTTGTGTTAGTGCAAGGCACCTCCACCAAGTGAGAAGTTCCAATAGTCTCACTTAACAACTTATGAAAACATACTTAATCCAGCATTGTCTATAAAAGAAATAGAAGACAATTTTTTTTTAACACTAACAGAACTAAAAATAAAACTACAAGACTTAAAGATAACCTAAATGCTGGTAAGTACTCATACTTTACATACTTTACAGTTTGACCTCCCCTTAAGCCAAACCTCCCCTTAACTCAAACTAGGGGTTCATCATACCAATGTTAACTACCAGATAATTGAACCTAGGGCCATCAAATGCTTTAGTTAACAGGTCAGCAACATTAAAATCTGTATGTATTTTCTCCTACTCTAATCAACTTCTTTTCAAAGCAATCTCTAATAAAGTGATGTCTGATTTCTATATGCTTAGTTTTAGAGTGATATACTGGGTTCTTAACAATACAGATAGTACTCTCATTATCTATGTGGATAAAGTATTCATAAAATTCAAACCATAGTCCAGCATCTGATTCTGAATCCACAAGACTTGTCCACAGCAGTTAGCAGCTGCAACATACTCAAGCTTCAGTGGTTGAATTGGCCACAATTGTCTGCTTCTTGCATTGCCAAGATATCAATCTCCTTCCAAGGAATTGACAACCTCCTGTTGTGGATTTCCTCTCAAGGCTTGCACCAGCATAGTCACTGTCTGAATAAGCTGTCAGTCAAAAGATGACTCCTTAGGATACCAAAGGCCCAAATTTGGTTTACCCTTTAAGTACCTAAAGATTCTCTTCACAGCATGAAAATGTGAAGTCTTTGGTTGTACCTGAAAACGTGAACAAACAAAAACTGCATACATAATGTCAGGTCTAGAAGCAGTAAGATACATGAGGGAACCTATCATGGATCTGTAAAGATGCACATCCACATCAGCAGCATCTTCATCCTTTGTCAAAGGCACATTGTTTTCCATGGGAGTGACTGCAGTCTTCACATTTGTGAACTCAAACTTACCTCAAAATTTCTGCAACATACTTGTCTTGAGAAATAAAAAGTCCATCATCCTTTTGTTTTACTTGCAGTCCCAAGAAAAATGTAAGTTCTCCCATTGAGCTCATCTCAAACCTGCTTTTCATTAAACCTTCAAATTCATCACACCAAGACTTTCTTGTTGATCCAAAAATAATATCATCCACATAAATTTGGACAAGAATGATATCCTTCTGGTCTCTCTTAATGAATAGAGTCTTGTAATTACACCCCTGATGTACCCATGTTCTTCTAGAAACTTTGAAAGAGTTGCATACCAAGCTCTAGGAGCTTGATGAAGACCATATAAAGCTTTAATAACCTTGTACACTTGATTGGGGTTAGCAGGATCCTCAAAACCAGGAGGTTGGTGTACATACACTTCTTCTTCAATAGTGCCATAAAGAAAAGCACTTTTGACATCCATCTGATATACCTTGAATCCCATGTATGATGCATAGGCAAAAAATAACCTGATAGCCTCAATTCTGGCTACAGGAGCAAAAACCTCATCATAATCTATGCCCTCCTCCTGTTTGTATCCTTGTGCTACCAGTCTTGCTTTGTTCCTTACAACTACCCCTCGTTCATCCCTTTTATTCCTGAAGACCCACTTAGTACCAATAACTTTAGCTCCATGAGGTAGGTCTACAAGAACCCATACTTTCTGTAGCTTGAACTGCAGCAACTCTTCTTGCATGGCTTTTATCCAACTTTCCTCCCCCAAAGCTTAAGAAACTGTAGTGGGTTCACTTTGAGAAAGAAAGCAAGCAAATAAACAATGTTGCTGGTCCTTATAATTGACCCTTTGTTGTTGCTTGATCAGGCTGATGAGTGCAAGTGAATCAGACTGATGTTGCACTTTATTTCTTGTTTGAACAGCAGACTTGGGGTCACCAATTATTTGGCTTTTGGGATTAATGGTGTGGATTCTGAGAGTGGGTGTTGGACTTACATCCACTTCAGTGGGTAAGTTGTTGAAATCAGTTATGACACCTCCTTCATCATAGGAAGCTCCTCCAAAGATACCTTCATTTGGATTTGAGAACACTTCAAGTTTTGGCATCTCTGAATTAATACAAACAGCACTTGAAGAAAGGTCTGGTTGAGCATCACTACCAGACTTAAAATTGGAAGTACTGGTAATGTTAGGAGTTGCTTCTTTGCCAGTATCTTGAGACTTGAATTCAGAATCCTTTTCTTGAGAAGAAGAATTCTTGAGTTCTGCTTCAGCTGCAGCAGACTTGATCTCTGTAGAAGGAATCACAACAAGCTCTGCCATATCATTAGTGTTCCCTGTATTAGAAGGATCTTTGGTACCTGCATTGTTAGTAACTTCTTTGGTACCTGCATTAGGGTTAACTTGATTCTCCTTGGAGACAGGAATATAATTCATAGAATCAGTTAAATAATCAATATCAAACATCCATCTATGACCAATTCCCTTTACATTGGGTTTTTCTTCAAGAAAGTTTACATGCAGATTTTCTTCTACTTTCTTGGACACTAAGTTGTAAACCCTAAAGGCCTTACTGTTTAATGCATACCCAACTAGAAACCCTTCATCAGACTTTCCTTCAAACTTTCCAAGAACACTTAAAGTATCAAGAATGGTTACATGACACCCAAAAGGCCTTATATGGCTAACAACTGGTTTATGTCCAAACATAAGCTCATAAGGGGTTTTATTTTGAGGCTTGGTCACTCTAACCCTATTAAAGATGTAACAGGCATTGCTGACTGCTTCAGCCCAGAACGTTGTGGGTAAAAGTGAATCTGCTAGTATAGTCCTAGCTGCCTCAATAAGTGTCTTGTTCATTCTCTCAGCAACTCCATTTTGCTGAGGAGTTCTTGCATTACTGAACTGTTGCTTAATTCCTTTATTACCACAGAAGTCTAGCATGCTCTTGTTTTTAAACTCAGTGCCATTGTCACTCCTAATGATTTTAACTCTTTTATCAAGAAGGTTTTCAATCTGCCTAATGAAAGTTTGAATCAAAGGTGTAACTTCATCCTTCCTAGACATAAAGAATACCCAACAATATCTAGTACAATCATCTGTAATGACAAGACAATAGCATGCATAATTTATACTATGGACAGATGTAGGGCCAAAAAGATCCATATGTAAGGTATGTAAGGGCTCAGTGATTAATCTTTCTAATTTAGCCTTACAAGATGCCCTATGTTGTTTTCCCTTGTTACAAGCCACACATGTATGATCATTTTTAAACAATTTTGAAGGCAAACCTCTCACAAGGTTATTCTTCACAAGTTTATTCATATTTTTGAAATTCACATGGCCTAACCTTCTGTGCCACAACTTAGATTCATCCAAAGTAGCTTTTGCAATCAAACAGGTAGCACCTTTTGCAGGATTAGATGCTTTCATATCAAAACTGTACATTTTGTGTTGTCTGGGAACTTTAAGAAGAATCTGATGTTCTTCAGGCATCTTAAAGTCCGGAGTCAACAAAGACAATCAGTTTCAGTAAAAAGCACCTTATGCTGAATATCACAAATTTGTGATATTGAGAAAAGGTTGAACTACCCAAGTTCTTTCACAAAGGATACATTGTCAAATTCTATGTTGCCCATTATTATTCTTCCTTTACCAGTTATCTGTCCCTTGCTTCCTCCAAAAGTAACAGAACCTCCTTCGAATTCTTGAAAATCATTAAGATAGTTCTTGTTACCAGTCATGTGCCCAGAGCATCCACTGTCAAGGATTCCTCTATCTTCCATATAGCAAAGTGGATGATCCTGCACAATAAGAAGAGAAATTAGTTTCTCTTAGGAACTCAGGACCTGAGTGGGCTTGGGTCCGCCTTGTGGATCAACATACTTAAATTTCTTATTTGAACCTGATCCACTGTTGTATTGGGATTTATATTTGTTTGAATCCCAAGACAAACATGCTGAGGTCTTAACAGCAAACCCCCATTCCTTTTACACATTGGTTTTTAAAGGTTTTGCTGTTTGCTTTACAACTGGTCTTCTCACAGGTGAAGATGATTTATAAAAATTATTTCTTTGAATGTTTGCATTCACCTGTGGCTTTTGAAATGGTTGTCTGGGTCTCACATGAATTAACATAACCAGTATTCACATTAGGCCTCATAAAATTACCATTTTGCCTATTCACATTAAAGTTCCTAAAGCCAGACCTAAAATTTTGTCTACCAGTATTAACATAAGAGTTAGGTCGGGTAGAGTAAAACTGTTGGGCTGGTCTGGGATTAAACTGGTTGGCATGATTAATCCTGTTAGCATTATTCCAGACTGGTTTATTTGAAACATGACCAATATTAGCATTCATTCTCTTTTGCTCAGCCTCTCTCTTCATTCTCTTTTCATGGAAGTCACAATCTCTAATCAAATGACTTAAACTTCCACACACAAAACATCTTTTAGGAGCATAAGTATAGCTACTCCTAGATTCTCTGTGAACACTATTGCTTCTAGGTGACTCATTCATTTTAACAGATTCCCTAGGAGTTTTTATGTGCTGGGCACAACTAGGTTTGACTGTCTCAGGCTTTGGTTTAGTCACTACAGGTTTAGTTACAACAGGTTCACTTTCCTTAACAACCTTAGGTTCAGGATTCTCTTTTATCTTACTTTTTGACTCAGACTTAGAGTGATCAAAAGGAATCATCAATAGATCCTTCAGAGTCATTGGATTGACAAGAAGAATACTTACTGGTTTTGTCCTCTGAGGTGATTGACTCAGGTGTTTGAGGACCTTTCTTACCATAAACAAAAAGTGAATCATCCAACTCTTCTTTTTCAAGAAGAGTATAGTCATCACTCAGTGGTGGTGGTACTCCCTTAAAGTCACCAGTCTTAACAAACCTATTATACAATGGTTTGCCCGCAGAATCATCTTCTCTAGACTTAAGGATTGCCTTTTTCTCATCTTCCTCATATCCTAAAGCCACATTTTTTATTGGACTTTATTTGAGAATCCCAACATTTGAACAGGTTATTATTTGAATTGTTCCACTGATCTACCCGTTTTCTCAACTCATCCCTCTCCTTTTGAATTCTAAGGCCCATTTGTCTATACCTTTTAAGCTTCTCATCTTGTTCATATATATTTTATTAGCTTGAAAGTATAGTTTTTCATTTAAAGCAGCATGTTGGTTTTGAAAGGTGACCTTTTGTGCCTCTAGTGTTTTTACAGCATTTTTATGTGCTAAAAGATTTACTTCTAGGTCACCTATTTGTCCTAACTGCTCATCACACAAAGCCTTAATATGATTATATGAATCAGTGCATAATTTAGAGCATAATGATACCTCATTACCAATGGCCATGAGAGCATGATCAGACTCCTCATTCACTCTTGGATGCTCACCCCAGTTGACACCTCCAGCTTCCATTGTCAGCAAGCTCATCTGATTCTTTTCCATCTTCCCATCTTCATCTCTTTTCCCATCAGCAGGCTTCTTCTCTGGACAATCTCTTGAAAAATGTCCATGCTTGACAGTTGTCATTAACTCTTGTGTATCCATGTTTTGTTAAAGTTGATGCTTCATATGCTTCTAACGTTTACCTTAAGGCAACCATGGCAATGTGCCACTTTATGTCCATCTCCTCAACTTCAGCATCATTAATCTGTTCTAAATCTTCACTAATAAAGCTTTCATCTTCCGTTTGGTTGGCAAAGAAAGAATGGATCACCTCATCAGTAAAACTTGAAGCAGATCTTTCACTTGAAGGAGTTTCATAGATACCAGACCTAACACTACCAGGTTTAACCTTGTAAGTACTGCTTTTGTTTTGTGACACAAAAGCAACATTTGATGAACTGGTAGATGCCTGAGTGTTGTTACTGATGTCCCTTTTAAACATCCTAAGATTATTGTAAAGGTCATCAGGTGTCATGAATCTACTTCCTCCTTTATCCTCATCGCCACAGATACATTACCCCATTCTGATGGTAAAGATCTAAGGAACTTGTGGTTTGCATCCTCATTCCAAACTGCTGCACCATGAACTTCCAGCTGTGTTAACAGATGTTGAAATCTGTCATAGCCTTTCTCCAATCCTTTCAGTCTTTGAAACACTGAATGTCTCAAATTGCTGTTTAAGAACAGCCTTTTGCATCTTCTTGGAGTTTGCATTCCCTCCAAATCGTTTCTTGATAGCCTCCCACATCTCCTTAGCATCAACCATGCCATGGAACCTTTGCAGATGCTCCTTAGGAATAGCCATAAGAAGCAAGGTTCTGGCTTTCTTTTCCTTCTCCACAGCCCTAATCTCCTCAGCAGATACTGGTGGCATTATTCTCAGCTGCCCATCAGTCCCTTGTGAAATTCTTTTCTTAGAGTTTCCCCTTTGAATAACCTTCCATACATCACTATCAATATACTCCAGATAATGTTCCATCTCCATGGCCCATATATCATATTCTTCTCTTTTCAGTAATGGAAGTTTTATGTTTGAGATTGTGGTTGTGGCAGGGATGGGTTGTTGTTGTGTTTGGGAGTTACTGGATTCAGTTTTTCCTTCATCTTCATGGTTTGATCTCTCATCCTCACTGTTATGGATTGAAAAAGTTTCAGTGTTGATAGGCTTTTCGGTCTCAGACATTGTGTAGGGTGAATTGAGTGAGAATAGGTTTTTGAGATTAAGTGTTCTTCGAATTCAGAGTCTCTCTTATGGCTCTGATACCACTTGTTGGTCCACGAATTGTATGTGGATCTCTAAGTAGCCTTGAATACTTAGTAGATGGTTGGGATAAATCCAAACCAGTTTAAGTGAGAAACCCTTAACGATTGTTAATGTTAATGCGGAAACTTAACAAGAACAATGAAGAACACACACAGAGATAACACTAACTTCGTATATTACTTTTAATCACAATAGTGAAACTCGTACAACTCTCTTGTTAAACTAACAATCTTAGGGATCCTTTTATACACCAGGAAACCCTAATACTAACCGACTAAGAAGATATTCACGAATCTTCTAAAAAGATACTTACACGTTTTGTATCTTTTCCTAACTTATCTCTAACAGACTTTCCTTACTTCACGACCAGACTTAACATAATAAGTCAACCAGACTTAATACAGACTACCAGACATAACTTGTATTACCAGACCTAATTACAAAGACAGACCTAACTCTGACATATTACCAGACCTAAGTTTGTCTTCTCTTGAATCGTATGATAATTCCCAACAATGTGGACCTTCATCTCGTGCAAGTACATACCATGCTTGCATAGTTAACGGTGTGAAGTTTTTGGTGCATGAGCGCGATATACTTCATACCACTCAATGCAGTGGACTTTCAACACCCGGGCCTGATGGAGAAATGTATTATGGTCAACTGGAAGAAATTCTGGAGCTCACTTATTTGGGCAACTGAAAGGTTGTGTTGTTTCGATGTAAATGGTTCGACACCCGTAACCCTAATAACCCTACGGAAGCTCTAGACGTTCTTACATTGAACGTGGCATACATCATATTTTGACTGATAAGGATGCTTTTAGAAATCAACAATACATTCTTGCAACACTAGCAACATAAGTCTTCTACCTTGAAGACCCTGCTAGACGACCACCTCATTGGAAGTTCGTCGAAGATGTTCATCATCGGAAGTTCTGGCATCGGGATGTGATAGATTCTGATCAAGATGTTATACATGGCAGCAGTTCATCAGATGTTACATTGTCTGTTGGTTTGACTGGTTTGGAGTATGCAGATTTAAGTGTAAATGATGAATCAACATAAGTGGACGCCCCACCAGATGATGCTGAAGAAGATGCCGATTTTATTAATAATGAAGATGATGTCGTTGCTCATGTCCTTGATGATGATGATATTGACCTGTCTGATGATGATGAAGTGAACCCCACGGCTGTTGTGAAGAAGTTTTATCTAGCGATGATTCGGATGATGACAATTGTTCTTAATTTGTAATTTGAATGAAATTGTTACTATATGTTTAAATGTGTAACTTTTATTTTAATGAAATTGTTATGTTATGTTTAAATGTGTATATTTATATGAATGTGTGTATTAGTATTAATTGGTCCACGAAATTGTGTGTTCTTGTACTTGTAATTTTATAGATGGCGTGCGTAGCTCCTAGATCACACGGCGGGGATGCTGGTGGTGATCCACCACATCACCCCTATTTTACTACGCCGGGCTATTGCGCAGGTAAGAAATTGTGATTTTTATTTTACATTTTTTATTGATAAAACTAAATTTTTTTACTTGTATTTTCACGAATCAATAACTTATATTTGTAGGTTCGATGATTGCGGCTGAGACCTTAAATCGGGCCTTAAGGAGGGCGTTTAAAGAGAATAATAATCAGCCTTTGCCGATCAGCTTTGATTACGATGATCAAGGCACCTTCTCACCTGTAGGCACGTATGCACTGCAGTTGAGTAGTCTTATCGGGGAACAAGTTAGGCCACTTCCCCTTGACTGCGAGTGGGAGCAGATTCCAGAGCCTTTTAAGGCTCATATATTTCCCGCACTCCAGGTTTTAATTGTTTATTTTATTTCTATTCTTATTGTTATCGACCGTTTAGATATACGTGTCATATTTAAATTACATGTTTATTTAAATGCGTATATTTATTTGCAAGGCTATTTAAACCTCACGCCTTGGTTAAACGACGAGCGCCGAGTGCCGGTTGGGGAGTGTGTGTATACGGTGGGGGAAAGGGTAACTCTTGGGCTTAGACTTCAGATGCGGTTACTATACCGCAAAAATAAACACAGGATCAAGTCTAAGTACTTTGACACACATGACAACCCCGAGACGGTAAGGGAACATCCGCCGCCGCCGAAAGTCTAAGTACTTGTTTTTAATATACTTTTTTTTTTACTTACACAGATGGCGATGAAGTCACTTTGGGATCAAGTTAAAGCCGGTACACACCTGTTGATGACCGAGCAAGAAATACTGGATGAAATAGTTCCGAGTGAAAACTGCAAAATATGCCGGGCAGGGGCAGGATGATGCCGGGCATGGGCAAAGCTTCATCCAGGTCCACACATCGGCCGGTTGCACAAGAATATGTTACTCGGCAGCATATGTCGGAGGTGTTGAGGCGAGAGGCGGAAGAGAAAGAGTTGTTCAGGAGGCAAATGCTGGAGGTGCAACAACGGGCTCAAGTGGCCGAGAATGAGGCTAGATTGTCTAGGCAACAGGGTAATGGGCTTTTTGCTCGACAAGTCGCCTTCGAATCTTTCATGGGGCAGTTCCTCAGCCACTACAACAGCCAAGGTAATCCGTTTCCCATTTCCTTTCCCTCATTTCCCCAACCTGATTCATTTCCCGCCCCTTTTCCCGGCCCTATTCCCTTTCCCAACCCTAATAATTCTTCCTTTGACAATTGTTATCGTCCCACCTTTCCTGACTCTACTACATGCCCGGGTTCTAGTGCTAATTATGCAATGCCGCCACCCGACCTTAACAAATACATGTTACAAAATAATCCTCATTTGAGCCGCATTCCCGAGAATAATAATGCTGGTAGTGGTGAGGAGGAGCAGGCGGAGGAGGAGGGGGGAGGAGGCGGGTTCTTACGAGGAGTCGAACTAGGAGTAAGCGTAGGGATGATGTAAGATCTTATTATTTGTGTTAATTAACTTTATGAATTGTTAGTAACTTTGAAGAATAGTATATATTGTCGAATGCTATCGTGGATTTGAGGAATGGTATATATTGTGTTAACTTATAAATTAGTAAATTTGTGACTTAATTGTTAGTTTAATTTGTATCGTATTTGTCTCGAATGCTATCGTGGATTTGAGGAATGCATGGTATATATTGAATCGTTTAGTAATTTGGTATTGTATCATATTGCCGAATTGGTATTGCGGATTGTGGTTGATTACAGGTTTTGTTTTGGTAGATTTTTCCCCAAAAAAATCTGGAAATGCAGGTTCTGCTGCATTTTTTTTGCATACAGGACAGAAAGGGACGACAATGTCGTCCCTAAATTTAACAATAAATGTCGTCCCATTTTGTTTTGACTGCCACATCATCCGTCCTACTGGATCTAATTTTAAATAATATAAACAATTTGGGACGAGAATCTCGTCCCATTTTGTTTTTTAAACGTCGTCCCATTTTGTTTTTAAAAACCAGTTTTCTTATTTAATTAAAAACTGTAACAAAAGTAAAAAAAAAAGGAAAAAACATTTGGGACGAGAATATCGTGCAAAGAAATGTCGTTCCATTCTGTGTTTTAAGAGTTGAATGTGTAGTGGGTCCCAGTAAAAATGTCGTCCCATTTTACATTGCTTATGTCGTCCCAAATTTTTTTGGGACAAGAAAATAGGGTCAAGCAGAATGGGACGAGATGTCGTCCCATTCTGCGTTTGGGTCGACATTGTTTGCAGATTTGGGACGAGATTATCGTCCCAAAGTGCTTCTTTTTTTGTAGTGTAAGGCTTTACAGAACACTAAAGTATTACTTGCGCATAGCGGTAACGGTGTATAATATCGTTAATTTGTCTGTATAATTATTTTTGTTATGTATATATGGGTGTGGGGTAAGTAAAAGTTAATAAAGTTGATGGTTTAAATTGTAATTAAGTATTTAAATATTTAATAAATTGCATTGTGTTTAATAAATAAAGTATTTTAGTCTAACAACATTTTTTATTTTTTAAATATTTAAGTTTTAAGCAAATGTGTTTCTGTTTATATGTAGTATAGATAATTAACTATGTTTAATAGGTTTGGACATGCTTAAGTACTTGTACACTAACAATAACCACATATGTTATCAATGGGTGTTTGATCTAGTGGTATCCATGAGATAGTTATGTCTTTCAATCAAGAGATTGTGTATTTAAGTCTCGTTAAAGGCAAACCGGAGATAGCTGTGGTTTTGTGAGAATGCAAATTAGTGACCCAAACTCTTGACATATACACATATACGCAATTCAATCATGTCATGTTGTGATTGTTGAATGATAAAAACCCCATAGGTTATCAAGTATTATTAGGCACAATATATAGAGATTTCATAGACAAGCTGTAACGGAGCCTAAGCTCACAAATGGGATTGACTCGACTAATTAACCTATTTCCTAATACTCCCTTGTAGTTCGAGAGGCAAATCATGAAAGCTCGAACTGAAGTAGAAAACTATAGTTAATCAAAAAATAAGTTAGATATATAAGGAAAGCTAAAGATAGTTTGCAGAGGAAGAATTTCATAGCAGCCAATCGCAGAGGATGAACATAGATTTGAAAAACAAGTGATTTTTTTTGGGAGACCGTCTTCGAATTAGAACGGCGTGTGATGACGCGCGTGATCGGTGGAGGCGGTGATTTCGGTTGCATTATATTCGGAATTTAGTTACGAATCCACATTCACTGAAGACGTTAGCTAACTCTAAGTGGTTCGAGAGTTATAAGCAAAATAGTTAGCCAATTATTTTTTAGTAGTTGGCAGCTTGTTCAGGCGTGTCAGAGAGGCTACGATGCCGGCAATTCCGGTATGTTTTTTGTTTCTTTTCGAAACATGGTTAAAAAGCCAATGGCGTTGACGCCGTCGGTTAACTCCTAATGGTTTGAGAGTTATGGTCGAAACAATGGCTTGAGTTTTCTATAAAAGTGGTAGCGGATAAGATTTAATGGAGGGGTATAAAGCCAAGATACGGCCAGCTTTGATACTTAAATGATGAGAACCCCATAGATCATTAAGTATTATTAGGCCACAATATATAGACAAACTCAAACGGATTTTAAGCTCGCAAACGGGCCTAAACGAACTAATAGTGATAACATTTGAACCTTTGTAGATGTAACGTTATCGTAATATAATTGAAAAAATATAGTGCATAATTAGGTATTGTCAGAAATAAAACGAAAGAAACGTATATAACAAACATTGTGACAAAGTTACAAAAATTAATGGTTACAACGATGATTTGTAGTAAGAATTTTATAAAAGTATAAGTTTAGCAAAAAAGTTCAAGTTCTAAATGAAAATTTGTTAAAAATGCACATATAATTAAGATCTGAACTTTAGACTTCTTGGATGAAGGTAACGATAATTAAGTACATGATAAGTGTCACAAATCAGATTTTTAGGTCTAATTTTAAGAATGTTTAGTAAGCATGTCTATCATTTTTCTATTTTGTTAGTTGAAACATTCAAACAACTCATTTTGCTAATAAAGTTGTTTTGCATTCTTACTTGGCATCATCTATAACTTTTTCTTTATTTGTGCATATGTTGTGTTTGTGTGTGCCCATGATTAGGCCGGCCCAGTAAGGATCCAATCCCTCTCATTTTCTCTGCCACGTCAGCTTTCTCTCTTCAGCGACGTTCAGGCGATTAGGTTCCCCAGTAAGGGCGACCATGATCTTTTTTTCTTTTAAAAAAAAAAAACATTTTTAACACAAACTTAATTTTTTTTTTTTTTTTTTTTTTTTGAACGGCAGATGATATAAAACTAACTAGCAAAAGCTAGGAAACAAGATTACATGGAAGTTATGGAAGATACAGGATCTTTTAACCAACCTATCCAACTAAACTTCCTAGAGGGATTTCTAGACGAAATCCATAGAAAAGATTGAGAAACTATAGAATCCCATAGCGTGTCCTTCCTAGGATGACAACTGGAAAAAATCAAACTAATAATCTAGGTTGTGGCGTGCCTTGATCGAATCTTTGATTTCTTGCATTTTTTGTCGTTGTAATGCGGGCAAAGATGGGTCGATTGATATGAGATAGAATATGATGTCTTTTTTATATTTCTTTTTGTTAGATATTTTGAGTTCTCCTCGTAAGGGTACTTTGGTAATTTTGGCATAATATAGTTTAGTTTATCTACTAAGGGTATTTTGGTTATTTTGTTAGTATCTTAAGAAGTAGGATATGTTTGTTAGTCGGTTATTTTCACTCTTATAAAGAGTAGTATATGTATCTTGTATCAGTACTTCATAATTTGATAATAGAAAGCAGATTTTTGCTCCAAACCTCTTGATTTTGCTGAACTTCTGCTATTGTCACTGGTGGGTTTGTGTTGCTATTGGGTTGCTGGTCTGGTCCTTGCCTTTTGCCCCATGAATATCCCAGCCTAATCCTAACACTTTTCTCGATCAAGTTCAAGTCTTTGTTGTTCTAGTGCAAGTCTTTTGTCATCCATTTCCGCTTTCTTTTGCTCCAGTTCCAACTCCTTTTGCCTTTGCTCCAGCTCTTTTTTCTTCAACTCGTAGTATCCGTCTGCCAGCTCCTTCTTCTTTCCCAATGCCATGGACTTAATGGTTTTCCATTTCTCGCTACATCATCCATATAGGAAGACTTGGAACTCTCCGACGATTTCTTCTTATTTTTCTTAGCGGCATCACGACCAATTGGTCGCTCATTTCGAGTCTCTTCATTATCAAGCACATCCGAACCGGTTTTAGAAAGTCTTTGCTTTTTTTCGACCCGCATCTTGGCTTAAAAAAGCCGGCATCTCATTATCCTTCCAAACCTCATGGTCCTTCAAAATTTCCCAACAATGCTCCAATACAAACGTATGATTATACACTATTTGGTATTCTTCACACGCTCGTCTGCAAACAGTGAGGTCATTCGAACCACTTCCATAATTCCTATAAGCATTGTCGTAAATGGCACAAAACTGACCAACTCTAGGACGAATCCTATTTTTCCACTTGGTAATAATCGAGTTGTACATTCTGTCTGCACCAACCTCCTTTTCAATGTAAGTAATCACTTTCTGCCAAAATCCCTTAGCATTTTGGTTGTTTCCCATTATGCTATTCTCGGACGTATCACACCATGCTTTGCACAACGCATCTCTTCTTTGCGTGTCCAAAGAGACGAATCATTCTTGGTTTCTTTCTCAACAGTCTTCTCACAGTCTTCTTCTAGCCTTTGTAGCTCGTTTCTTAGGTTTGACCAGTGACATCTCTTCCGAAATAGTGTTGTCGTCGTCATCATTTGGAACCGAATCGTGATACGATCCATGAGCCGAACCTTGAGCCGAACCGTGATACTCTTGACTTGGATAACCTTCATCCGGATAACCCGAACCAGTTCCACATAAAAATATGGATTGTTGTATAATTGTTCTTCAAAATCACAAGCATCAAGATTAATACAGTTAACCGGAGAATAATGTGGATAATTTGAATAGGAAGACATTGATGAATCCATTGTTGGACGATACACCAATTCGGGTGAGCCATACATAGATTGTTGGCTTCGACGGGAGTTGCTTTGTTGTTGTTGTTGGTTGTTTTGATATGGTTGAACAAATAGACGATTCATAGGACGATTTATAAAAAATGGATTGTTAGTTTGTTGTTGTGGAGGTTGTTGCGATTGATAATCTAAAGTAGTGGGTCGGAAATTGATGTTTGGTGAGACACCGGTTAACCGAAAATTCGAATCCGGTGTTAATTGCGGGATGTTTTGTGGCAATCAGGATTTTCGGCCTTTTGGTTGTGGTGTTTTTTTAGAAATTTTGAATAGAGAGAATTGTGAGATTTTGTGGATTCAAGTGTGTTAATATGTTGTGTATTTATAAGGTAGTTTAAAAGAATTTGTTTTTTTTTTTTTTTTTTTTTGTTTTTTTTTTTTTTGGTTTCAAACGGCACAATCCAAACGGTCCAATTAAATGCACAACTTTTACAAAGACATTTATTCGATCGTGTATGCGACCAAGATAGAAAAAAATGGGGGCCGATCGATTTGCTACAGAAGGACGATCGATATGTAATCGATCGTGTTAGTCGATCGTGGTCCCTTACTGCGCCTAGCCTTAGTTACCGTAAAAGATGGACGGTCGTTTTTGTGCTTTTAGAATATTTAAACGAACTGAATCAAAAAGGGTGCTACTAAAGACACCAAAACTGTTTGACCTTTGTATTTTCCAATGCAATAATTGTTTCACTTCTAACTTTTTTGTCTCATATTTAATACTAACACGTTTATTACCTTTTATAACACATTTAATAACACATTTATTACCTTTATAATACCCATAAAAAATATCTTTTTATTTCAAGGGGCTAAAGTTGTAATACACTAAATGTGTTATAAGTTAGTTATGACCAAAATAGAAGGAATCAGACTTGAGGGGCTTAATGTGCCAAAGGGCCAAAGTTGCTACCTAACTAAATATATCCAGGGAATTCTAGAAAATTCCCTCATTATTTTAGATAAAATGTGTGAGGTCCGGTTATGGAGAAGGAGAAATGGAGGGAAACGCTAGATGTGTGAGGTCCGGTTATAGAGAATTCCCTCATTATCTTAATGATTTATGAGGTTAAGGTTTATGACTTAAGTGGGTTTTCATCATATGATCATGATATGATCATATGATGATGTAGAAAAGATAATGGGTAAGTTTAGATGGGTTTTATAACCCTTGATCATGATGTGTTGTGTAATGAGTCTTGATAATGGTTATGGTTTAGGAAGTAATGATGATGATGATGATGATGATAAAAGATGAAGATGATGATGATGATGTTATTGATAACCTTAGCTTGGAATTAAGGTAAGTAAACCGTCTATAAGATGATGTTATGGTGATTTCCATACTTTAATTATGTGTTTATGTGTTTATATATGTTAAGGCATATGAATGGTTTGTATGAGGTTATTATGTGCAAGTAAGTGTAAGGCTAGTTGATGTGTTAGATAAGGAAGGATTAAGGAAAGAAAGGTTAAGGCTTGAGTGGTTAAGGTATGTGTTTATGTTTAATGTGTTCATGGATAAATGGTTATGATGCGTATGTGTGAATGAAGTATAATGTTATGTTATATCCGTTTTACTTACTAAGCATTCGTGCTTACGGTTTTAGTGTTTAATGTTTTGTAGGTTTATGTGTGATGGAAATGGTGAGCTTGGGCTAAGGGTTAAGGTTTGCTAATGAGGCAGATAGAAGAATGGATTTGTGTAGGAGCTAGGTAGAATACCGGGCTCATTCAAGATGGTACCCCCGTGAGTCAATAAATGGTTTGTAAAGTGGAGTCAAGCGTGAAAATGTATTTTAATGGTGTCGTAAAATTTTGGTAGTCAATCGTTGTGTCAAAGTGTGTTTTATGGATTATGGTCAATGTTTAAGGGGGTGTTTGGCAAAAGTGTAAACGTACCCATTTTGGGTTGTAAACGGGCCAAGTGTTTATGAAACATGTCTTGTGTGTTAAAGTAATGATAATGGTTAAGTTTGGTGGGAAAATGAAGTGGTATAAACGGTTTGGGGTGATAATGGGTCAAAAATAGGTTTTATGCATAACCCGTCATAATGTAAAGTACTATTCCGGGGAGTCAAACGGTAAATGTTTTTGTATGAAAATGAGCCTAATAGTATACTAAGTAAATCTGGAAAGTTTGGTAAAATATCGAGATCGGGTTTTCAAGTACGGGACAAAAATGTGATTTTGGCTGATCAGCAGTCTCCATCCGATTCGGATGGGCGGCTCGGTAAAATTTTTGGTAAACTTTGAAAAATTGTATCTTTTGATCCGTAAGTCGTTAGAGGTCGTGCCACCCGGCGTTTTGAAGGTAATTGAGTCAAGTTTTATTCAAAAATAGTCTCAAGTCCTGAATATTTATGGATTTTTATAAATGGTCGAAAGAGTAACAGAATGTCCGTGAAAGGTTAAGAGTTTCCACGTAAAAGTTTTAATTTTTGGTCTAAGCGGGCACGGGGTGTAACAACTTGGTATCAGAGCTTCGGTTTAAGTGAATTAGGTTTTCTTTAGGATTGCCTAGACTTAAACCACTAGTAGATGCGTTGGATGTAAGGTTAAGTAATGCGGATAAATATTTTGTTAAGTTATAAGAGGTGATTGTTAAGTTATGAGATGGATCATATGATTGCTATATGAGTTTAATGATGATAAATTTTGAATGTGTTTTATGTGCTAACGTGTATATGATATATGTCCGTGAAAGACTTAATGTGTTTAAATGATAGGAATTACCGTGCACTTCGGGTTGTGTCGGTGATTATTATGTGATTATGTGAATGTGTATTCTAGAAATAATAGAAGGATGTGTATAGAAAGGATAAGTGGTATGCTTGTTATAGAAAGCCGAAAATAGAATGTCGTATTAGTGAGGAGTTATAGATGGAAATGAGATGATATATGAGGATGTGTGCATGACGAGGATTTAGATGATTAGGTAAAGCGAATTGTTGAAATGAGAAATTGAAGATATTAAAGAAATGTATGAGTAATAAATGATACATAAAGTAGCTATGGTATAGAGTGGTAAAGTAAAGAAGTAGTTATCTCAATGAAAATAGACAAATGGTATGTCATAGACGTGTTCAAATGTTTTAAATCATAATTTGAGAATAGATTAATGAAGTATAAGTGTTGAGTGACTGTTTATCTTTTATGGAAAGAATGATCGAATGTGGACTTAAAGTATGAATGAGATTAAATATGTACTAATGTGTTTGTCGGTTAAGTGTAAGGTGTTATTGTGTCATAGGCAAGGTGATTATGAATGCGTGTTATAATGTGATGTATAGAATAAGTTGAAAAAGTAAATTACAAGGGAACCTGAATTAAATAAGTCATGACTAGAATTCTTGTCGTGACATGAAGTGTTAGAAGTTGGGTAAATGAACGAGTTTTAGATTACAACGTAAGACCAATATATGGTCTAGAAAATAATTCATGTTTAATGATTGGGTTAAGCCATTTCAAGATTAATGTGAGTCAATCGGGATTGAAATAGACAACATTAAAAAAATGAACATGTGTAAAATAGAGTGAGAGGATAACGTGAAATTGACAAGAAAACGATAAGTGTAATCTGACAACTCAGATGAAATATAATGTGTATATTCATATGTACGAAAGTATGAAACGATGAGTATTACTAAGATGGTGTCAAAGTAATGAAAGGTGATAGTTGACTAATTAAAAATGTGCAAGGCAAGGAGGAAAGAAAACGGAAAAGTGTTAGTCTAAGAAATGCTTGAATAATGAAAGATTAGTGAACATAGAATTAGTAAATTAGAATCGACTGATTGGTAATGACACGTAGTGAGTGGTTGACGAATGAAAGAATACGTTCATGAATGAATTATAGATGTGTAAGTAAATGGACCAACGTAATGGTAAATGATACGAGATTGTGTGTTATAAAAGAATGACAATAGCAAGATGTGAATAGAGATGCTAAATGGTATTAGAAATGAGTTAATAAGCAACATAAGGTATTAACGCTTAAATAATGGATCGTGGTGATGAAAAGTGTGCTAAAATAAAATGTGTAATGATAAGATGGAATTAACACGCCAATTATTAAGGGTTTGTTGACATAAAGAAAATGAATGAAATTAAGTAATGACGCATTAAGTATGGATCGTAATGATATTGAGTGTACTAAGGTACGGCGTGAAAAGACAAGATGAAACTAACGAATAAATGCTTAAGTGTTTAATGACTTGAAGGTTAAAGAATGAGATTAGGAAAGGATGGCATGAAAGGTGACCAACATATGGCCTCATTAAATTAGTGACTAAAGACTAATGTTAAAGTGGTATAGAGACAGGGTCACGGTAAGGTAAAGTACTTGAGGTTTAAGTGTGAATGTGAAGTTGCGATAAAGTGTGTTGGTATATAAAGGATGTAAATTAAATGAAAAAGTTTGAATGCTAAAAGTTAAATGCGATAAGTTAAGAATGTAAATGAGAATGAGATGAGTATGTAGGAGAATTGAGTATGTACACGAATATATAATAATGACAATGATGTTATGGTAGGTTATGATGAAAGCAAGATTAAATGAGTACCTTGATGTTTAATATGATGCGTTGATAAGATAATGACAAGATAAATGAGATGGTTTAAACGCTAACAATTGAATGAGACGAGTTAAGTATGTGAACAAGAATGTAATGAGATATTGTATGGTAAACGTAACGAACTTATGCTAATGATATAGAATGTGTGTGAAGAAAGGTGACGCTAATGAGTGTGTTATAGTTAATGATCTATGAAAGGTATATACGTAAAAGGCGAGATAGAATAATATTGCTTAAATATATAAACGATTAAAGAAATGAGATAAGGTATGAGAATAAGAATGCGATGAGTTAAGAATATAAGAGAGAATGAGGTGAGTATGCACGAGGTTAAAGTGTTGTTCGGAAATTATTATATCACGGCTAATGTGCCCCATTAGCGGTGATTATTATGATGAAAGTGTTGAATAATAAAACAAGATGAGTTAAGCGAAAGGATATGATGTGAAAATTAAACTAGATAAAAATGTGTAAACGACTTAAATTGTGTAAGAAGAATGAGTGATGCTAATGAATGAATGAAAATTAACCTATGCAAGGTTTAAAAGTGAAAGAGTCGAGTAGACAAAAGAGTAAAGTAAAAGGTGAAATGATTAATGCGGATTTAGAATGTAAGAGGATAAACACATAAAATGTGTAATTTTATAAGCAGGTTCATATGCTATGAGCTTGCCTTCACTAAATAAAATGGATGAGATAATGTAATGATATGATATAATGTTAAATGTTGGCTTGGATCCGATGTTAAAATGTGAAAGTGGTAAAGTGATGAATGTTAATGATCCTTCGGGATGAATGTTAAAGGTGGTATCCCTCGGGATGACCAAGTAAAGGAATGTTAAGGAATCCATCGGGATGAATGTTAAAGATCGTTCGAGATGAAAAGTATTGCCTTCACCGGAAAGGGGTTGCCTACGTCCATGACACATAAAAATATCCCCATAATGAATGTGATAATGTTATGGATCCAAGTCTAAGAAGAGTAAAGGTAATGTAATAAAAAGAATGAGAGAATAAAAGTTAAATTGGGGAATAGGAGTACTTACGTTGTGTTGGAAATATATAACCACGAGTTTATGTTTCTTGATTTAAATCGATTGGGACGCCTTTCCATGTAAATGAGGAAGCATGAATGAGTGGGCTTATGTGTTGCCGACATGGCACGAGTAGGGTTAGAGAAGTAGAAAGCGGAAGTCTAGAATTAGTTAGAAATTGTAAGGACTAAGATAGAAGGGTTAGAATTAGAGTACGTCTTTTAGGAAGAATTATGAGGAACCTATGTTTTGAGTTTTAAGTATAAGTTGAAGGAAATGAAGAATTGTAATGATGCTTAGAAATGTTATAGTACGAAATTGTGGCGTGGTATAAAATGTGAGTAATGGAAATAATTGATGATAAGTGTCATGTGTAATGTGATGGCAAACGTTAAAGTATGAGGTTATAAAGTCAATTCATGTAATATTTCTATAAGACTTATAAAGGTAAGCGCAAACGAATGAAGAAAGAAGTAGAAGAAATGATGTAAGTGTAAAGAACGTAAAAAGAATGATTAAGTAGTATTTGCGTTATAATAAGAATGTTAAAGGAAAAGTGAAATGGCTATGATAAATAAGGAAGTATTAGTAATGTGTTTGACTTATGTAGAGACGTAAAAGAAACGGATAAGTGGTGTTGATTGAATGTGAAAGTATTAGCTAAGCGTATTTATGTAAAGTTAAATAACACAAGTTTTCTCAAGTATCAAGTAGTTAAAGAATGAGAATCGAGAATAAAGCAAGTGAAAACGTGATGTAGCGGTAATAGAACGGATTAAAATGATAACTAGTTATAGTGAGTATGTCTCGTATTATGTAATAGGCTAAGTAAGAGTTGTATGGTTATAGAAGTAAGTGGGAAGTAATGTGGATTAAGGCCATGTGATATGTTATAGTATGCATAGAGTTACGAGATCACTTAGATCGTTGCATTAAATAAACTAAGAATTAAGGTGCTAGGAATGAGAAGTATAATGCGGCTAGGTTTTGGTTAGTAAAGAATGGTAGATTTCAGAGACGAAATCTAAATAAGGGGGGGGGGGTAGAATTGTTAGACCCATTCCCGGGTACTTGTATCCCACCCTAGATGAAAAGGGACCAAAGGCCAAACGTGATTGGTTAGTCAACGAATGTTTCATTATAGTCAAACCCGAAGTCAACTAATGGTCAATGAATGTATGGTATAGTATTGGAAAGTATTATGAGGCACAAATGGAAAGAAATAGATCCAAGGGGCTAAAGTTGTAATAGACTAAATGTGTTATAAGTTAGTTGTGACCAAAATAGAAGGAATGAGACTTGAGAGGCTTAATGTGCCAAAGGGCCAAAGTTGCTACCTAACTAAATATATCCAGTGAATTCTAGAGAATTCCCTCATTATTTTAGATAAGATGTGTGAGGTCCGGTTATGGAGAAGGAGAAATGGAGGGAAAAGCTAGATGGTGGCTTAGGAAGAAGAAGGTGAAGAGCTAATGTCCATAGTCCTTCCTAGTATTGATTCACTCCAAGTAAGTAATTCTATCTTAATGATTTATGAGGTTAAGGTTTATGACTTAAGTGGGTATTCATCATATGATCATGATATCATCATATGATGATGTAGAAAAGATAATGGGTAAGTTTAGCTGAGTTTTATAACCCTTGATCATGATGTGTTGTGTAATGAGTCTTGATAATGGTTATGGTTTAAGAAGTAATGATGATGATTATGATGATAAAAGATGAAGATGATGATGATGATGTTATTGATAACCTTAGCTTGGAATCAAGGTAAGTAAACCGGCTATAAGATGTTGTTATGGTGATTTCCATACTTTATGTGTTTATGTGTTTATATATGTTAAGGCATATGAATGGTTTGTATGAGGTTATTATGTGCAAGTAAGTGTAAGGCTAGTTGATGTGTTAGATAAGGAAGGATTAAGGAAAGAAAGGTTAAGGCTTGAGTGGTTAAGGTATGTGTTTATGTTTAATGTGTTCATGGATAAATGGTTATGATGCGTATGTGTGAATGAAGTATAATGTTATGTTATACCCGTTTTACTTACTAAGCATTCGTGCTTACGGTTTAAGTGTTTAATGTTTTGTAGGTTTATGTTTGATGGAAATGGTGAGCTTGGGCTAAGGGTTAAGGTTTGCTAATGAGGCAGATAGAAGAATGGATTTGTGTAGGAGCTAGGTAGAATACCGAGCTCATTCAAGATGGTACCCCCGTGAGTCAATAAATGGTTTATAATGTGGAGTCAAGCGTGAAAATGTATTTTAATGGTGTTGTAAAATTTTGGTAGTCAATCGTTTTGTCAAAGTGTGTTTAATGGATTATGGTCAATGTTTAAGGGGTTGTTTGGCAAAAGTGTAAACGTACCCATTTTGGGTTGTAAACGGGTCAAGTGTTTATGAAACATGTCTTGTGTGTTAAAGTAATGATAATGGTTAAGTTTGGTGGGAAAATGAAGTGGTATAAATGGTTTGGGGTGATAATGGGTCAAAAATAGGTTTTATGCATAACCCGTCATAATGTAAAGTACTATTCCGGGGAGTCAAACGGTAAATATTTTTATATGAAAATGAGCCCAATAGTATACAAAGTAAATCTGGAAAGTTTGGTAAAATATTGAGATCGGGTTTTCAAGTACGGGACAAAAATGTGATTTTGGCTGATCAGCAGTCTCCATCCGATTCGGATGGGTGGCTCTGTAAAATTTTTGGTAAACTTTGAAAAATTGTATCTTTTGATCCGTAAGTCGTTAGAGGTCGTGCCACCCGGCGTTTTGAAGTTAATTGAGTTAAGTTTCATTCAAAAATAGTCTCAAGTCCTGAATATCTACGGATTTTTATAAATGGTTGAAAGAGTAACAGAATGTCCGTGAAAGGTTAAGAGTTTCCGCGTAAAAGTTTTAATTTTTGGTCTAAACGGGCACGGGGTGTAACAGAACTCCGACTTCTAGAGAAAGATGAGGAAGTCAGGAGAGAAACAGAACAACAAGAACTCCAAGAGGATGCTGCTCGTATGGAGCAGGAAGCCAGGGATGCAGAGCATCTTAGGAAGAATTGGTTTGACATCATGGAAGGAAAGTATTATGCTGGCGAGTTTAGGGACTCTTCGAGTGAGGAGGGTTATGTTTCAGATGATTCATTTTCTTAATTTGTAGTTTTATTTTCATTACCGTATCGTAGTTTGTTAATCTTTAATTTTTGTAATGTTTTTATTTTTAATGAATTTTAAGTTATATGGTCCGATATGAAAAATCTCTTTGATCGGGTAGAAAAGATTTTGTACTGTCATAGTGTCATACTTCTTTGACATTTTTTGCCAAATACCATCATAGCAGCGGGCGATATGTCCTACATGGCACCTTGGTCATAGAAAAGATTTTTGTTTAAAATGTTTGAGTAAAAAAAAAGGTCGGTCACCACTGTGACACCTTGGTTGTGTCTGGTCACCGGAGAGAGAAAACTAACGTGGCAAACCCAGGTCACTACTGTGACTAGCCTTAGTTTCAATCTACTAGTTAGCGTCTTCTTTTCATCCGTCATTTTCCAAAGTCTTCTTTTAACAGCTTTTAATTTTTTAATAAAAAATTCATTTGCTAAAAAAATCAAGTTACTGCTCGGGTATCCCACTTTTCAACATTTTACCATTTCATACATTTAAAAAAAATAGAAATAAATAAATAAATAAATAAATAAATTTAAACGCTTTATTTTACACTATAAATATCTCACTCAAACCACAATTCAAACTACAATTCAAACATCTTCTCATATTCATTTCACCATGTCTAAGAAAACTCCGAAATCAAAACCCCAAGATCCCGAATGCAAGAAACCGCTCCGCATTTAACACCGGATCTGAATTTTCGGTTAACCGGTGTATCACCAACCATTCATTTTCGACCCACCAGTTTTGAATATCATTCACAACTACCACAACCACCACAAAATCAAAACATGTTTTATCAAAATCATTCATTCAACCCACCGTATCATAACAACCAACAATCTTTTTTTCCAATCACCAACTGGATTGTATCGTCCTACTATGGATTCATCGACGTATTCCCAATCCCAATCATCCGCCTCCGATCAATCCAAGTCTTCATTTACTGATGCGGTAGCCGACAAATTCTTCAGCTTGAAGTCGATAAATGGGGAAAGAAGAAGTCGCAAGCAGACGAATATATAGAATTGAAGAATCGAAAGTTGGAAATTGCAGACGCGGCGCGTCGAGAAGCAGCGGAGTTGAAAAGGGAGAAACTTGAAATACAACATCAAAAACTTGAATTTCTTGAACAAAAGAAATGGGACAAAGACATTATATTCTATAATTCAGTAATCGACCCCTCTTTGCCCCTAATCAAACAACAGAAGCCGCTGGAGATCAAGGAATAAATCAAGGCACGATACAACTTAGATAATTAGTTTAATTTTTTAATTATTATTGTAATGTTTTAATATTCTTTGAATTTTATGTAATGTTTTTATTATTAATGAAATTTAATTTTGTTGTTACAAAAATTTGAAAAAAGAAAAAAGAAAAAAAAAAGATGAAGGCTGCCTTGGTGTGGTAAAAAGTTGTCTGTAGGTCACTGGTGTGCGCAGTCTAATAAGTAAATGTGCAAAATGATGATGTTAGTTGTGAGAGTGTACTGGAACATTTTAAAGAAAACTTCAACAAGCAGTCCAAAGTTGGAAGAAAAAGTTGGTTAAGAAAGTTGAAGGATATATTCAGTTCGGGTACAACTGACATTCGGGAACCTCAAGTTCAAAAAAATACTCGTTGACGACCAAAGAAATCACAACAAAAAAGGCGTGCCGAATTTTGTTCAGCCAGACATAGTTGTTCAGCCATGCCCAATTTTGCCGATTCGGTTAAGGAGTCGGCCCGACATAGCTGTTTTGAATTTGACCTGAATGAGTTCCTAGATGAGATTGAGCGTTCATACACGATAGACTTGAATGAAGTGCCACCCATGAATGGTTCAAATTTAATGGACGATATTCTGAAAGTCTTTCATCCATACATAAGAAATATACAAAATGTTTCTGGCGATGGAAATTGTGGATATCGAGCACTAGCAGTTTGCTTCGGGCTTGACGAAGATAACTCTTATGAGTACATTCGAAAACAAATGAGAGAAGAGTTACAAAATCGATATGATATCTACAAAAAAAATTTCGTCAGGGATGTAGATTCATTGTATCAAGACTTCTGTTTCTTTGGGTCGCCTTGTCCACCAAAACACTGGATGAAAATGCCCGAGGCAGGTGTTCTGATTGCCAATAAATTTGGTGTAATCATCCATTCTTTAAGCATGTCGGGCAGTTCGACTATTTTCCTGTTTTGGAGTGATCCAGAAGAGATTCGACATCACAGAGCGCTTACAATTGCCCTAGTAAATGGTGAGATGCATTATTTTATGGTCGAGTTACAAGGAGAGTACCTGATGCCCGTCATCACGCCTTATTGTTTTAACAAGTTTTGTCACTCTACAGTTAGATGAGAAACCATGTATAGGTCACGTCTAGAACTATATACACAAATTTGTCGTCATGAAAGTGTATTTGTTGATGTAAGTGATTAAGTATTTTAGTGTTTGTACTCTTATTATTTTTTATTGGAGATTAATATCTTTATTTATTCATAATCAATTTTTGAATTTTCTTATTTATAGATTGTGAATTTTTTATTAGAGATTAATAATATAATAGGGCAAAAGGCCATAAAAACAAGAGTGTATTAAAGTTGATAAGAGCACAAGGTATAATATCGTGGGCATGGGCGTTATGCTGACATGTCCCACGTTATTGCGGTGTTATTACACCGTCGATTCGCGTTAATGTGTTGCGTTAATGGGGACGTTGCCATGGTAACACAGCATTGAGACGAGGCTTGAATTAATAAAATTACAAAAACGCCCCTAAATGGTAACTTGCAATTTGAATTAAAAAAAAAAGGAACAAAAAAAAAAAAGAAAAAAGAAAAAAAAACTTTCAAAACACCCCCTGGGTTAAACGGTTAGTTAGATTTAAAAATAATTACATAAACGCCCCTTAACGGCTAGTTTCAATTTGAATTCACAAGCTTCTATAAATACCAACGTTTACATATTAGTTTCACACACTTTCCATACATTTAACCCAAACAACATAAATCAAAAAATTTACACAAACGCCCCTTATGGCTTGTCGTCTCCCACATTCTGTCGAAAAAATTTACACAAACGTTTACATAGTAGTTTTACACACTTTCCATACATTAGATTAATCTCAGTCATACACACTTAGAAGTAACTACAAAGTTAATCTAATTGTGTTTATGACTGAGATTAATGTATTGATTAATTAACACTGATAAGTAAAACGTAAATATAAAAACACAAGTTTTTCAACGTTTAAATTCTTATTAGAAATCAATCAAAGAATTTATTACCCAAGTGTTTGCGGAAAAACACTTGGGATTGAATAGACAAGGTATGGTTTATCTCCTATCTCAACTCAAGTTATTCTTGAGTGGTAACAAATATCGACCCACTGAGCTATCTCAGGGACTTGGTTACTCTTTGTAGGAGAAAAGTGGTTTTGTGAAAGTCTAAGCTTTTAATGCACAAAACTTTTTTTCACTTTTCTCCTATCTGTTCCTATTTATACACAAGTATAAAAAAGCACATATGATTAAAATATACAAAAAGAATAACCTAGCGTGTCTGACAACTACAACAGTATTTGTCATTTCCAAGAACCAATAGGAATAGGCTAAAAGTCTTTCCAAGTGTCAGGTTTGACACTTCTTGACTTTAAGCCATTTTAAGGAAGGTTTGTTTCTGGCCCGATAAGACCTCTCCTTATCTTCTCAAACTCTTCCTGCCTAATCCTGCCTTTCTTTCAGACTTCTGATTCTTCAGTCTAGGTCTTCAATTTTCAGTCTTCAATCATTTATTGTTGTTGAGGAGACTGGGGGTTCAGTGAGTTCTTGTCCAATACTCACTGAACCCACCATCTTCTTCTTTGGCTTAAGTCCTACTCAGGGAGTTCCGCCTTCCTGAGTGGTGAATCCTTCTTCTTAGACTCGTCTTAAGCATCCTAAAAATGACTCACTGAGTGACTGTTCACTCAGTGACTTGAGAGTGTTTAAGGTTGATTAACACTTGGCTAATTTGTGTCCAAATCTTGTTTTAAGGACTCTTGGGTACTGACGGACCCAACAATCTCCCCCTATTTAGATATAAATTATGCCTAAGTGTTTTGATCAGTTATGAGTGAGCAAATGGGCTTCTTCTCATACTGAATATACTAGAAAGATATGAAAGGATACTGATATAACAAAACATGGGCCATCATTTTATTAATATCATTACAAAGTACTAACATCTAAACATCATACTCAGGGTCCAAGATACCCATGAGTTCCAACTTAGCTTTCTTCGACACTAACACTTCTTTGTCAGGTCGCTTGTTCATCATCCTATCCATCAGCTTGACAAACTCTTCATTTTCAGGGCTCTTCATGGAAAGTGCCATTAGCTTGTATGCCAGAAGAGTTGTCGTTTCCACAAGGTTGATGTCACTGACTCTTTGAAAGGCCGGTTGGCTGAACTCATCGACAAAGAAAATACCATACTCAGGGTTCTTGATAACCTGATTAGGAACAAATTTGACCCCTTGAGGTGGAGTCCTGTCGCAGTAAAGGGCAGCTATGAACTTTTCAGGTTCTTGTTCCACAACTTTCCTTTTCCTCCCAATCTTCTGAGTAGGTTCAGGGATTGACAGTCCCTGAGAAGCAAGTGCCTTCCCATGATCTATTCCTAGACTCTTAGCCACCTTTTCCAGTTCCTCATATTTGGCGTTCAGTGTCTTTAAAAGGCTAGGAACAATCTTGCCTTGCTTCTACCTCAAGATGGGCATCATCATGTCCTATTCCCTTAAACCATAGTCTGAGAACTTGAAGGGTTTATTTACCTCAGACTTTCATGGTCCCCTATGAACCGTAACGCTTATAGGGTTTGTCAGGTGAATGGTCATATCAGTGATGGTACCTTCTCCCTTGGTCTTTGTCATGTGCCACATATACCTCTCATAGGTTTTCTTCCTCTTTTCTTCTCTAAGCTTGGCTTGCTGATTGTGTTCCAGAATGAGATCAGCCTGAAGCTTGAGGAATTCTTCCCCTTTGATGACCTTGTCAGTCTCCTTGATTACCTCCTTGGCAACCTCAGCAATTATAGGTTTGTTGGGTTGCTTGTCTTTTTCTTTGGCTCTTCTTATGTCCTGTTCGTGCAAGACTACAGCCACTTCTGCTGGAGTTCCAAAGAATGTCTTTCCACCATCCAATTCAACCATAAATGGTGCATCAGGGTCTGGACGCCTTTCAGTTGATGCCGGAACCAATTATAGTTGAGGAGGATCTTCAGTTACCATGATTCCCTTCCCTTTGTCAGTGGGAGGGGGTTGACTGGTGGAAGTTTCAGGGACTTCCATTGTTGTTGCAACAACAAGGGCAGAGGATGAAGGTTATTCAGGAGTATGATCATCAAGTTTCTCCCCCTCAACAGATGCTGGAACTTCAGTGTATGCACCTGTTGACCGAGGAGTTGGGGTAACCGGAGAGGCCTGAAGAATTGACAGGATGCTGAAGACCATTTTCTTGACTTCAGTGGTCTCATTCTTCAGTGTGGACATTTCTTTAGCCATGGTAGCCTGAGTTTCAGTGAGTTCAGTTACCTTTGTGGTGTAATGGGTGATCAACTCATTATGTTTATTGGAGAGCTGATCAAAGGTTGAGGATAGTTGGGTCAGGCACTCTTTGGAATCAGTGACTGACTGTTGAATAAAATCTTGCTGAGACCTTATGGGTTGAAGATCCACTCCATGAAGAAGCTTTAGAAGCTCAGTGATGTTGGTGGAGGTGATCTTCTGAGTATCCATGTACTCTTTCAGCTTTGTGATCAGGGTTGGGTCATCTCTCATTTCCTCTTGAATGGAATCAAGAGTCTCCAGGATATTGGTGAGCTGCTTGTCTTGTTCAGTACCCATATAATCAAGAGATTCCCTCAGGTCACCGAGTTGTTTGTCAGTGAGTTTGGCGACCTGAAGCACTTTACCCTGAGATTCTTCAACAGTAGCCCTGAAGTCAGCATAGTTGGCTGCTGCTTCAGTATGCTATTCCCATTGTTCTTCAGTAAGTTCACGAAAGAGAGCATGGTTGGCTTTGCGGAGGAACATAACCAGCTGCCTTTCAGTGAGTGGAAGAACATTATCATACTTCTGTAACCACTGAGGAGTAGCAGGAGCAGAAGAGTGACCTGATGATGATGATGATGATGTTGATGGTTGGGTGAGTTGCTATGGCTGATCCTTAGGAGGAGGAGATGGTTGTTCAGTGTGCTGAGGAGAAATGTATGTTTAAGTCTCCGTTTCCTCCCCAGCACCAAAAATTTCTTCTTCCCCAAAATCTACCATCTCCTCGTCTGATGCTTCATTTATTAAGTTCTGAAGATCTACCATATTAGGAACCGGGGTAGAATCCAGATCCTCTTCAGAAGAGGGTTTGCCTTCGTTATGGCCAGGTCCTGACCCCTCCAAGTGCACTGAGTGGGTTTGCTTAGCCGGGACTTTGGAGTCAGTTCCTAAGTGACTGAATTCGCCATGGGGGGTTGTGAGTTCCGTATCAGCGGGTGGTTTTAATCCCTTTGAGTCTTTGTCCCTCTGAGTGCCTTCAAGCACTGGCGGGTGTTCTCCAGTACTATTATAAGGCAATGAGATGTTAAGGTCTCCCTTCCCAGCAAGGTTGTACTGCCCTGATGAGGATTTAGAGACCTTTCCTCCCTGAGATCCTGAGTTTGATTTCTCAGGACTGTAAGCGGGATGTGAATGGGTGTGGGTCCCCTTCTTAGTAGAGTAGTGCTGCTTTACCGAGGATTTAGGACCCTGTTCTCCCTCAGGCAAAGGTTGTGATTGACTAATGCCTTCATCGGGATGTGAGAGGGTGAAGGTTCCAGACCCCACTGACTTGTGTATGTCAGTAGAGCCATGTGGAAAGGTTTTGCCCGAGGATACTGAGGATGATTTCTCAGTACCCTCCGTTGGCGTTTGTTTTATGGTCAAGAGGGTCTCAGTAGCGGGTGTCTCAGAGGTCTTGGTCATTATTTGCCTTTCTTTAGGCTCTGAGGCAGAAGTCTCAAGGGCGAGTGGTTTGGGTTTAACCACCTTCTTGGACCCTGCCTTCTTCTTCTTCTTCTCATTCTTTGTAGGAGAAGGAACAGGGGAAACCGCGTCTGCCCCCTGAATGACCATCAGCATGTAGGTGGTCAGGGAGACTGGTTGTACCTCAGTAAGGTCTCTTGAATAGTTGGCTTTGTGTAAGACGTCAGGTTTAGATCCCTCAACGTCAGGCCTAACATAATCAGAGCCTAGTAAGTCCTGAAGCACACAGGAAATGAACCTATGGTAAGACATGTGTCTTTGCCTAGATTTTCCTGATAGCTTGGCAACGAGATCTCGGAAGATTATTTCTCCGATGTTTATTTTTCTACCCGCCAGGAGACTGAACACCATCAATTGTTGTGATGCATTCAATTGCTCCGCGGAGGATTTATTGCCTCCAAGGACCTGAATGACAAAAGTCATCAGGATCCTCCAGACAGCAGGGAACCAGGTCTTAATGATTGGCGCTTTGGCCAAGAGGGTTCCTGGGGCCACGTCAGGTTGTTTTGCCTAATGTGGACCTAGTAAAAGCAATTCGGCCTTTACTTCTGTGTTAGTGGGGTGAGGCTCAAATTTCTCAGTGTAATCAAGACCTGCAGCCTTGATGAAGGTTGGGTTATCCAGGGAGAGGGTCCTTCTCCCATTCATCACTGAGAACGTGATTATGGATTCTTTGGTGTCCTTAGGGCTTGTTGCCACTGCTGTACACCAGAATTCCCTCAGATAGTCATTATATATGACTGAGGGGGTTTTTGTGAACGCCGTAGCAAGAAAGCAGTTTTGAAGATATTTGACTACATTCTTGTACGCAAAAAATTTTTCTGGGTAGGCAAAATTTCCTACGACGTTATTTTTGGTCATGTCCACGCCTTCCATTGTGAATTCCACATTTGGGGCGTAGGTGATAGCTTTAGAAGTAGCCATTTTCTTAAAAGGTCTTGGTTTTACAAGAAAATGGTATGGATTTCTAAAGATGAACAACACACACTAGTTTTTGAGAGAAAAAGGGCAAGAGTTTTGCTTAAAAATTTCAAAAACGTGTGTGTGTTGATTTGTTTGGGGGTATTTATAGGGAGGTGGAGAGGAGGGGTGTTTTAGGAATTAAGCGGTTTATTTTCTCAAAAGAAATTTTTGGAAACTGTTTTGTATAAAATGTTTGGGATCCGCATTAAATGCCACCACTCCACTTTCTCGGGTTTTGCGCAACAGTCGAGGTGAACAGTTGTGCCGTCTGCAAAAAGTGTAATTTACAGAGTTTACATCATCACATATTTTTTATGTGAGAGAAGAGGCATTAAATGCCAAGTGGGTAGGTGGGGGCCCAGAGGTGGATGCCAGAAGGAAAAAGAACAAATATTCTTATATTAAATAAGAATTCAGTTACCAACCTCGGACATTTACTAACTAGGTACTTAGAGCATTTAAGTTAGTATTGAATGTCATTTTGAGGGCCTTGAATGACTTTTCATTCATTGAGGGGTTCAGGGAAGGAGATTCAGTGATCATTTTCACTTACGAACACATTGAGTCAGGGACCTGAGGTTTTCAGATTTTACACTTAGTTGGATGGATTTAATCAGTGGACTGATTCTCAATATCCAACATTCCTAATTCAACTTTCAGTCTTGTGAAAGTTGGTTCATCCAATGGTTTGGTGAATATATCAGCTAGCTGATATTCAGTAGGAATGAAGTGTAATTCTATGTTACCATTCATGACATGGTCCCTGATGAAGTGATATCTAATATCAATGTGTTTTGTTCTCTGATGAAGAACATGATTGTTTGAGATGGAAATTGCACTTGTGTTATCACAAAAGATGGGAACCATCTTATACTGGATTCCATAGTCACTGAGTTGACTTTTCATCCAAAGTAAATTTGCACAACAACTGGCTGTTGTAACATATTTAGCTTCAGCTGAGGACATAGCTACTGATTGTTGCTTCTTGGCACTCCAACAAACTAATTTTCCACCAAGAATTTGGCAGGAGCCTGAGGTGCTTTTTCTGTCCATGTTGCATCCAGCATAGTCAGAGTCTAAGTATCCTTTGAGATCAAGGCCTAAGCATTTTGGATAGTATAATCCAAGGTTTGGAGTACCTTTCAGGTACCTGAGTATCCTTTTCACAGCTGTGAGATGAGATTCTCTTGGGTCAGATTGATATCTGGCACACAAACATACTGAGAATTGGATGTCAAGCCTTGATGCAAGTAGATACATCAGTGACCCAATCATTCCTCTGAATAGAGTTTGATTGGCTGGTTTACCAGTGAGGTCATGACTAAGATTGTTGGGGGGAACCATGGGAGTTTTGACTGAGGCACAGTCACTTAGCTCATACTTCTTAAGTAGGCTTCTGACATACTTCTCTTGACTGATAGAGGTTCCTTTATCAGTCAGCTTGATTTGTAGTCCAAGGAAGTAAGTCAGTTCTCCCATCATGCTCATTTCAAATTTCTTTGCCTTCAGTTTTTCAAACTGTTTGCAAAGTTTATAACTTGTTGAGCCAAAGATAATGTCATCAACATATACTTGTACAAGTATGACATCATTATTTGTCCTGTAGATAAACAATGTGTTGTCTATCTTGCCTCTAACAAATTTTTTTTGGATCAGGAAGGCTGAGAGAGTTTCATACCGTGCCCTGGGAGCTTGTTTCAGTCCATAAAGGGCTTTGTTAAGCTTGCAGACATAGTCAGGAAACTCGCTGCTTTCAAATCCAGGAGGTTGTTGAACATAAACTTCTTCTTTCAGTGAGCCATTTAAGAATGCACTTTTAACATCCATTTGGTACACTTTGAAGTTCATGTAGGTTGCAAATGCAAGGAAGATCCTGATGGCTTCCATCCTTGCCACTGGTGCAAATGTTTCTTCATAGTCAATGCCTTCTTGTTGATTATAGCATTTGGCTACAAGTCCGGCCTTGTTTTTAATGACTATGCCATTTTTATAAGATTTGTTTTTTAACAGCCATTTCATGCCAATGATTGAAACATCTTCAGGACATTTGACCAAGGTCATTACCTTGTTTCTGTCAAATTGTTCCAGTTCATCATGCATGGCCTGAACCCAACTTGGATGTTTAAGTGCTTCTTTGACACTTTTGGGTTCAATTGTGGAGATGAAGTCCACAAATAGGCATTCATTGGCTGAGGCTGCTCTTAGACTAGCAGCCATGCTTCTGGTGAGCATGCCTTCAGTAGGCTCTTCAATTATATTGACAAGTTCTATATCCTAAGACCTAGTCCAACTGTCCCGAGGTCTTGGATACTGATTAGAACTTGTGGAGGCCTGATTGGTAGGGTCAGGTGTAGACACCTGATGATCTTCAAGGTCTTGAGTGTCTGACTGGGTTGACTGATCACTGAGATTGTTTGGTTTCTGAGCACTTTGTTCAGACTAATTGATTGCATCAGTACTTTTTTGTGCTTCAACAAACTCAGTGATGGTTGGGTAAGGAAGGTTGTGAGGGATGATGTAGTAGGAGATGTCAGCATTTGCTTGGTACTGAGTGGAAGGATCATTGTCAGGATGATGTTCATCAGGAGGGTATCTTGATGAATCGTCAATACCTATCTCTTCCACTGAGGTGTTAGAGACACTGATTGCATCAGTGCTCTCATCAAAGGTAACATGGAATGTTTCCTCAGTTTGCTGTCTCCTAGTGTTGAACACCCTGAAGGCCTTTGAGACAAGTGAGTATCCTAGGAAGTATCCATCGTCAGCTTTGGCATCAAATTTCCCTAAGTGATCCTTGTGATTATGAATAAACACAGAACTCCCAAAGACATGAAAGTAACTGATGTCAGGGATCCTTCCTTTGAATAACTCATAAGGAGTTTTGCTATGTCTCTTGACAATGATGGATCTGTTTTGTGTATAACAGGCAATTTTGACTGCTTCAGTCCAAAAGTGTTTGGAAAGGACTGATCCATTTAGCATTGTCCTGGCAGCTTCAATGAGTGTTCTATTCTTCCTTTCAGCAACACCATTTTGTTCAGGTGTGTAAGGAGAGAAAAAATTTTGGGAAATTCCTTTCTCATCACAAAAACATTCAAGTTCATAGTTTCTGAACTCTGTTTCATTGTCAGTCCTAATCTGTTTGACTTTAATGTCATTTTGATTTTTAATGTTCCTGACAAAGGACATGATTGTTTCAGCTGCCTGACTCTTTTTGATCAGGAAGTAAACCCAAGTGTATCTTGAGTATTCATCCACAATGACCAGAGTATACTTCTCATGGTTAATGGATCTAGGACTGATGGGCCCAAAGAGATCCATATGGAGAAGATGAAGGCAGTTCCTGATGGAAAAGTTTGTTTTGGTTTTAAAGGATGCTCTATGATGTTTACCTTTTTCACAGGTAGAGCATGGTTTATCCTTTGAAAACACAAGTGATGGTAAGACAAGGACCTTGTTTTGTTTCACAAGATTGTTTATGTTTTTGAAGTTCAGATGGGAGAGTCTCTTATGCCAAAGCCAGTTGAGGTTTTCAGTGGCCTTAGCAAAGAGACAAGTTCCATTCTGAGTTAGACTGGACATGTCTAACACATAAACATCTTGCCTTCTTGGTGCAATAAGGACAACTTCCTTATTTGCATTGAAGATGGTTCCTTGTTTATCATCAAACTGAACTATGTACTTTGCATCACATAGTTGACTGAAACTGATCAAATTGTACTTAAGACCATTGACATAAGCTATCCTAGTAAAGACTATACCACTACAGTTTACTGAACCATAACCTTCAGTGAGACATGATGAATTGTCAGCAAATACCTCCTTGGGTCCTAGTTCTTCTACATATTTGTGCAGATATTCTATCACACCAGTCATCCTCCTTGAACATCCACTATCTAGATGCCAAATTGGCTCACTGGCATGCCTCTGCACAAATGGTAAACTGAGTTAGTTCTTTCTAGGACCCCTCTTCTTGAAGGGCTTGGCTTTAGTAGCCTTCTTAAAAGTAGCAATTGACTCATGGTCAGTAGTTGAGTGGACTGAGCTACCACAGGTTTTGCATTTGATTGCTGAGGTAGACTCAGTAGACTGAGAGGATGACTTGGTCATACCTCTTCTGGTTTGAATGAACTTCTCATGTCCTGAGGTGTCATGAGTGGGATCTCCACAAATTTCACAACTGTTGTCCATTAGACAATCCTTAGGAAGGTGGTCATTGAAGCCACAGTGAGGGCAAGGTGCAAAAGGCTTGGCCTTTTGTTTCTGTTTCTGTTTAGAATCAGAAGGATATTTTAAAGCCTGTGCTTTAAAGTTTACCATCTTTAAAGTTTAGCCCCTCAGCAGTCTTAGGGACAAAAGGACCATCCCTGATAGAAGTGATATAGTATGGTTCCATACCAGTCAAGTAGCAAAGCATTCACTTTTTCCACTTGCTAAATTTTCTAGCTTCGAGTCTGGGAGCAACATCTGAATAGCTGCCACCCTTTTTATCGACGAGCTGGGGCACATTAACATCAGCCATAGTAGGATCTTGGTTTTAAAAACCTTTAGCACTATTGGTTTTAGAAAAGATTTTATAAACCAGAAGCTCTGATACCACTTGTTGTTCCATAAACACAATTAGATTAACTTTGTAGTTACTTCTAAGAGTGTAAAGGGAACAACACTTATATTAAAAAACAATGCGATAAAGATGATGCGGCTCGACAAAAGGCTATTGTCGAAGTTATCAAACTGTTTGAGGTCGCAAAGGCAAAGAAAGAACGTTTAAGACAACGATACGCGAAATGCAAAGACATTTCGCGAGAAAGACAAGCTGCGATTGACAAATCTTTTAACGATGACGCCATGAAAGATGCTGCCATTAATGAAACATTGTGGACGTGTGTTTCACAGATACAAGACAACATCAGCAACAAATCCCTTGGAGTTATGAAGAAAACAAGATTGTTGGTTCGGTATCACAACAGCTGAATCAGCTTAGGCTAGATGCATCAACTTCAAATGATGCGCATGGATTTATTAAGCAACAACATTATCAGTTACGGGTTATGCAGATGAGACAGTTGATGAGCATGGATTAACTGCAAGCCAGCATTATGAAATTATGTGTGGCGAAGAGGCTTTAACAGAAGTTGAAACCGAAGAAGCAAGGATTCAACAAGAGTGGTAGGAGAAACTCAGGAATGAAGAAGCAGAACGGGCGGCGTTCATTGAGGAATTTGGGTATGTGGAGTCTCCTGAGTATGATTCTGCATGCGGGGAGCATTCGGATTAAGATATGTTTATGTATTTCATATCGTAGTGTATTTTAGTTCGTATGTTTTTTCCATATCGTATTTCGTATCGTATCGTATCGTATTTTGAAATGTATATTATGTAACGTTTATTTAATGTTTATGTAATATTTTTATGGTTATTAATAAAGTGATAGGTTGTTTATTAAATAAAGTATTAGTTTAGGGGTTGAATTTGTAAATTTTATTTTGTAAAGAAAAGTGGGGTCCAAAATGTGGTGTTATGGTGGTGTTATGATAAGGGGTGTTTTTTTGGTGTTAAGGTTGAAATGTTAAAGCTGATATGGCGCTGACATGGCGCGGTGTTATGAGTTAACCCAAGTACATTAGTTTTAATGGCTTTGGCCCAATTAAATATGATAGCTATTTCCAAATATGGAAGCACGGCTGGTAGTATTAAACTAGACGAGTACCTGTGCATAGCAACAAAATTTTATAGCGGCAAACAGTTATAGGTGCGATAAAACATAAAATAATCAAAATGCATAGCAACGAGATGTCTAGCGGAAAACAGCTATAAGTGTAGCTGACATTTCTACAAATTAGTGGCATTTCATGGAATGTAATATACGTATTCACTTGCATGGAAGCATCAGTACGTAAAAGATCTAATTACATGCATGGAACAGTCTTGCATTAGTTCATTAGTTGTGGTTGACATTTCTACAAATTAGTTGTGGTCTAAGTTGGGGTATAATAAAACACGATTAGTAGATGTTAGCATTGATAAAAAGTGATGGTCATTTTGAATTTACAACTTTGTATTGTGTCGTGTAAAATGTAATAGAATAGTAAAAAGGGCTCATGGATTTGGACTAAGCTAAGTGATTAATAGTCAAGTTAGAATAGTCCATTGAATGTAAGTAGTAAACACAAGTCCAATCCATAAATATGTAAAGCCCATGAAAGCCCAAGTGGCTAGCTAGGTTTAGTCTATAAATACCTCACCATACCCTTATTTGTACGTGTGATTGTAAATGAGATTGTGTGTGTACTTTAGAGGTGTATAGGTGAGGTCGTGTATGTTTGTGTGTGCCTTAATATATTGCTCTTCATCTCTTATTCATCTCTACTCATATACACGGCATAACATACATATACACAATCCATCTCTCTTGTGCCTTATACGATTCATATAGAGTGTGTCATAAAGTTAGACCTTGTGTTTTACAAGTGGTATCAAATAGCCAAACATCGATTTAGGAGTTAGTTTATTTCATTTTTTGATCGAAGTAAAGCATAGAGTTGTGTTTTTTATCCATAAAAACGTTAACTTTTGTTAAAAGCTTTGATTTTTTACGCATTTTAGGTTAAAATTTGTTGTTTTTCATAGTCATTTACGTATTATTAGTGAGTTTTGGTAGTTTATATCGAATCAATAGCATCAAAAACGTGTTTCATATCGTGAAAAAGGTTATAGCGTTTTATCGAAATTGCTCATAGTTGATTATAGGAGATAAAGGTTGAAACTTTATAGTTATTTAAGAGTTTTTGAAGGTATTTGATCGAGAAAAATAGCTTACAAGTTTGTAATTTAGTCGCTATATTGATCTAGGATCGAGCAGTCCATTTGTCGCAATTCAGATAACTAAGGGTTTGTCACAATTCCTTGTATAAGGATTTGTCACAATTTAGATAATTAAGGGTTTGTCGGAATTCAACTAGGGTTTGTCAAAATTCAGCTTTCAAGGGTTTATCACAATTCAGACTTGTACGAGTTATTGGAATTCAGCAAGAACTTGGTTTCTACGAGATCAAACGAGAACTCAGTATTCCCATTCTTGTATAAGTGTGTGGAATACTTCGACAAAGGAAAGTATCTTCTAATTTGTACGAATTAGATAGATCTTTTCGGAATTGCAAATTCATCGAAATTGCACATTTATGTCGAAATTGAAATTTTGTCGAAATTGTATAATTTTGTCGAAATTGAAATTTTCATCAAAATTGTGATTTTGTCGGAATTGTGATTTTTATCTTTGTCGGAATTGGGATCTTGTGATTTTTTCGGAATTGTGATTATGTCGAAATTGAAATTTTGTCGAAATTGTATAATTTTGTCGAAATTGGGATTTTGTCGGAGTTGTCATCTTTGTCGAAATTGCTCCTTCCAACTCATCGGAATTGAGTTTGTTGTCGGAATTGTGAGTTTCATCAAAAGTGCCCTAATTCATCGAAATTGCCCTAGCTCATCAGAATTCACCATAAACCATCGGAATTTGGCAACATTTATCGGAATTAGACAAAATTTATAGGAATTCACCATAACTTATCGGAATTGACTGCTGCTTGATTTTTAAAGACTAAACTTCAAACGATCATAAGCTTAAGACCAGAACTTCACAATAACAACTGAATTTAACCTTCACCAAACACAACTCCTATCTCGTTTCACCGATCCAAGATCAACTTTATCATACCAAACTTCATTAATGGCAACTCAGCAAGACATTCATGCAGCCGGTGCAGAAAACCGTCCTCCTATGCTTGAAAAAGGTGGATATCTTCCATGGACGAGCCGTATGCTTCGATACATCAAAACTAAACCTGATGGTAAACTCCTGCTCCAATCCATCAAGAATGGACCATTCAAGCCTCGTCAGAATCAAGACCCTGGAGAACCTAATGGAACACCTCCCGTGCCACCGTTCTTTCGTGAACAATCAGAAGCAGAATACATAGAAGAAGACTAGAAGCGAATAGCAGCTGATGATATGGCAATGCACTTTATCCAACTAGAATTACCACGGGAAATCTTTGCTGCTGTCGACAGTTGTGAAACTGCCTATGGCATGTGGGAACGAGTTAGAAGGCTTTGTCATGGCACAGAAATTGGGCAACAAGATGTTGAAAACAAGCTACTAACTGAATGGGAGAAGTTTACATCTACTCCAGGAGAACCCATTGAATCATACTATACCAGGTTTTGCACTCTAATGAACGAGCTCATCAAAAACAAGTTGACACCAAGACAAATCGTAAGCAACATCAAGTTCATCAACAATAAAGAACCAGTGAGCACATGATTAAGATTTTTCAAAATCTTTCAAATTATTCTGTGCTCAAGATAACTCCCTCTATTTCCTTAAAATTAAGTTTAAACTTTATGTTTAGAAATATGCCTTATTTAAGGGGGAGTATAAAAATGAAAATAAAAAAAAGTGTTCCGATTTCATGCTAAACAAAATCAGTCTATCTCCCCAAAGCTTTCTTTTAATCAGTTGATATCAAAAATATCACGACATGCTATTTTTTAGGGGGAGAAGACGTGATTAAAATGTGATCAAAATGTTTAAAGATCGTAGTTGAATCTCAAAAAGATCTCGACTCAGATTAAACCCTCGAATTGACGAAAGCTAAATGTCAGTAATCGAAAAGACTTGTCCTGGACGGGTAATAATTTCAAGCTGGTTTATCCAGTGATGTAAACGTATCTCGCAAAGGACTTGTCTGAGTAGAATGTACTAATTCGAGAGATTCTCTTTGAATATGACCAAGACGGGTAATAATTCCAAGCTAGTCTAACTAGTGATGTAAACGCGTCTCGCAAAGGTCTTGTTCACTGAAAATCGATCAATTCAAAAGTGCGAACTCTACCCACCATGTGCAAACTTATCTTAAAAATGCATAAGCACATGTGTAGGGGGAGTATTTCAGAAAATACAAAACTCTCGAAGTGTTATCTAAAATGTGTTTATTCATAAACACTTTGAGAGATTTTCACAAAAGGTTTTATGGCATGTGATCAATAAATCTAGGATATTCATGGAATAATAAGGTGAATATGGTTAGGTTTATGTCCTATGATCCGCCAGAGCCGGAGGGATCTACCCAAGGACAATTCCAATAGATTAGAACTAGAAGTCCTTAGGTATGATTGAAAAAAGGAGTAGATGAGAAAGGGAAAGAATGGGTTGAAGAATGAAAAAGAAAAGTTTATGAAAGGGTGAAAAGAAATAGCCATCCATGAAAACTTAGGGCAGAAACCGGGTCAATACATCTGCTATCAGTTATCACAAAGATGATACTGATATTGAAAACAAGACGTCATGGACCCAGTGATGCGCTGCACTACCCCTCCTAGCCACTCAGATATCTCTTAAAAGATATTTGTTTCATTTCTCACGGAGAACCTTACATGATCTATCGGCCTCTCACTCCGAGAAGTGTTGATATTGAAAAGGTGGCACTCTGCTCCATGCCTCCGACTACTAAAATCAAAACGCACATTATCGAGTCTAGAGCTATGAGATTCATTAAAAATATCTTAGGACACACTTCCAATATAATACACCTGTGTTCGCCAAAAAGGACACAAGGTGTACAAGAGTCTTAATGAGATCTACGTATCTTGCCTTATATTATGATGGTTATTTTCTTCAAACAGGTCTACAGTCGTGAAGTGATACTCCGTTATACTTCAGTGGCTCACCTGAATCGTTGATACACTTCAGTGTATCTGAGTTAGCTCTCTCGGGGGCATCCGGTTCAGGAACGGCCTTGGTGAGGATTAGAGAAAGTTTTCACACTATGCTGTTAACGATCTCAAAGTCCGAACCTGTAAGTGCTGGACGTTTTATTACTAACTGTTTTATGCAGGTACTGAGGAAAGTCCATCAACCATCATCATATAGCACAACATCTACATCTCCTCATACTCATACTTATGAAGATCATCCTCAACAAAGCTCAAGTGAAAATGTTCAAGACAAAAAGATCAAGTTAAAGACAAAGTGTTACGACAAAGTCAAAAAGCTAATCAAGATGTCAAGAACAAGTTCATGTATCAAGTGAGGATGACATAAGTATGAAGTTCAAAAGAAGTATGAGTATAATGGAAGTGATGACACAGCAAACCCATGAAGATGTTGTAACACCCCCAAAATTTTGAGTTAACAGCGAAAGAATAATTGGGGTATTACGGGGAGGATCATTGTCATAATCATAGAAAATGGCTCAAAAAGAGGCGTTTTGAAAGGTATTGTCATTCATATAATAATTGAGATACAAAGTGAAATTCCAGTGTTGTAATATCCCACAAAAGGTGTAGTAGTTGAAATGAATGACATAATTTATTTAAAACCATAAAAACCATCAGTTTACTGCCCACTCCGTGCCTTGTCTGCTCTGTTAATTACCTGAGATAAACATGCTAAAAGTCAACAAAATTGTTGAGTGAAATCATAGAGTTTGTAATAGTAATCAGTTTGAACACAAGTTTGTGATTGCCTGTGAATTACAATCATTTGAAATGGTGATATTGCTGTTGGATATATTGCCCTATGTCTCATGACACGCAAACGTTAACAGTGTATCGTGAAACGGTGGTGAATACACCAAATTAATGGTGTGAGTTATGGCACTCGTGTAGGAGATTGCCATCTTCCTAGTTCCTTCAAATATAATGCATTGCGACTAATCCGACTAGCAATTAAGGTTATCCGTCAGGCATTAGTGGAATAGGAAGTCAGCCTCCATTAGATCTATTCACTATATTCGCGTTCACTTGCAAGTGATTAATGGTTCATGATGTGAGGGGCTTTTGGCAATAATGGTAACTTAGACAATATCAATCAGGTGTAGCACACATAAAATACTTGTGTTCTATTTGTAGCATGTATCTCCCCCAAGGGTGTAAAGTGATAAAATGAGTAAAAGTGGGGCTATGACTCACTTGAGTGTTACTGGGAAGGTGAAATGTGATATCAAGTGAATTATGGGAACTGCTCCAACACACGACCTGGATAATAGTGAAGTCTAAGATTTTGATAGTTTTGACTTAATTCGAATAATGAGTGTGAAAATGAGTAAAGGATAACGATTTGATTTGTGATGAGTGTGAGTGATATGCTTAAAATACTTAAAGTTCAAAAATAATATTATAAATGTTGATCCCAGTTGAGCAATTGATCTTATTAGTTATCTTAGATATAAATCTAAAACAACAAGTATAGAAACTGTTCTTGAAACAATATTAAACACAATGCAGAATCTTATGTTTAATCTTAAGAAGAATAATTGATTGAACAGCAGAATTCTCAACAAACACTTCAATATATTAATATACGAATACTCAAAAGTATTAGGGTTTTACAACCTTGAAGTGAATCGAATTTTACAATGATACATACTAAACTCTAACCTTAGAACCTCCTTTTATAGTCTAAGGAGTTCTTAACAAGAAACGTATAAGTCTAACTAAATATGATATATACAAAATCCTTTCCATACTTATCTAACCGACTATACATCATTATCACATAAGCGGTAGAATACTAACTCTAACAGTAGAATCTTTAAGCCTAGCAGTAGTATCTACTTAGTGTATTCTCTTGACCTTTATCAGCAACTCCAGCAGTAGTATGAATACACTAGCAGTAGTATCATTATAACCAGCAGTAGTATGACACTTAGTAAATTTTCCATTTAGCACCATAAGCAGTTGTATCTATTCTGAGCAGCAACATCTCAAAACCCAACAATCCTCCCCTAAACTTGATATTTTCTCCTAAAATCATCAAGTTTCTTTTAAGCTTTAACCTTCACCAAGAGGATGCTTCCAAACACTTACTTCATCTTTCTCCTATAATCTTCCCCATACAATTGTCTTTGCATTTTTCTGAGAAGATAAACAACCATTTGACTCCAATGATCAATGTGAAGTTTAATAGTTCCATTTACCATCATATCAAGTGTAGTCTTAGCCAGAGGGTAATCCTTTTCCACCAGCATGTAAATTTGAACTCCTCCCCTCATTACTATATTGTGAACTCTACATGATTCATACAAGCTCCACATAGTCATTTTAGTACTTTTGGCCTGTTCATTCCAAACTCTGTCTTCAGGATAAACTTCAAATATAATCTTTAAATCTCCCAAGAGTACACTATCTAACTCAGATTGTGGCCTTGAATCACCATATTTGTTCTTGATTATTTTCCACAAAGTCTCTAAATCTTCTCTATTAAAGTTTCTGAGCATTTGAGAAAATGTCAAAAACCTTTGAGTTTTTCCACCAACTCTGTTGATCTCCCACCAAGGAGTTTTACCTTCATAACCAGCCTTCCTTCCAATGATAATAACTTTAGATTGCAAAGGAACAGTATCCAGAAATGTATCATCATCATTGTCTACAACTCTAGTCATTTGTTGTAGATCATCATCATTATTCTTTTTGGACTGTATCCAGAAATAGATCTGATTACTCTGTTTCCTCTTTTTCCTCATTCTCATTCTCTGACTCAGAACTCTTCTCAAGTGCCTTAGACTTATTAGATTTCCTCTTCTTTCTTCCAACACTTTTCAAAACTCTTCTGGCTCTCTTTACACCAATACTAGAGCTCTCTTTCTCTTCCTCCTTCACTTTCGCTTCTAACTTTTCTTTTTCAGTCTCAGTCTCCACCACTTTCTTAGCCTTCTTTACTTGATCTTCTGACCCCTGATTTTTTCTTTTTAAGTATATTTATTTTCCAAAGAAAATACAACGGATGTATTTCCCCGGGTCGTAGTCCCAACGAAGGTTGAAGTCGAGTTGTCGTAACGGTGTCGAATAGTGAAGTGAATTGTGAAATAAGAGTGATATTTTGGGGTTTTTACACTACTAATATGAAATAACAAGTAAAAACAAGCTATTAAGCTAAGGGTACAAGTAATCTAAGCACACGAATTTAAAAACGAAAATTTTAACTTTAAAACGTACGCTACGATTTTAAAAACGTATTTAAAAAGTGAAATCCTAAATTCTAAGTCCTAAAATTGTAAAATTAATTTTTCTAAATGCTAAATATTAAAAGAGAATTTCAGAAAAAAGAAATATATATATATTTTTTATTTTTATTTTAATTTTTATGAATTTAAAACTAAAAGAAATTAATTAAATGATTTAAAAATAGTAAACTACTTTGGAAAATTAAGAAACTTTTCAGAAAAATCTTAAATGATATTATGAAGCTAGGAAAAATGAAATTAGAACTTATCTAAACCCTGATAAGCAGTTTGGGCAAATAAGCAGTTTGAATTAAGCCCTAAAATAAGCTATAAAGCACTAAAAATTACCGAAGGCTCAGAAATAGATCAGCATAATAATTAAGGCAAAAATCAACTCAATAAGCTTAAATAAGTACTCAGACTAAGCAAATAAGCAGATAATCAACAGCAAATTAAGACAGAAGCAAATGAGCTGAACAGCCTATTTTGAACAGCTCTAGAAGCTAGGGAAAAGCTTCTCAGGGAAAACCAAAGGCATATTCTAACAGCTTATATCAAAAACTACTATCAAACTTAAAATGCCCAATTTTGAAGTTCAATTGCTTATCTAATTAAGCTCATAAACAGATGGTGATGGGAACATTAAACTGTGCAGGTCTGCACAGCCTAGTAGGGGGACTTGCAGACAACTTATAAGCTAATCAATAAGCTACACATAGAAATCCAAATTCAGAAACCTCAAGCTAGTACTATAAGCTATCTCTACACCAATTACCAAGCAATAAGCTCAAAGGGACAAGCAGGTACAAAGCACAATAGAAGCTAAGATGAGACAAGGTTGTGCAGATCTGCACATAAATTTCTGATGCAGCAGAGTGGGTAAAATGAACTCAACTCTTCCAATCCTTGATGACACTGATCCAACTATTGTATTCTAACTTAATATACTGAAATGCATCTATCTATGCCAAAAACAAGTACCAAATAAGCCTTAGCTTATATAGAGCTTATTAGTGCAGTTGTGACTCTACAATTGCAATTATGGATTCAAAAACCTCAAATCAGTCCAAATTGCTTAAAATCTAATGAATACTGCTTATATAACTCCTAATAAGCTCAAACAAAACTTCTATGAAGGCAAATGAAAGTGCATATAACTTTTTGACCAAAAGCAGTCCTTAACCCAAACACCCTAGATTGAAGCTATTATGCTATTTAACACTAGAAACCAATGATCTAACCTAAGATATTGATTATACTCTAATTATCTAACTTATGAAACACTAAATAAGCAAAATTCAGCTACTAAATAAGCACTAATTAAGCAAACCCTACTGTGACTGTTTTTGAAGCTATTTAATGACTTTTAAGATCAAAACTAATTCTAACCTAATTACTACTGACATATAAGCTCAAAATAAGATCAACTAACTACAAATACCCAAATTAAGCACTGAGTAACTAAAAATAAGCAGTAGTACAGTAATTCATTAAGATTAGAATAAAACAAGCTTACAAGTGGAGCTTATGCTTGCAACTGTTCTGAATCAATCAAACAAGATACACAGGGCTTATTCAAATGCCAAAATACCCTAAATAACTCTTCCTGATCAGCTCTTTTCCACAGCTTATTTGACCAAGAGTTGACTTTTTGTTAACTTTTTGAACTTTTGAGACTAAGTACTGTTTGAACTGAACCGAGACTCACTTTTAATAAAGCTATTAAGCTTATATGAGCTTATGCAAATGAGAAAACAGCTTATTGAAGCTGGGCTTTACAATTATTTTTTTTTTATTTTTGAATAATTTTTCAATATTTTTGGATTTGTTTTTGAGATAACTTGAACAATTATGGAATATAAAAGTTGAGATAAACTGAATATGTTTATAAGAAGCTACTGAAACACACAATAAGCTAATATTAGATTAAAAGTAAACTGAGAGATATGAATTTAAGAAAAGCTTAAACTAAATTTTCATTAACCAAACTTGAAAAGTTACAAAAGAAATTCTGAAATTACAGTTCTAAAATAAAACCATCAGCATAACATTACTCTAAATACTACTTGAAATTATGAGGAGATGAGAGGGCTATTTATAGCCGATTGGTGAAGATTCTAGGGTGTCCACGTCACCAATCCGTGCCCTCTTGTGCTTCTTTTGAATCGATATCCCCCCTCAGATCATCCCTTGATCAACAATCTTGCAATGATAGCCCTTAGATTAAATGCCCACGTATCAATAGCCAATCAGAGGGCTCGAATTCGCTGACATGTCATTCCTGACATGTCAGGAACCTCCTAGATTTCCGTGCAAGGACACAATTGCCCTTAATTGCTGTAAAATTCTTGTACGGGTAATTAGGGTTCTTGGGTGAATAGTAAAAATCTGGGTAGAATAGATTTGGGGCGCGGGTGATTTGTCTTGTTTGACTAGTAATAAAAATGTTTGACCGGTTTTGGTTTTGGGTCGGGTTAAAGGGTAAAGAGGTGGGCTCGGGTTAATCTTTTAGGCTATGGGTTATTCTAAGGTGGGCTGGGGTTTATTTATTGGATTATTAAATCCGGTTTGTTTTTGTATAGATTTAGGATTTTTGGTTTAGTAGTGAAGGACCAAAGTTGTAATTCTTGAAATTCCAAGGGACTAGTTTTGCCACTTTTCCAAAATAAATCCAAGGGCTTGTTTTGTCATTTGATGAAACTTTGAGGATTGATTGTTGACTTTTGAGCATAGGCTTTGACAATTTGTTTCCCGGCTTCGGCTTTTGACCTTTTCCAAATCTCATGCTCGTTTTCTCGGTTTTTGCTTGATTTTGTCCATATTTCATGATATCCGAACCTGCATAGAAACAAACACAAAAACACAATATCTTTGGCATTTATGATAGTTTTTGGTCGTTTAGGTCTCAATTTGGTCAAATAAAGGTATGTGTTTAAGCACATACCAAAATCCCCCAGACTAAGATATTGCAATGTCCTCATGCAATGTTATAAAAACACGTTTTCAAAACCAAAAATTTCCAATCTCTTTTTACTAACTTTGAGAAGTAGCAAAACTTTCAAAAGAGATTATGAAATCTTTAGGTTCTAGAAACTCCCCGATTTTCCTTTTTATTCTATATTTGTATTTTTCTCATAATCCTGTGACGATTTTGTTGACAATCATTATCTATCAATAACTTTTAGGGTCAACGAGTAGGAAACACGACTCATAAAGAAGTGACCATATGGATAAAATTCGTCATCCCTGATTTTTCACGAGTCCCCAAACTAAGCTTAAAAACGAAATCATTGTCTATTTACAAGTTAGATACCAACACTACCCATGGAAGTTACTTGTGTAATTACCTCTTGCTCCCATTTTCCTAATTTCCTCTATTTATTTTTATTTTTGGTGAGAAATGAATTGCTTCATATTTCTCGTTTTGATTGGTTTTTAGTCTGATAAAGATACTAAATTAAGACGCTAAGTAGTTTTCAATCTTCTCTCGAGAACCGTTGCTTTGAAAATGAGGTCCACATCAAGGTTTTTATTTATATTTTTGCATTTTTTCTATTTTTCATCATTTTTCATTATTTTTCATTTTTTTTTAATCAAACTTAACTTTTCACTTGCGTACCCTAAACGACGGAGCTTCACGGTTAAGTTCCAAGACCTTACACTTTCCGGCATAAAGGATCCAAGGGCCGTTACAACGGAGTAATCCAAGACTCTAGACATTCCTGAAATGAGGATCCAAGGTGGTTAGACCAAGACCTCACACATTCCTGAACTAGAGGTCCAAGGGCCGGTGCAAGAGGGTAGCCAAGACCTAAACGCCTTCTGAAAATAAGGATCCAAGGCCCGATCTCGAATCCGTAGCTTAGAGCACTTAACTTATTATTATTAAATGTATTTATTAAGTAACCTTGATGTGTACCCAATTTTTAAAGAAAAGATTCTTTTAAGAAGACCAAGAACTAATCATCGGCAAAACCTAACATCTTTAATTATTCTTACAATTATATATGGTGAAACATTTTTGTGGGAGCAAAACAACACAAGTGACTTCGATGAGCTCTAAAGAGAACCAACTACTCTACGCTTAGCATCTAACTTCTAAATAAACTCTATCATTTCTCGTTCTTCGCAAATTTAAAATCTTAAATAATAAGATCCGCGAATGCTTAGCCTTATAATCAAGCCATGCATATATAAAGTCGATACGGGAACTTGCAAACTCTTAAAAAGAATTCTAATTTTATAGCTCCTTGTGTAGAAGACTAGCACGAGCTTATAGATTATAAATGGTTAAGGGGACAAGCTAGGGCTCAACACGCCCGATCAAGTCAGAATTTTATTCCTACTCTCACCAGCGGAAAGTCAACAAAAATGTCAAAATTTATTCTATTTTTGCACAAAATTTTTCAATTTTTCTCATTTTTTTGGAATTTTTTCAATTTTGGAGGAAAAACGGGGTTGCATGAGTAAACGGCAAAAAATGCAAGGCATAAATCAAATCGAAAGATCACCCCCCCCAGACTAAAATGAGACATTGTCCTCAATGTCTTAAAGGTAAGGGTTCTCCTACATAAATCTAAGGCCGTTTATTTATTATGCCAAAGATAAACGTTAGACGATAAGATTAAGGATATCAGATAAGCAACGAATGATGAAACTCGAGTGGAGAGAAGTAAACCATGATCACGAGAGTCTTCATCAATTGGGCAAACCTGGACATACACAAACAACCACGAAACACAACAAATGGAAGAGGTAGCCCTCCTCACGCACTTTATTAGAAAAGAGATAAGAAGATAGAAGGATAAGCATGGGGTGCCTCCCACGAAGCGGTTGTTTTTGATCGAGTCGTATGTAGAAAAGACATGTAGAAAAGACACTCTCAATCGGACTTTCGTTCAAGAGGTTTGGATAAACATTGAAACAAATGAAAGTTCCACCCCGACGAGATACCCACGGATCAAAGGAATAGCAACCATAAATGGTGATACCGGGGTCAAAAAATAGTATCCTCACTCCCAACGGAGTGAAGAAGAGGAGAAATCACATCATATGTGATGAAAGGGAAGAAAGTCATGATAACAATCATGATTAGGTCATCATCTTCAAAAGGAGACTTCATAATTTTCATATTATGAATCTCATCATTTATGTTCTTTTGTTCAAGAAATGACTCGGGTGGGAGGGTCGGGATTAAATCATCAATAATCAAATTCTCATGATTAAGAATGCCTCCCCCCGGGTCACACAAAACATCTTTGTCTAGATCAAAGTAGAAGTGATCATACTCCGGCGGAGATATGATGTGAGTGAGTTCATCGGAGAACTCCTCATGATCAAGATCAAAGGTAAACGAATCATATTCTGGAAGAGAGAAATCAGCATGAGAAGTGGTACTGCCACTACTCGTCTCTTCCATGAAATCAAAACTAAATGATTCGTAAGACGGGAGAGAATACTCAGGATGAGAAGTGGGATTGCCACTAATCTCCTCAAAGTGAAAGCTCTCATACTCCGGTAAAGACTCCTCGAGCTCGGGCTCCAGAGGAACTAATGGCTTATCAACATAAACATCCATTGGGGAAAGAGAAAGAGATGGTTCATCGGATATCATCTTTTCAATCAAAGGGATATCTCCCCCCAGACTACTTTCTTCATTCTCTGATGAAATCGGATCATCATTGAAGGAAACCTCGAGCTCTTCCATAGTGATATTACTTCTCTCAACCGGTGTGAGAGAAGGGGAAGAGTCGGAAATGACGGATTCTGGAGATGAAATAGAATTGTTATTTGAAGAGAATTTAATTTCATTCACAGAATCGACAATCTCAATACGATAAACCGGTTCTGGAGGTGGGACAAGTGGTGTGCTCTTAGAGCTAGCAATTTTCACCACTTCCGTTGTGGTCTCCGGTTCTTGTTCATCATAATCAAGAACACTCTTAAATTCCGTAGCACAACTCTTAAACCATTTGCTCGAACCAGGGGTAATTTTCATGGCTTTGAGCTCAGCACATTTTTCTGAAATACGCTTAACCGTGAATCCTGAAAGTGTCGAATCAATTCTTTTGGAAGCAATTGCGGGATCAGATTTTTGATCAACCGCAGCAACGTTGCATTTGGTGGTTTGAGATTTCGATTTCTGATTAATGTTAAACGTGACTTTTTCATTATCAACCCGCAGTGTTATTTCTTCACCATAAACATCAATCAGAGCTCGCCCGGTCCTCAGGAATGACCTTCCAAGAATTAGAGGAACTTGGGGGTCAGCGTCAAAATCTACAACCACAAAATCGACGAGGAAATGGAACTTCCCGACCTTGACAAAGTGATGAAGCGAAAAGTGTACCACTTTTAGGGGGTCATTTAAGCCCTAAATCGTATTTATTTGATCAAATATTGCCCTAAATCGTTCCTTTTGTCATTTTAGGTACTTTGGAGAAGAAATCTGGAAAAGGAAGCATTTTGGACGTTTTTGGAGCATAAAAGTGAAGAAAACGACAAAGTCTCTAAATCTGCTGGAAAAGTACCTTTGACGGCGTCAAGCCCCAATGTGATGCCGTCAACCCTTGATAAGCCAGAGAGGATTTTGGAAGATTAAAGGGGGACGGCGTCAAGAAGGCCATCAAGAAACCCTAACCGCGGCGAGGTGACGGCGTCACGACCCAAAGGGTGACGCCGTCAGATCTGTTTTCCTATATATACTTTCATAATTTTTAGTCATTAGTGTGCAACTTTGTGAGGAGAAACCCTAAGACGATTTTTCTGCCATTTTTAAGGGTTTTATACCCTTGGATCTCCCATGTTCAATTGAAGATAAGTAATCAATTAATCATTCAATATGTCTATGTGTTGTTTGATTATATCTTGTTCTTGTCTTTTATTTAACATGCTAGGCTAGATTTATCTTGTGTTTGCTTAGATCTAATGAAACCTAACTATTGATTATTGGTTGTTGGTGTGTTATTAATTGTATTGGATGATTGTTTATCGATGTTAGGCTTAAGAAAACTGGCTAACCTCCTATACGGTAACTTGCTTGAACGTCTTAAGAAACATGAACCAATGCGTACTAAGGTTTTTATGGTTGTATTTAATGCATGAGCGAATTCTAGTGATCCCATGTTAGGAGCTTCTTAGCCGGCTCGACATAGGGTGAAGTAGGAGCTTGTAGAGTTGGGGAAGTACGTACGCCACCCCACGATTGGTATTAAGGAATACACCCGTCATCCACGCAATTAATACACACTAATCAACCGGTAAAAGATAGTTAGGGAGTAAGGAAATCTAAGTAAACACATTTCTCCCCATATAAGTTCCACAACCTATTTATTTTCAGTTATTTTATTTTATTTGCAATTGTAGTTATTTGGGTTAGTTGACTAGCAACTAATTCCGCCCACTCCTTCAAACCCGAGATTTTACTTGCTTTCATAAAAATAAAAAAAATACAAAAAGAATCTTCCCTCACCCTTAGACCTATTATAGTAGTTTTTCAATCCTAACGACACTATTCCCCTAGAGAACGATCAATCCCCCGGTACTTGCCACTACACTATACTACATCGGTCAGGTACACTGCCTGGTGGGGATTGCAAGCCTCTTGAGATCCCTCGAGAGGTAAAACCTGTTGTAAGGTCGCAAAACCACGCATCAAGTTTTTGGCGCCGTTGCCGGGGAATAGTTATTGTTTAGGTTGAATTTTTATTTTATTAGGTCTACTCACTAGATTCCTTTCTAGTGAGATTTTTATTTTATTTTTCTAGGTTTTCTTTAGTCTATCTTTTTTCTTCGTTTCTTTGTTCGTAACCATTGCCATCCGACATCATGGAAGGTGGTAATATCCTCGATCCCAACAACCCACCACCACAACAACACCCACCTCCTAGAGCCCGTACCTTAGGAGACTACTCCCGTCCTAGCCACCATGGCTATCGAAACACCATTGAGCTCACTCAAGGAGCCAATGTCATTCCCTTGCGATCCGACACCATCCAGTTGGTGTAAAGCGGATGCGCATTCCATGGACTTCGTTCCGAAGATCCTAATCAACATCTCAAGGACTTTCTCAAAATCGTTGATTCCATAGACCTTGATGTTGCCACTCGAGAGACGACCCGACTGCGTCTCTTTCAATTCTCTCTGCGGGACCAAGCTAGTCAATGGCTAGAGCGTCTACCCGCAGGATCCATCACCTCTTGGGATGATCTCACCACTCGTTTCCTTGCTCAGTTTTTCCCACCAGGAAGAACTACCAAGCTAAGGAATGATATCTTGATGTTCCAACAACGTCAAAGCGAAACCCTCTACGAGGCATGGACTCGATTGAAGGACTTACTCCAAAAAGTCCCTCAAACTAAGCTTAAAAACGAAATCATTGTCTATTTACAAGTTAGATACCAACACTACCCATGGAAGTTACTTGTGTAATTACCTCTTGCTCCCATTTTCCTAATTTCCTCTATTTATTTTTATTTTTGGTGAGAAATGAATTGCTTCATATTTCTCGTTTTGATTGGTTTTTAGTCTGATAAAGATACTAAATTAAGATGCTAAGTAGTTTTCAATCTTCTCTCAAGAACCGTTGCTTTGAAAATGAGGTCCACATCAAGGTTTTTATTTATATTTTTGCATTTTTTTCTATTTTTCATCATTTTTCATTATTTTTCATTTTTTTTTAATCAAACTTAACTTTTCACTTGCGTACCCTAAACGACGGAGCTTCACGGTTAAGTTCCAAGACCTTACACTTTCTGGCATAAAGGATCCAAGGGCCGTTACAACGGAGTAATCCAAGACTCTAGACATTCCTGAAATGAGGATCCAAGGTGGTTAGACCAAGACCTCACACATTCCTGAACTAGAGGTCCAAGGGCCGGTGCAAGAGGGTAGCCAAGACCTAAACGCCTTCTGGAAATAAGGATCCAAGGCCCGATCTCGAATCCGTAGCTTAGAGCACTTAACTTATTATTATTAAATGTATTTATTAAGTAACCTTGATGTGTACCCAATTTTTAAAGAAAGGATTCTTTTAAGAAGACCAAGAACTAATCATCGGCAAAACCTAACATCTTTAATTATTCTTACAATTATATATGGTGAAACATTTTTGTGGGAGCAAAACAACACAAGTGACTTCGATAAGCTCTAAAGAGAACCAACTACTCTACGCTTAGCATCTAACTTCTAAATAAACTCTATCATTTCTCGTTCTTCGCAAATTTAAAATCTTAAATAATAAGATCCGCGAATGCTTAGCCTTATAATCAAGCCATGCATATATAAAGTCGATACGGGAACTTGCAAACTCTTAAAAAGAATTCTAATTTTATAGCTCCTTGTGTAGAAGACTAGCACGAGCTTATAGATTATAAATGGTTAAGGGGACAAGCTAGGGCTCAACACGCCCGATCAAGTCAGAATTTTATTCCTACTCTCACCAGCGGAAAGTCAACAAAAATGTCAAAATTTATTCTATTTTTGCACAAAATTTTTCAATTTTTCTCATTTTTTTGGAATTTTTTCAATTTTGGAGGAAAAACGGGGTTGCATGAGTAAACGGCAAAAAATGCAAGGCATAAATCAAATCGAAAGATCACCCCCCCCCCCAAGACTAAAATGAGACATTGTCCTCAATGTCTTAAAGGTAAGGGTTCTCCTACATAAATCTAAGGCCGTTTATTTATTATGCCAAAGATAAACGTTAGACGATAAGATTAAGGATATCAGATAAGCAACGAATGATGAAACTCGAGTGGAGAGAAGTAAACCATGATCACGAGAGTCTTCATCAATTGGGCAAACCTGGACATACACAAACAACCACGAAACACAACAAATGGAAGAGGTAGCCCTCTTCACGCACTTTATTAGAAAAGAGATAAGAAGATAGAAGGATAAGCATGGGGTGCCTCCCACGAAGCGGTTGTTTTTGATCGAGTCGTATAGCTAGACTCGCCCCAAATTTAATTGTTCTTGGGGGAGCATGTAGAAAAGATACTCTCAATCGAACTTTCGTTCAAGAGGTTTGGATAAACATTGAAACAAATGAAAGTTCCACCCCGACGAGATACCCACGGATCAAAGGAATAGCAACCATAAATGGTGATACCGGGGTCAAAAAATAGTATCCTCACTCCCAACGGAGTGAAGAAGAGGAGAAATCACATCATATGTGATGAAAGGGAAGAAAGTCATGATAACAATCATGATTAGGTCATCATCTTCAAAAGGAGACTTCATAATTTTCATATTATGAATCTCATCATTTATGTTCTTTTGTTCAAGAAATGACTCGGGTGGGAGGGTCGGGATTAAATCATCAATAAGCAAATTCTCATGATTAAGAATGCCTCCCCCCGGGTCACACAAAACATCTTTGTCTAGATCAAAGTAGAAGTGATCATACTCCGGCGGAGATATGATGTGAGTGAGTTCATCGGAGAACTCCTCATGATCAAGATCAAAGGTAAACGAATCATATTCTGGAAGAGAGAAATCAGCATGAGAAGTGGTACTGCCACTACTCGTCTCTTCCATGAAATCAAAACTAAATGATTCGTAAGACGGGAGAGAATACTCAGGATGAGAAGTGGGATTGCCACTAATCTCCTCAAAGTGAAAGCTCTCATACTCCGGTAAAGACTCCTCGAGCTCGGGCTCCAGAGGAACTAATGGCTTATCAACATAAACATCCATTGGGGAAAGAGAAAGAGATGGTTCATCGGATATCATCTTTTCAATCAAAGGGATATCTCCCCCCAGACTACTTTCTTCATTCTCTGATGAAATCGGATCATCATTGAAGGAAACCTCGAGCTCTTCCATAGTGATATTACTTCTCTCAACCGGTGTGAGAGAAGGGGAAGAGTCGGAAATGACGGATTCTGGAGATGAAATAGAATTGTTATTTGAAGAGAATTTAATTTCATTCACAGAATCGACAATCTCAATACGATAAACCGGTTCTGGAGGTGGGACAAGTGGTGTGCTCTTAGAGCTAGCAATTTTCACCACTTCCGTTGTGGTCTCCGGTTCTTGTTCATCATAATCAAGAACACTCTTAAATTCCGTAGCACAACTCTTAAACCATTTGCTCGAACCAGGGGTAATTTTCATGGCTTTGAGCTCAGCACGTTTTTCTGAAATACGCTTAACCGTGAATCCTGAAAGTGTCGAATCAATTCTTTTGGAAGCAATTGCGGGATCAGATTTTTGATCAACCGCAGCAACGTTGCATTTGGTGGTTTGAGATTTTGATTTCTGATTAATGTTAAACGTGACTTTTTCATTATCAACCCGCAGTGTTATTTCTTCACCATAAACATCAATCAGAGCTCGCCCGGTCCTCAGGAATGACCTTCCAAGAATTAGAGGAACTTGGGAGTCAGCGTTAAAATCTACAACCACAAAATCGACGAGGAAATGGAACTTCCCGACCTTGACAAAGTGATGAAGCGAAAAGTGTACCACTTTTAGGGGGTCATTTAAGCCCTAAATCGTATTTATTTGATCAAATATTGACCTAAATCGTTCCTTTTGTCATTTTAGGTACTTTGGAGAAGAAATCTGGAAAAGGAAGCATTTTGGACGTTTTTGGAGCATAAAAGTGAAGAAAACGACAAAGTCTCTAAATCTGCTGGAAAAGTACCTTTGACGGCGTCAAGCCCCAATGTGACGCCGTCAACCCTTGATAAGCCAGAGAGGATTTTGGAAGATTAAAGGGGGACGGCGTCAAGAAGGCCATCAAGAAACCCTAACCGCGGCGAGGTGACGGCGTCACGACCCAAAGGGTGACGCCGTCAGATCTGTTTTCCTATATATACTTTCATAATTTTTAGTCATTAGTGTGCAACTTTGTGAGGAGAAACCCTAAGACGATTTTTCTGCCATTCTTAAGGGTTTTATACCCTTGGATCTCCTATGTTCAATTGAAGATAAGTAATCAATTAATCATTCAATATGTCTATGTGTTGTTTGATTATATCTTGTTCTTGTCTTTTATTTAACATGCTAGGCTAGATTTATCTTGTGTTTGCTTAGATCTAATGAAACCTAACTATTGATTATTGGTTGTTGGTGTGTTATTAATTGTATTGGATGATTGTTTATCGATGTTAGGCTTAAAAAACTGGCTAACCTCCTATACGGTAACTTGCTTGAACGTCTTAAGAAACATGAACCAATGCGTACTAAGGTTTTTATGGTTGTATTTAATGCATGAGCGAATTCTAGTGATCCCATGTTAGGAGCTTCTTAGCCGGCTCGACATAGGAGTGAAGTAGGAGCTTGTAGAGTTGGGGAAGTACGTACGCCACCCCACGATTGGTATTAAGGAATACACCCGTCATCCACGCAATTAATACACACTAATCAACCGGTAAAAGATAGTTAGGGAGTAAGGAAATCTAAGTAAACACATTTCTCTCCCATATAAGTTCCACAACCTATTTATTTTCAGTTATTTTATTTTATTTGCAATTGTAGTTATTTGGGTTAGTTGACTAGCAACTAATTCCGCCCACTCCTTCAAACCCGAGATTTTACTTGCTTTCATAAAAATAAAAAAAATACAAAAAGAATCTTCCCTCACCCTTAGACCTATTAGAGTAGTTTTTCAATCCTAACGACACTATTCCCCTAGAGAACGATCAATCCCCCGGTACTTGCCACTACACTATACTACATCGGTCAGGTACACTGCCTGGTGGGGATTGCAAGCCTCTTGAGATCCCTCGAGAGGTAAAACCTGTTGTAAGGTCGCAAAACCACGCATCAAGTTTTTGGCGCCGTTGCCGGGGAATAGTTATTGTTTAGGTTGAATTTTTATTTTATTAGGTCTACTCACTAGATTCCTTTCTAGTGAGATTTTTATTTTATTTTTCTAGGTTTTCTTTAGTCTATCTTTTTTCTTCGTTTCTTTGTTCGTAACCATTGCCATCCGACATCATGGAAGGTGGTAATATCCTCGATCCCAACAACCCACCACCACAACAACACCCACCTCCTAGAGCCCGTACCTTAGGAGACTACTCCCGTCCTAGCCACCATGGCTATCGAAACACCATTGAGCTCACTCAAGGAGCCAATGTCATTCCCTTGCGATCCGACACCATCCGGTTGGTGTAAAGCGGATGCGCATTCCATGGACTTCGTTCCGAAGATCCTAATCAACATCTCAAGGACTTTCTCAAAATCGTTGATTCCATAGACCTTGATGTTGCCACTCGAGAGACGACCCGACTGCGTCTCTTTCAATTCTCTCTGCGGGACCAAGCTAGTCAATGGCTAGAGCGTCTACCCGCAGGATCCATCACCTCTTGGGATGATCTCACCACTCGTTTCCTTGCTCAGTTTTTCCCACCAGGAAGAACTACCAAGCTAAAGGAATGATATCTTGATGTTCCAACAACGTCAAAGCGAAACCCTCTACGAGGCATGGACTCGATTGAAGGACTTACTCCAAAAAGTCCCTCACCATGGCATAGAACTTTGCTCCAAGTCCAAATCTTCTATGACCACATCAATCTCTCCACGAGGCAAACCATTGACCAATCGGCCGGTGGTAAGCTACGTGATCTAAGTGCGGAACAATCATGGGCTCTCCTGGAAGATCTTGCTCTTTATGACAACGAAAGTTGGAATGATCACCGTGATTTGAATAAAACGGTCAAGGCAATATCTTTGCCTTCGAAAAATTCAAGCATTTCCGACCGTAGGATCATAGAACTTGAAGACCAAGTCAAGTTTCTTATGAAATCCTACGAGGCTCCTAAACCTTCAAGCCAAGTGAACAAAATCACTTCTTCATGTGAATTATGTAGTGGTCCCCACGACACTCGTGATTGCATGGAACTCCCCTAACAAACTTTTGCGGACTACGCATCCTCGCGTACCGACGGAGCGGGAGACAAGTGGTATACTTTCAAACCCGAGCCAAACCCCTACGGTGATTCATACAACCCCTCATGGAAAAATCACCCAAACCTTAGGTGGAAACAAAACCAAAACGCACAACAAACCAATTCTTCCAACCCACCTAATCGTTTTCAATCAAGCGGTTCATCCACGAACCGTACTTTCAATAACAATCCTTCCAAAAATTATGGTAGTACCAATAATCTTGAAGGATTGATGTCCAAATTTATGGCATCTCAAGAAGCTCGGATAGCTAGATTCGAATCCGAATTCAATCAACAACAAACGGAGATGACCAATAAAATTGACAACTTATTGAAAGCCCTCAATAACCAAGTGCTATCACCTCCACATGAGGACGCTAGGAACACAAATAGCGGACCCCAAGTAAAAGACCCCTCTTCATCCAAACATGTCCACTTCGTCAACATTGTCACTATTAAACCAATTGATAGGACTGAGGATAATAGTGAACCTGAGGATGAGGTTAAGAAAGTCGAGGTTGATAAAGAAGTTAGGAAAAGTGAGATTGAAAAAGTAGATGATGATGAGGACTACTTCAACAGGCTACCCACTAAGGAAGAACGCGCATATCATACAGACTTATTCGATGACCCCGAGACACCATACTTCCTAGGTAGTCCAATTATAGAAATGGACGACCCTTCTAATCTCAACATACCATGCAACATCGGACATTTACATGTGTGGAAAGCTTACATCGACCTTAGATCGCCCATAAACATCATGACTAGAGCCCACTACAACTTGATAATGAAAAATCAACTTGGGTATAGGATGCTCCTTGATAAGGGTTGGATGAGTAACTTCACGGGAAGAGTTAAGGGATTACCGGTTTATGTAGGAAACTTCACCTACGCCACCGAATTTGTAATTGTAGAAGATATCCGCCCAATAATCGATGCATGCTTAACTCAAGTAGTTTTTGGAAAACCATTTGTTGAGGTCTCTAGAATGACTTATGAACCTTTCTTAGGGATAGTTAGATTTAAGGATGAGACCGATGAGGTAAACTACCAAATGCCATATAAGATAGAGCAATTCCAACACTTGTCAAATGTTGAGAAGGAGCTTAAGCAAGCAGTCTACTATAGGAATGATGGAGATAGAAGTAAAGGAGTAGACTATGTTATGGAAAGGATATCCGGTTTCTACAAGGATTGTTTGAAATTAGGACCGGAATATAAAACCGGACATGAGAATGGCCTAGAAACCGTGACCAATGATGGAATCACGTAATGTACGGTGACTTTAAGTCTAGCTACAAGACTCGTTAATAAAGAAAAGCGCTTCTTGGGAGGCAACCCAAGCTTTATTTGCTTTGTGTGTTTATTTATTTGTTTGTTTGATTTTATTTGCTTCCGTATGTATGTTTAATTTTTATTATTATTGATTCATGTTCGAAACTGAATTGTGAAAATGCTTTATCTTGTTTTTAACTTCGTCTTAACTACATATAAAAGTATTTTGCAAAAGTTAAGTGTAAGGGAAATCCAAATCGGTTTATTAGAACAAATGAACATGAATCATAACAATAATAAATTAACATACATATTAGTAATTGTTTGAGTCAAATGCTTGTATCTAGTCATAATGATATTTTGCAGGATTTCCAGGAAGTAAGGTATAGGTTTTTCCAGAAATTTTGAAACTTAACATGAGAATTCTGTCAGATCATTTCTGACGGCATCAGGCCTTACAACCTGACGGCGTCAGGTTTTAATTTTCTGAAATTTTTGAAAGTTTTGTTTTTCTTCCGGAATCATAAAAAGTCTTTATTAAATCTCTAACTTATAAACTCCAGGAATCTGCAAAATAATCATTCCACAAGCATTATATCCTTATACAGATTTATCCCGCCGATGTTATGCAGGTTTTCGTGTTTGTTTTCTCAGGTTTAACAGGTTATTTTGGACAAGGAGATGTATGTTGTATCTAGCTTTTGGCGCTGCTTTAGTCTTGAAACTTCAACATTACCTTGGAAGAAGATTTAACCATGTTACCTCTTTACCCACCGAACGAATCAGGGGAGTATTTGATTTCATTCTTTTACCTTGTTTACTTTTACATCTTGTTATTTGAACATTGGGGACAATGTTCATCTTAAGTGTAAGGGGGGTAAAGTACGATACTTTAGAGAATACAATTGCACTTGATTTTTGTTTTTTTAATGGTGGATATGTAATAAAACTGAGAGAAATACCTGTTAAGGCAATTTTAGTGCCAAATTTAAAATTTTTTACAACATATAGGAGTGAAACTTTGGTCTTAATGAGCGTCTCACGGATAGGAGTTATATGACTAGCACAAAACCGTACCACTAAAAAATTTTCCACCCCCAAATATGTGAGGTTCGCCCCTAGAATTGGTAGGAAAAGCATTTATGCTATGATGTGTGTACCGGTAGCACTTAGATTCTAGAACTTGCGTTAGGACCATTCCGAGGCCACAAGTGAGACTACATTCGTGTAGTTAGATTTACTACATGATAAGAGGCATTAGGATTAACCATTGTTTTACACCTGTGTTTTTGTTATAATTACTTTGGCTACATTGGTCAAGTAATTTTCCCACACCCTTTGCGTTGTACTCATTTTTAGTACACGATACCCCTAGTACACCCCTCAGAGCCTATCTTTTCGTTTCTAACTTTAAGCATTTTACTTAAAGTAAGAATTTGTTTACACCCCACTTAAATGTACACCCAAATCGCCTTAGCCTACCTTGTATGCACTCATTTTTAGTGCATTATTGTGACAACATTTGTTTAAACCCCAAGTTAATTATCTAATTGATTACATGGTTGCTAAGTCGAGTCATATCCTTGTACATATTGTTTTGGGACGATTGGGACTCATGGGTAAAGTACTAGTGTAATGGAGTAATGGGGAAGAACAACATTATTACCCCCATATGTGCTAAATATTTTAAAAGTACTCCAAGTGTTTCGATTATCTTAATTCGAGTCGTTAGAATAGTTAATTGTAAAGTTATGTAAAAGTTCAAGTGTAAGGGGGATACAACCTCCCTACGATTTATTATTTTGGATGGTAGGGCAAGAGTGTATGCAAAAAAAAAAAAAAAAAAAAAAAAAAAGTAGAAAAAACATACGGACTACCACCCCGTTTCATTTTATGTTTATTTTATCTTTTTGTTAATTTTTTTTTTTTTTTTTTTTTTTTTTTTTTTTTTTTCATTAGCTTAAGTCGAGTCTAGTCTTGGCTTGGCAACGCCATATTGTACATGTAATTAATCAAGATCTTTAACTCGCCACCAGTAAAATATCCTTTATCCAACAAAACCGTGTTTATCATATCCCTACACCTAACGTTATAACCCGTTTAAAAGCCCTCTTTGATAGTTTACCTTAGGTGCTTACGCCTAGTGGAGGAGGTTTTTGATCCTTTCCCAAGCCTATGGTAATCTATTTGCTATGACAGGTAGTGAGAGATATTATTCATTTTCATTTATGAGATATACTTTTATGACACCTGAGAGATGTGAGTATCTAAACACTACTTGTGAGGTGCTAGTTTGTAATCTCCGTGCTTATTATGATTAAAGTGGAACGACTATTTGTTGTAATTACTTTTATATTAGCGTTAAATGACCCCTAACTTGTATTTTGATTAGAATAAAAGCGCATTTGCTTGAGGACAAGCAAATCTCAAGTGTAAGGGTATTTGATGAAGCGAAAAGTGTACCGCTTTTAGGGGGTCATTTAAGCCCTAAATCGTATTTATTTGATCAAATATTGCCCTAAATCGTTCCTTTTGTCATTTTAGGTACTTTGGAGAAGAAATCTGGAAAAGGAAGCATTTTGGACGTTTTTGGAGCATAAAAGTGAAGAAAACGACAAAGTCTCTAAATCTGCTGGAAAAGTAACTTTGACGGCGTCAAGCCCCAATGTGACGCCGTCAACCCTTGATAAGCCAGAGAGGATTTTGGAAGATTAAAGGGGGACGGCGTCAAGAAGGCCATCAAGAAACCCTAACCGCGGCGAGGTGACGGCGTCACGACCCAAAGGGTGACGCCGTCAGATCTGTTTTCCTATATATACTTTCATAATTTTTAGTCATTAGTGTGCAACTTTGTGAGGAGAAACCCTAAGAGATTTTTCTGCCATTTTTAAGGGTTTTATACCCTTGGATCTCCCATGTTCAATTGAAGATAAGTAATCAATTAATCATTCAATATGTCTATGTGTTGTTTGATTATATCTTGTTCTTGTCTTTTATTTAACATGCTAGGCTAGATTTATCTTGTGTTTGCTTAGATCTAATGAAACCTAACTATTGATTATTGGTTGTTGGTGTGTTATTAATTGTATTGGATGATTGTTTATCGATGTTAGGCTTAAGAAAACTGGCTAACCTCCTATACGGTAACTTGCTTGAACGTCTTAAGAAACATGAACCAATGCGTACTAAGGTTTTTATGGTTGTATTTAATGCATGAGCGAATTCTAGTGATCCCATGTTAGGAGCTTCTTAGCCGGCTCGACATAGGAGTGAAGTAGGAGCTTGTAGAGTTGGGGAAGTACGTACGCCACCCCACGATTGGTATTAAGGAATACACCCGTCATCCACGCAATTAATACACACTAATCAACCGGTAAAAGATAGTTAGGGAGTAAGGAAATCTAAGTAAACACATTTCTTCCCATATAAGTTCCACAACCTTTTTATTTTCAGTTATTTTATTTTATTTGCAATTGTAGTTATTTGGGTTAGTTGACTAGCAACTAATTCCGCCCACTCCTTCAAACCCGAGATTTTACTTGCTTTCATAAAAATAAAAAAAATACCAAAAGAATCTTCCCTCACCCTTAGACCTATTAGAGTAGTTTTTCAATCCTAACGACACTATTCCCCTAGAGAACGATCAATCCCCCGGTACTTGCCACTACACTATACTACATCGGTCAGGTACACTGCCTGGTGGGGATTGCAAGCCTCTTGAGATCCCTCGAGAGGTAAAACCTGTTGTAAGGTCGCAAAACCACGCATTACAAAGACATCCTCGGCTACACCCTTAGGATGGGTTATGGTACGGTCCGCAAGCTCGAGGTTCATGCAAGTGGGGGTGAGTTCGGGCAAAGAAAGTTTTTTTCCATACTGACAGCGGCATTAGGTTGTTGCTTGCACCGAGATCGGCCAAGGCGTAGCATTCAACCATCCCCGGAAATTCACATGGAATGAGAAATTTTCCGGGATCTCCAAGCTTTTCGGGGAGCTTTTTAAGGAGAACCGCTGGGCAATTCTCGTTCAGAGGAGTTTTGGCCAGTTCAAATAATTTTTCCTTATTACTTAATAAACCTTTGATGGTAGAAGCAAACTTAGGCATCAGAAGTAAAGCATCCGCGAAGCTTATGTCAAAATGCAAATCTTGGAAGATTTGGAAGAATTTTTCCATTTGATTTGAAGCTTTTTCGCGGAGCTTTTGATCATTCAATCTTGAAGGATACGGAAGTTTGGTTTTTATGGGAGCTTCTTTGGGCTCAAGCACAACCTTAGGTTTTGACGGTTGGACAACCGGAGGTTGGACATCTTCGGTCCTTCCGTTGTTAGTAGGAAGTTCCGTGTCCTTTGTCACCTCGGTCTCACGGTCGGCTACCTTGGGAGGAAGAAAAGAATCGGTAGTCGGAGCCGTGGGTCCATCATATGATACACCACTCCTTGTAGTGATCGCCTTAACATCGTCCCTCGGGTTAGCGATCGTATTGCTTGGAAGAGTTCCAGAGCCCGAGGGTCGATCATTTAAAGACTTTTTGATTTCTGTGATTTGACTCATCAACAACCTATTTGTTTCTTCCTGGGCCTTTTGTTGACTTTGGGTTTGAAGAATCAATTGTTTTAATAACTCATCCGAGGGTGATTGGTTTTGCACAAATCCTTTATTTTGATTATTTGGAAGATTTGGCCCTCGGTGGTTTTGAAAAAAACCTTGGTTGTTGTTTTGAAAATTTCCTTGATTATAATTTCCCTGATTTTGAAAATTTCCATGATTCTGATTTTGAAAATTCCCTTGATTCGGGCCTCGATTAAAATTCCTCTGATTTTGATAATTTTGCCCTTGATTGAAATTCCCTTGATTAGCCCGATTTTGATTGTATGGAACATTGCGGTTTGGCACATTCAGATTTTGATTTTGGGTGAAACCGGGTGGTCCGAGGAAATTGTTAGAACGGTAGCTGAGAAGATTACGGTCTCCTTGCGGTTGGTAACCATTACCTCCCGTGTTATAGGTTCCCGTAGCAGCATAAACATTCTCTTGAGTGTAGCCACCGGAGGCTGGGCACTCGAAATACGAATATGGACCACCACATGTTTCACAACTCTGATTGACAACATGGACTTGCTGATTGTTGTTATTCTGATTCATACTTTGATGTATCCTTAAGATAGCAGTGGACATATCATTCATCTGCTTAGAAAGAGCAGCTATCTCGGAGGTAGAAGAAGAATTAGTAGTGTCAGACCTAATTGACTCATTCCTCTCGGCAGAGGAATCCCAATAATTATGATGGGTAGTCATGTTTTCAATGAGATCATAGCACTCTTCTGGACGTCTTTTCATGAAAGTACCTCCTGCTGCAGCATTAATCGTATCACGGTGTCGTAATGTCAAACCATTATAGAATGTGTCTATAATAGTGACCAATAACATATTATGGTTAGGACACCGATCAAATGAAAGATTATAGCGTTCCCATGCCTCAAATAAGGATTCATCGGGAAGCTGACGGAAATTGCTAATCTCATTCCTTAATTTCGTCACCATCGACGGTGGGAAATATTTCGCCAAGAACTTCGAAACCATCTCATCAAAAGTGTGAATGGATTTCTTGGGAAGACGATTAAACCATGCGGTGGCATGATGCGTCAAGGAATATGGGAAGAGATATTGACGAAGGGCGTCATCGGTGACCCCGTTGTGTTTCATACTTTGGGTGACGGTTATGAATTTGTCAAGATGCTTGTTTGCATCGTCACCCGGCAAACCGTGGAATTGGCACGAATTTTGGACTTGTTGAATCATGTGATGTTTAAGTCCAAAATCTGCAGCTTGAATATTGAGAGGGGCAATCGGGCCACCACGTCCAAGCATTATAGGTTGGCACAACTCCTCCATCGTTCAGAGATCGGGAGCTGGCATATGATCTTGATTACCACCCATCGGCGGGGGTTGATCGTTGTTGTTCATTTCCTCAACGGTTGGGAAATCAACACGGTGATTGTGACGGATAATTCTCTCGGGATTTGAGAGAGGTGAAAGAAGATTGGGAGAAGAAGAAGAACGGGTGCGCATACACCAAAAAGAAACAAAAAGTTAAAAAGAAAAACCAAATTTGAAAATAAAATATTTTTGGATTTTTATTAAAGAAAAATTAGAATTATTATCTTTTTGGTGATCGTTCGATCAACCGTACTCGTTTCTTTCAAAACTACGCGCAGCGTGGCGGAAGAGAAGAATGGATCTCTTTTCGGTCTGCAATTTAATGTCAAGACCTCCTTAAACCCCGTGTATAGGTTGTAGTAAAGAAATAATCTGAGTAACGTTTAACTTAACGATCTCTTTTGTTGTTTATTCGAAATGGTTTACAACACTTTCAGAAAAGTGAGGTTATATTATTTTTGTATTTTTGAAAACACTTTAGGAAAAGTGTTTTATTTATTTTCTTTTTGTATTTTTTTATTTTTATAAAAACAAATAACTTCCGAGGAAGGGTCTTCAAAACACGATTCAACGAACGAAATTAACAAACTCTTCTCAAGCCTTCCCCGGCAGCGGCGCCATTTTATTGATTTTGTCGTTTTAAGTATATTTATTTTCCAAAGAAAATACAACGGATGTATTTCCCCGGGTCGTAGTCCCAACGAAGGTTGAAGTCGAGTTGTCGTAACGTTGTCGAATAGTGAAGTGAATTGTGAAATAAGAGTGATATTTTGGGGTTTTTACACTACTAATATGAAATAACAAGTAAAAACAAGCTATTAAGCTAAGGGTACAAGTAATCTAAGCACACGAATATAAAAACGAAAATTTGAACTTTAAAACGTACACTACGATTTTAAAAACGTATTTAAAAAGTGAAATCCTAAATTCTAAGTCCTAAAATTGTAAAATTAATTTTCCTAAATGCTAAATATTAAAAGAGAATTTTAGAAAAAAGAAATATATATATTTTTTATTTTTATTTCAATTTTTATGAATTTAAAACCAAAAGAAATTAATTAAATGATTTAAAAATAGTAAACTGGTTTGGAAAATTAAGAAACTTTTTAGAAAAATCTTAAATGATATTATGAAGCTAGGAAAAATGAAATTAGAACTTATCTAAACCCTGATAAGCAGTTTGGGCAAATAAGCAGTTTGAATTAAGCCCTAAAATAAGCTATAAAGCACTAAAAATTACCAAAGGCTCAGAAATAGATCAGCATACTAATTAAGGCTAAAATCAACTCAATAAGCTTAAATAAGTACTCAGACTAAGCAAATAAGCAAATAATCAGCTGCAAATTAAGACATAAGCAAATGAGCTGAACAACCTATTTTGAACAGCTCTAGAAGCTAGGGAAAAGCTTCTCAGAGAAAACCAAAGGCATATTCTAACAGCTTATATCAAAAACTACTATCAAACTTAAAATGCCCAATTTTGAAGTTCAATTGCTTATCTAATTAAGCTCAGAAACAGATGGTGATGGGAACATTAAACTGTGCAGGTCTGCACAGCCTAGTAGGGGGACTTGCAGACAACTTATAAGCTAATCAATAAGCTACACATAGAAATCCAAATTCAGAAACCTTAAGCTAGTACTATAAGCTATCTCTACTCCAATTACCAAGCAATAAGCTCAAAGGTACAAGCAGGTACAAAGCACAATAGAAGCTGAGATGAGACAAGGTTGTGCAGATCTGCACATAAATTTCTGATGCAGCAGAGTGGGTAAAATGAACTCAACTCTTCCAATCCTTGATGACACTGATCCAACTATTGTATTCTAACTTAATATACTGAAATGCATCTATCTATGCCAAAAACAAGTACCAAATAAGCCTTAGCTTATATAGAGCTTATTAGTGCAGTTGTGACTCTACAATTGCAATTATGGATTGGGTAAACACCATAAAATAACAACTTACTTTCTCTAATTTTCCGAGTTGAAACACATACTTTTTTTATTACTTTACTTACCAACGTACTTTCAAATTTTGTTCCGACTTCACCCACATACTTTTTTTATTACCTTACTTACCAACGTACTTTCAAATTTTGTTCCGACTTCACCAATATGCATAATGAAGAAGACAGGGGTATTATAGTCATTTCAGTGATTACTTTAATATAAAATGGTTATATTGGTGAAGTCGGAACAAAATTTGAAAGTACGTTGGTAAGTAAGGTAATAAAAAAAGTATGTGTTTCAACTCGGAAAATTAGAGAAAGTAAGTTGTTATTTTATGGTGTTTACCCTTATGGATTCAAAAACCTCAAATCAGTCCAAATTGCTTAAAATCTAATGAATACTGCTTATATAACTCCTAATAAGCTCAAACAAAACTTCTATGAAGGCAAATGAACAGCGCATATAACTTTTTGACCAAAAGCAGTCCTTAACCCAAACACCCTAGATTGAAGCTGTTATGCTATTTAACACTAGAAACCAATGATCTAACCTAAGATATTGATTATACTCTGATTATCTAACTTATGAAACACTAAATAAGCAAAATTCAGCTACTAAATAAGCACTAATTAAGCAAACCCTACTGTGACTGTTTTTGAAGCTATTTAATGACTTTTAAGATCAAAACTAATTCTAACCTAATTACTACTGACATATAAGCTCAAAATAAGATCAACTAACTACAAATACCCAAATTAAGCACTGAGTAACTAAAAATAAGCAGTAGTATAGTAATTCATTAAGATTTAGAATAAAACAAGCTTACAAGTGGAGCTTATGCTTGCAACTAGTTCTGAATCAATCCAAACAATACCCAGGCTTATTCAATAAGCCAAAAATACCCCAAATAAGCTCCTTCCTGATCAGCTTCTTTTCCACAGCTTATTTGACCAAGAGTTGACTTTTTGTTGACTTTTGAACTTTTGGAGACTAAGTCTGATTTGAACTGACCAAAGACTCACAATAAGCTATTAAGCTTATATGAGCTTATGCAAATGAGAAAACAGCTTATTGAAGTTGGGCTTTACAATTAATTTTTTTTTTTATTTTTGAATATTTTTCAATATTTTTGGATTTGTTTTTGAGATAACTTGAACAATTATGGAATATAAAAGTTGAGATAAACTGAATATGTTTTTAAGAAGCTACTGAAACACACAATAAGCTAATATTAGATTAAAAGTAAACTGAGAGATATGAATTTAAGAAAAGCTTAAACTAAATTTTCATTAACCAAACTTGAAAAGTTACAAAAGAAATTCTGAAATTACAATTCTAAAATAAAACCATCAGCATAACATTACTCTAAATACTACTTGAAATTCTGAGGAGATGAGAGGGTTATTTATAGCCGATTGGTGAAGATTCTAGGGTGTCCATGTCACCAATCCGTGCCCTCTTGTGCTTCTTCTGAATCGATATCCACCCTCAGATCATCCTTTGATCAACAATCTTGCAATGATAGCCCTTAGATTAAATGCCCACGTATCAATAGCCAATCAGAGGGCTCGAATTCGCTGACATGTCATTCCTGACATGTCAGGAACCTCCTAGATTTCCGTGCAAGGACACAATTGCCCTTAATTGCTGTAAAATTCTTGTACGGGTAATTAGGGTTCTTGGGTGAATAGTAAAAATCTGGGTAGAATAGATTTGGGGCGCGGGTGATTTGTCTTGTTTGACTAGTAATAAAAACGTTTGACCGGTTTTGGTTTTGGGTCAGGTTAAAGGGTAAAGAGGTGGGCTCGGGTTAATCTTTTGGGCTATGGGTTATTCTAAGGTGGGCTAGGGTTTATTTATTGGATTATTAAATCCGGTTTGTTTTTGTATAGTTTTAGGATTTTTGGTTTAGTAGTGAAGGACTAAAGTTGTAATTCTTAAAATTCCAAGGGACTAGTTTTGCCACTTTTCCAAAATCCAGCTTGTTTGTCATTTGATGAACTTTGAGGATTGATTGTTGACTTTTGAGCATAGGCTTTGACAATTTGTTTCCCGGCTTCGGCTTTTGACCTTTTCCAAATCTCATGCTCGTTTTCTCAGTTTTTGCTTGATTTTGTCCATATTTCATGATATCCGAACCTGCATAGAAACAAACACAAAAACACAATATCTTTAAGTGTATACCCCTTCATGTTTTTCAAGTACCTTACTTGAAAGTTTCTTATTTATTTGAAAGTTGGTGGTTTGAGCAATTTCTTCTTTCTCCTTTCAGCAAGATACCATTTCCTTCTTTGTTCTTTGAACTTCTTCATCCACTTAGTTCTTTCTTTTATTGTTTGTGTATCTTGTTGTTCCTCCTTAACCATCTTGGAAAGCTCAACATTAGCATTACATTTAATCTTCTTCTCATACCAAGCATCAAGGAATTCCTTAGTCTTTGCCTCATCCTCAGCATGCTTTCTTTGCTGTTCAAGAACCTTTTGGTTTTCCTCTTCAAACTCAGCAGCTAATTTCCTTGCATCTTCTTCATTAAAGGCAATCTGCTTCTCCTTAGGCCAAAACTCAAAAGGTATGTTAGGTTCAGGCTCAGGCTCTTTAGTCATTATGCCTTTACCTTTTCCTGAATACTGAGTTGTTTGAGCAGCTTTCTTGGTTGGGATGGTGGGTTCTCTGATTGTTACACCTTTAATAGGTGGTCTTGATGCCATTTGTGGTTGTGGTTGTGGTTGTGATTGTGGTTTAGATGGTTGTGATGTTTTCAATTGGATGATAGCTTCAGCTAAACTCATATCATCATCAAATAACTTAGCAGTAGAATCTTTCTCTAGTTCAGCAGTAGAAACTTTAACACCAGTAGTAGAATCTTGTACCTCAACATTAACACTAGCAGCAGATTCAACTTGAACTTGAGCAGTAGAATCATTAATACCAGCAGTAGAATGTTTTGCACCAGCAGTAGAATCATCCTTAGCTACTTCTTCAACATTTTCAACAGTAGAACCATCTTGAACTTGAGCAGTAGAATTACCCAAGCTTTTGATAGACTCCACCATTACTTCAGAAGCTTTCACAAGCTGCTCAACATCCAAAGTTTTTAATTTCTCTACTAGCTGCTCCTTTTTCCCTTTTTCCAACACCACTTCATTACCATCTTTGTCTTTAACCACAAATTCATCATTTTCACCACTATCCATCTCCATATCCAAATTTTCATTACCAGCAGCACCTTCAACATTGAAATCTTCAACCTCCCCTGAATCCTTGGTAGCCTCCCCTGAATCCTTGTTCTCATTCCTCCCCTGTTTGGGAGCATCCTCCTCCAAACTTGGTTCAGAAGATTCCACCCTTGCAACAAATCCAAGCTTGTACAACCTCTTTGTTTTGTGTGTTCTTGATCTCTGTAAACCTTCAAGATTCCTAACCCTTTGCTTCAACTTTCTGATTTCAGAACCTTGAGAAGTTTTAACCTCCTTAAGCTCCTTCTTGAGACCAAGAACAACTTTTGACAATTTTGTACATTTTACCATCAATTCTTTTATAAGTTCCATACTATCCTCACCACTTCGGCTGTGTTACCTGGCCCGAGAGGTGGATCACTGAAATTGTCATTTTGTACATTGTGGTCCATCAATTCCTCAGTTTCATGTCTATCCTCATCACTTTGGGATGTGTTACCTTCCCTGAGAGGTGAATCATGGGATGTAAACTCAGTATCGAACCTATTTAGATCATCTGAGCCCCCCACATTATCCATTTGGCTGGGGTTTCCATCACCTGCTTCTGGTTCAATTGAACCTACTGCATTAGATGTTGCCTTGGTTGGGGTCTTATTTATGTTGCCACTGACCTGCTTTGCTTCTAAGCTAGTAGCAGTAGTGGTAGCCCCTTCTAACATGTCACCTCCCACACCTGTGACAGCCTCATCTAGTACAACCATCCTAACACTAGCCTGAGGTTGCTCAGTGTTCTTATTTTGTGAATTCCTAGGGTTTTGGGTCTTTTGAGGCTGTGAAGATGATGTATCCAAAGTAGGTGTGTGATGGGTAGCAGTTGTGGTTTCTACACCTTCACCTTGATTTTGAGCCAATGCCACCATATATGGAAATAATAGTGTCACTGTCCCAGAAAAACCTTTGCCATCCTTTTTCAAGTAAGAAAATAGTTTCCTTTGAAATTCAGGGCAACTAAATTCCTTTTTATGTACCTTAGGTTTTGTAAGTTGGTTATTCAGAATTAGTTGCAAAAACCTTGGATAAATGTAATATTTTCCTTGTACATTCTTTTTCAAACCATCCATTATCATATTTGAAAAATTAAAAGGTTGTCTTTTAGCCAGACAAATCATAGCAGAAGCCTGAGTTGTAATATTTTCCTTGTACATTCTTTTTCAAACCTGAAGTTTTTGGACTTAGACAATGTAAAATTGTATGAATAAAAAACTTCCATTGAGGACAGAGAAGACCTTTATAAAACTTTAAACCTTCAACTTTCTTCTCGTATCCCATGTTTTTAAGTTCCTCAAAAATGATAGAATTTTCAAGAAAGTTATTTCCTCATCAGCTGCAAAGTGAAGAGCTTCTCTCACAGAGGATTCAGAAATAACTATCTTGTGGCCATCTACCTTAGCCTTTAAATGTTCTTCCCCATTTGTAGTTCTGATCTTAACAGTAGACCAAAACTGATCAATGTGGGAAACAAATATAGTTGGGTTTGCTGTTAATGCGTACCTAATTGTAGTAGCATTAAGGAAATCAATTACCTCAGCAAATCCATCAGCTTCTTTAGGCTTTTGAAGAAAAGCGATTTGATTGTGGCTATCAGAAAAGATTCTTGTCGACATTGTGAATTAGGGTTTTGATTTTGGGGGTCTTTTAAAATCAGATGTTAAAAAGTGTGTTAGGGTTTGAATTAGAATGATTTTCACAAAGCCAATTGTGAGATCGAATTAGGTTTTTAGGCCGTTCGGATCGAATTAGATTTTAATTGGCGCCAAATTTACATAACGGTCTCTACACTTTCAAAACGAGCAGTAGAATCCCAGAAGTTACAAAGAGAGCAGTAGTATCCTAGCAGCAGAAAATTTTGCCTAGCAGGAGAAACTTTGTAACTAGAAGTAGAATATCTGCTGAACTCTCCAAACACCTTTTTCCCTTCAAACAAGCATTCCCCTTTGACTTTTCCTGCAAAAGATTAGTCCAAAACCACAAAAACACAAAAAAGAACATACCACAAGAATCACAATTCACAGTTATACTTAGCAGTTGTATAAGCAACAAGCAGCAGAACTAAATATAACTAACAGCAGAACTAGCAACATCAGAAACAACTTATTGACTAATAACAATACAAATCCTTACAAAACATTACAAAAACACAAAGAGATAAGAATTTTCAAAGATTGATCATTCCAATACTAGCAATTAAAAATTGAAATCTACCCACATCAAAACCTTTTGTGAGCAAATCTGCAACATTATTGTCAGTATGGATTTTAACAATTTGAATTAATTTCTTCTCAAAACAATCTCTTATAAAGTGATGTCTTATCTCAATATGTTTTGTTTTAGAATGAAAAACAGGATTTTTAATAATACATATTGTACTGTTATTATCAATATAAATTTTGGTGTGCATGAAATTATACCCATAGTCCAGTAATTGATTCGGAATCCAAAGCACTTGACCACAACAACTTGAAGCAGCTACATTGTGAAACCTAAAATTTAAAAGCATGCAAAATGACCAAATTGCCCCTGAAACTTTGAAATTTAATTAAAGCTTACATAAAATGCCAAATTAATTCCAAAACCTTTGGTAATGAGCTACATATGAAATAAAATAATTCTGAAGCAACATTCTTAACATTCTTACATGTCCAAAAATTATTATTTCACCACAAAAACCTTACATGAACCGAAAATAAAATACTTACACATTTATTTATTTACTTTCTATTTGAAATTATTTAAAATAGGATAAACATCAACCATAATACGGAAACAATTTTAAATTGATCCTTGATCCCATCCCTAAATATGGGCCGTGTGAATTGGTCCTCCCCCCCCCCCCTCATCTCACGGAAATCCTCTTTTATTTAGCTAATCCCATTTATTTTTCCAACCTATTTCCTATTCGAAACTTTAAACACACAAAAATCCATCTCTTCATCTCACGAATTTCTGGAGGCTTGTGATAATTTTTTTGGTGTTAATCTTCATCCAAGGAAGCTAGGAAAAATAGTTTTGGGGTTGTGGAGTCGTTCGTTTGATCATAAGGGTTTTGTTTGTTGAATTATCCAACCGAGAGGTACATAATTCTCACGACTCATCCACACGTTCTAATCTTCTTTTAGTATTTTTCCTATGATCTTTACATTATACATGACTCATATAAAATGGTTAAATCAAATCATGCACGTAAATATTGATCGTGTTAATTATAATAGCGAAAACGTGAATAAAATCCATAATGGTTCATACGATTTTTCTGGGTTGCAAACCTATTTTATTTGGACTCTATACGTATCATATGATCTAGGAAAAATGATTTTGGTAATTGTTGAAGCCTAGAATTCGCGTAGTAACTATTGGTTTATAATCGGGTTTTATAAAAAGTAAGAAAAGAAACGAAAACCCTAATCATACGATTTAGGTTTAGAGTTCTTGGATTAAATCTGATTTAATCCAAGAACTCTAAACCTAAATCGTATGATTAGGGTTTTCGTTTCTTTTCTTACTTTTTATAAAACCCGATTATAAACCAATAGTTACTACGCGAATTCTAGGCTTCAACAATTACCAAAATCATTTTTCCTAGATCATATGATACGTATAGAGTCCAAATAAAATAGGTTTGAAACCCAGAAAAATCGTATGAACCATTATGGATTTTATTCACGTTTTCGCTATTATAATTAACACGATCAATATTTACGTGCATGATTTGATTTAACCATTTTATATGAGTCATGTATAATGTAAAGATCATAGGAAAAATACTAAAAGAAGATTAGAACGTGTGGATGAGTCGTTCGTTTGATCATAAGGGTTTTGTTTGTTGAATTATCCAACCGAGAGGTACATAATTCTCACGACTCATCCACACGTTCTAATCTTCTTTTAGTATTTTTCCTATGATCTTTACATTATACATGACTCATATAAAATGGTTAAATCAAATCATGCACGTAAATATTGATCGTGTTAATTATAATAGCGAAAACGTGAATAAAATCTATAATGGTTCATACGATTTTTCTGGGTTGCAAACCTATTTTATTTGGACTCTATACGTATCATATGATCTAGGAAAAATGATTTTGGTAATTGTTGAAGCCTAGAATTCGCGTAGTAACTATTGGTTTATAATCGGGTTTTATAAAAAGTAAGAAAAGAAACGAAAACCCTAATCATACGATTTAGGTTTAGAGTTCTTGGATTAAATCTGATGTAATAATGATATGTTAATGATGTTTTAATGATTTGATGATGTTTGGCAAATTAGGGTTAGGGTTTGATAAATTAAAATGTTATACCGATTGTGTTTTTAAATCAAAAGGGTGTGTTTTGTAATTTTTAAAACTCGTGGGACACTTTTTTAATTCATTTCAGATCTGGGGTAATGTTAGAAAAATATTATATACGGGTGTCATGTGTCAATTTTATAATTTAAAGGTTTAAATGGTAATTATATAAATTATTTATATTCGGTTTGTATATAATTAAAATAGAGGGACTAAAAGTGTAAATTCTGGAAACTTAAAAGTGATTCGTATAATATTTGATATAATGGGATTAATGTGTATTTTTGGATATTTAAATGGCTTAATGAGTAATTATGAATAACTTGTGATTCGAATTATAAGTTTTAAATAATTAAGGGACTTGTTTTGTAAATTATGAAACTTGAAGGGGTATTTCGTACCATATCTGATATTGAAGAGTGATTCTGTATTTTGGTAAAATTAAAGGCTTGTTGTGTTAATATAAAGATGTTAAGGATTAAATTGTAATTTAATTAATTATAAGGTCTAATTTGTAATCAAAGTAATAAAAGGGCTTAATTTGTAAAATTGTTGAAACTAAAGGATTAAAATGAATAACTTGTAATATTTTCATTTTGGACATTAACTTTGGCATATTTACTCTTGAAACCCTAAGATATGGAAAGTTGTTATTTTTACCCTAAACTATCATAACTTGTTAAAATATACCCTATTTCCATAATGAGGCTTAATTATGACTTAACCTAAATGGTAATACTTTAATCTTTCTAAATATGGGAAGTTACTATCTTTGGAAAGTTACTATCTTTGGAAAGTTACTAAATATGGAGAGTTACCTAAAAAGGAGAGTTACTAAAAATGGAGAGCCGACTAAAATAATTAATCTGAATTAAATAAGCTTTTAATAAGATGACCATATATTCGTGTAGATTTGCTGAAGATGGAGATTTTTCCGATGTTTATATTTCTAGATATGTTTGCACGTGCGGTATAAGGTACAGATATTCTACCCTTTTTTCAGTAAGGGTGTTTTCCCTCTCATGACTCATTGATCTTGATTCGTTTTAAGATTCCCTAAGCCATTGCTATGTTCCCCTACACTTTGGTTCGTTTGTTTGATTCGTTTTGACTTTGATGCTCGATATGACCCTTTTGCTTTGAGCCTCTATAATGATTCATTTGATATTCGTTCGTTACCTTGTGATATTAGTATTCGAGACACTTGATACTTCGAAGGTTCATTTGATTTTGGTAACTAGATGTGAAAACCTTTTTAATTATAACACAGAAAAGTTTTAAGGAAAACTGTTTTTAAATGATGTTTATGAATAATGCAATACCTGTTTTATATGGAATTTTACTAAACTTTTACGACAACTACTTTTAAAGACTACTTTTGTGAAAAACAGTTAATAAAGATCATTTTTATGAAAACCATTTGATAAAGATTTCTTTAAATGAACCATTTGATTATGAACCTTTGATCAGTTTGTTGGACTCATTTGACATAGATATGGGATATGAACCTTTGGCATTTGAACTTTGATTTGAACCTGGATATTTGGACTTTGATATTGATTCAATGACTTTGACTATTTGAACCTTTGCTATGATTTGGACCTTTGACCTTTCAGTTTGATACCCGAGCCAAAATTTGTTTCCTAGCCATGAAGGTAACATGGCCATGTCATTGATGCACCGATGGCATGACTCTAGTGTGGTTGAGTGATGTTCCACACCGTCCCCATTTGCTACTACATGCACGCTTTATTATTTATATTGGCCAGGATTAATTGTTTGGGGGGCGTATGGATGCATCCTAGATTTGTTTTGTTTCGAGGGATATATCATGATTTGATTTGATTTGATTTGGTGATTGATGCTGTGTGCTATACACGTCCTTCACATATTTGAGAGGTCGCTCCTCTATGGTTACTGATGGTTACTATATTTGATTTGTTTGGGCTCGTGGTGAATTACTGACCTTCCCTTTCCCTTTCTTACTTTGTACTCTTTTACTATACCTTTGTAAACCCAATGCATTAAACTATACATGTTCTTTTTTTACAAAGGTAAAATATATTAAATAAAATGAAAAGGTTATGTACAGGGAATAGCACAAGACAATAAATCTGGTAGGACAACCCCTACACAGATTAATTCTTGCCTAGGAAACAAACATCAAAAATCAGTAAAGGACAATACCCCAAATCTAAATTACAAAACATCCAATAACATAAGACAAGATAACCAACTAAGAAATCCCAAAGCCACAGCTCATAGCAGTAAAGAGAAGCTTGATCTAAGAGAACTATCATACTCTGAATACATGGGCAAATGCAAAGGGACCAACCAATGCACCTCCAAACATCACCATATGATAGAACCCCATAGAAAGCTAAAATGCTATGACTGGACAAAGAGGATCTACCATACATAACCCATATACTGATACAGCAATAAACCTTCCAGTTGCTTGTGACCATGAGCCCACATAAAGAGAATATCAAATTGCAGCAAAGACCCATCCAAGCAGTGTCAACACTTCTAGTACAGTCTTGAAATAGGATAAACACCAAGTAAATGATCATCCATAAGCCCTGTCTCCTTAAAAAAACCTTGCCAACTAAAACCCTGTGGGGAAAAAATTGTACAAGGAAAAAGAGTACAGCGGCAACAACAGTTAGTAACAGAATTCATGTATAGATCAAGCTTATTATCATCAAAATCAACAAGCCAAGACCAGTGATAACCCAAGCCATATGTAAAATCAGCACATCTCACAAACCAAAACAAAAGACCAGCGCAGAAACTACGATTCGGTTCTGTAGTGCATAGCCTACTATCCTCCAAACACCGAAAAAGCAGGCCAGCGCAGAAGCTAATCAAATTTCTGTAGTGCATAGCCAATTGCATAAAACCCCACAAACCACCCATATAGGAAAACCAATTAATGATAGCGAGACAATAATGGGTATCCAAAGGCCAATCAGTCCCAATATCAAACCTAACAGCAATTAACTTGAAATAAAACCACATGTCCAAATCAGTAAACAAGCTAATCCTGATGAGTAAATTCAGCAACCAAATTCTCCTTAAATAATATCCAGTACTAGAAGCAAGAGAACAAACCAAAACAGAACCATAACCCAAATACTCCTTAAAATAACCCAAACAGAAACCAAACCTGGTGCAAGAGAACAAAACAGTCTCTATTTTCACGTACATTAGAGACTGTTTGTATGATGCCAAAACAAGATCAGTGCACCCACATATGGGAAACCACAGAGGAATATAGTCAAAACTGTCAAGACCATGAGACTCGATAAAATTCCAATAGCTAATAGTCCTCCAAAGGCCCTCATTAGTATTGAAATAAACCAAATCCCATTGATGACATTTAACCATAATCTTGTTAGCCTTCCAATAATCCAACCAAATCCACCATCTGATCAAGCATAAAGAGACGGCATCGTCATCACAGTCAAAAATGGCATTGCAATCCCAAAAGCCAGTACCAATACAGAACCAGTTAACCCAATTTAGGACAGCACAAAAATCATGAAAAGAAGATACCCATTTAGATCCCATATCCATACTGATAATAACAACGGTCAAGAGACAAGGGCTCATATCCAAAGCAGACCGGTAGACCCAACAATCATAAGAAACAGCAAGCCTGCACAGATAATAAATCCAAACTAAACCTACATAAAAGCAGTTAGTGAAGAAAAACCAAGCCTTGTCCCAAACACCTTGTCTAAACCACCAATTATGCACACAACTCGATGTGATCATGTACAGATCCAGCCCACACACAGGTCTACGTAACACCATTAACACACCCATTTTGACCCATACTATTCTCACCATTAATACCTTTCAAAGGGATCTTCCAAATAACAGCAGCCTTCTCCACTTCCAAAGAGCGCTTAATATTCAATCCCATCAGTTTGTGTCTAACTGTATCAACAATGATTTTAAACACTGTCTCCTCAGTCCTAAAGTCATTTTGAAAAATCCTAATGTTCCTCTCTTGCCATAAGAAATAAACCGCAGCCCCAAAGACCAACCGTTGAATAACACTCCAAATAGAATTGTTAGCATTTTTAATAGATATTCCCGATACAATCTCAGCCCAAATATAAGATAAGTCCTCAAGTTTACACAATGGCTTAAGGTTGTCCCAAACAGTCCTAGAAAAATTACAACTGAAAAACAAATGGCTATGAGTCTCATCAACATTATTGCATAATGGGCACAGGGTACTAGAGATGTTAAACCACCTGGAAATTCTGTCCATAGTTTTAAGACGCCCCCTCATAGCCATCCAAAGCACAAACGCATGCCTTGGAATACACTGAGAAAACCAAACGTGTTTAAACCATAAAACTTTAGGACAATCTGTTCTTAAGGCTTTCCATGCTTCCTTAACACTAAAATTAGATTCCTTATTCTTCTTATTCACCCATATAAGCTTATCATTACAGTCATTACTCAAAATAGGAACCGGGACCCTCAGAATCTCACCAAACAAGTCATTCCACTCAGAAGGCCACTTCCATCCATTCTCGTCAATAAGATCAGCCACTTTGTCATTCACATCAAACCCCTGCTCTGTGATAAAGCTATGGGTGATGAGTTTACACAAAGGGCCGTTCGTGTGCCATTTATCAAACCAAACAGAACATTCCCTACCATTACCCAACTTATAAGCAACGAAGCAACGAATCTTATCCCTAAGACTAAGAATCTGATTCCAGCTCCACGAACCATTCACAGACTTAACATCGTGCCAAATATTCCTACCCTTAACCCTATAAGCATGCACCCATTTCACCCACAACGAGTCCTTTTTACTTATAACATTCCAAAGGTGTTTAGTCATTATCGCCTTATTCATGAGCCTAAGAGGTTTAAGGCCGAGACCACCTTGGTTTTTCTCCTTATACATGTTCTTTTTCTTTTGCTTTCGTTTCTGTTTATGTATATATCTGTTCACTGGGCTTTTAAAGCTCAGCCGCATTTCTTTTCCTGCGGCAGGTTTTTAGTTGGAAGCTGGGTTATGAGTGGAGAGAACCTTGGACTTAGAAGACTTTGATAGCTATTCGGGATTAGAGATGGCTAGAAGTTATTTAATTAGAATTTGTAGTTATTGAAATTTTCATTTGTAACCTCGTATATTAAGTATTTCATTTGTATCCTTGTATTACTGTTGATGTATGCTTTGTTTTGATTCTGATACGAAACCATTATTATAACATCTTTACCCTTATCGGGTTGGGATGTTACAATTATGGTATCAGAGAGACAGGCTGCGATTCATAATACATTTACCCTTGACCTGTGTAAGTTAGGACCACTAAGTTTTCCCTGTAGGCGCTCGTAAGTCAACCTTTGAAAATTTGCTTTAGGATTTCCCCATAGGAACCTAAGTTTTGACCGGTGAGGAATGGGTAGACTATAAGGCATTTGCTTAAATATCTTTGCTTCCGTATCACTCTGATTCGTGCTTTGTTTTTGGTTAGAGTCTGTTGATATCACTTTTGGAAATCGAAAGCTTATACTTTGCACCACCTAAGATTTGAACCTGATCTAAATCGTGAAGGCATTGAAATTGCATAATGATTGCCGATACTGTTTGATCCTTATCTTCAGATTCCTTTTGTTAATCTTTTGATAAAGACCCACGTTTCACTCTGATCATTTTGTTAATCACTTTGATGCCTATTCGGGCATTCTGAGAACCTCCGTGGCGATGACGTACTTGATGCATTTTGTTATTTGTCTTTTGCTTTGGTAAATGTCTATAAATCTTCCAACACTATTTGATTTCGTTTCATCCATCCCCGTCCCTATGAGAAGTCTTGTGGTTGTAACCACGAGTATAAGAATGTTTCCCTCTCACTTTTGAACGATAAGCTTTGCTATGCTGATCCGTCTTTCTTTGGATAGTTAACTTAAATTTTATTCTGGCAAGGAATTTGTTGAGTGATCAGTCAAATATTGACAACTACCTTTCTATGTCTCACCTTTGGCGTTTGAAACAATTTTGAACTCCCTACTACGATTACCGATTGTTAAACCCTTTGCTATCACTATGACTCTGGAGACTCGTGTGTTACGTTCGCGGTTATGAAGTTTTCCTAGAACCCATTTCGTACACCAATGAATGAACCTTATCTTGAACGTTATTTGGCACCCTGAATTTCTTGAATATGATTCCTGGTTGAACCACCAAGTTTTCCACCGGAGTGTGAAGTAAGATTTGACATAATATCAAAATATTGTCTAGTCACTAAACGAAGGTGTCTTTCTGATGTGTCCGAGATCATACCAGTTGATTTGAGCAGCCGGGAAGAGCAGCAACCGAAGATCAAGAAGTGAGTTTGCTACAGTGTATCTTCTGGGCGTGTTTTAGTTTCGTTCGCGATAAAGAAGGATGGCGACTGGAGATAGCTGAACCGTATTACTGTTAGAAGCCAATATTCCTCCACCCTGAAACGACTATATGTTTGTTTAATTTCAGAGCGTGAAGTTTCCTTCTGATGAATTGATTCTATTCTTGGAATCGACCCCCCATATTCGTAAACGACTGCTATGACGGTTAGTGACGCTAATAGTATTAGCTAAAGCCCTAACTGTTTTGTGAATTTGATAAATGATGTTTTCTCGTGAGTACTTGGGCAAATGGTCATTGTATGACTTAATAGTACATTCGGAGTCGAGAAAGAATCGTTTTGCACCTTGTTAGAAAATTGACGATCATTTGTGCATTCTGGGAGATGGATATTTGTTAAGAGAACGGTGTTCTTTGCCTGACCTGGAGTTGACGACAATGGAGACTACCCTGAAGAGTGAAGACATTCCTTACAAGGCAGAAGTGTTGGCGATGCAGAAGAAGAAATTCTAGTCAAGATGGCGAACCTGGAGCTGATGAAGACATGCAGTCTCACTTCCCTATTCATCTTGGTTGTACTAAGATGAATTGAGAGCGGAAGCAGACTGGATGATGAAGAGATTTAAAGATCGTGCCAGAAATCCACATTACTCCATCACATTCCAAGAAGAACTGCAGGAGGCTCGACGAACCAGACACAAGTTCCCGATCTTGGTTTCACTTCCCGACTGATGGACAGACGAAGACAGATTAACCGGACTTGAGGAGATTGGATGTGCTGAACGAACGAAAATTTGAAACAGACCCTTTATGCTTGGAAGAATTGATTCTATGAAGGCCGAAGTTCTTGACGACTAACTTTCATTTCCGTTGACCCTCTTAAGTTTCGTTATATCTTTAAAAGATCCTCTTATGATTTAAGTTCCCTAGAAGCATTTCAATTCGTGTTTATTTTTCGTATGTTCAGTGATGGCTTTGTTTTGAGAGATTTTGGCGAATTGTGGAAGATATGATGCTTGTGACGGTGTACCTCACTTCTGCTAGGCAATCTAGGATTTTGATACTCTTGCGAATAGTTTTGTTTTCCCTCTTGACTATGACATTGATCTTGTGACCTTTGATGACTATAGAAGTACTAGGTGGATTAAGATAGGTGGTTTGATTACGACTTGAGATAAAGTATGATCATCATGAAGGCATAATTATGTGGTGCTAGTATTATGACGCCTGATCAACGTGATAATACTTACACCATATAATGTGCACTCATTGTGGCCATAGGATATCTTGGGGAGTACCTAAGAAGTTTAGAATTTGATATCCGTTAGATTATCCGCGATTAGCGAGACTTTAGGTTCATTCTACCATGCGTATAATCTACATTCATTCATTAGATATCTGGATGAATTGAACTCTCGTTTTGCATTTTGTTGACCTCAGTTACGAATCTTAGACTCCTTGTAGAGCTCTCTACTGTTGATACAGTTAAATTGATTTGAAATTTTTTTTTGTATTCCATATGAGCTTTCAGAAGATTCACCTATCATCCATTTTATGTTGCACGGACCTTTTGATCAGAATCAACCTAATTTGTCTCCTTCTGAGGAATTTGAACCCACCTTGTTTTGATTGAGTCATGAGAAACTATTTGGTTTGAAGATCCTTTTTGAAAGAACCTCCCCTGGCGTGAGAATGTTTGTGACGATCTTTTACAACTTGCTACGACTTCGTCTAACTTTGCGACTTCAAATTTCGAGGAAGAAATTTTTTTTAGAGGGGAAGAAGTTGTAAAACCCAAAATTTAAAAGCATGCAAAATGACCAAATTGCCCCTGAAACTTTAATATTTAATTAAAGCTTACATAAAATGCCAAATTAATTCTAAAACCTTTGGTAATGAGCTACATATGAAATAAAATAATTCTGAAGCAACATTCTTAACATTCTTACATGTCCAAAAATTATTATTTCACCACAAAAACCTTACATGAACCGAAAATAAAATACTTACACATTTATTTATTTACTTTGTATTTGAAATTATTTAGAATAGGATAAACATCAACCATAATATGGAAACTATGTCAAATTGATCCTTGATCCCATCCCCAAATATGGGCCGTGTGAATTGGTCCTCCCCCCCTCATCTCACGGAAATCCTCTTTTATTTAGCTAATCCCATTTATTTTTCCAACCTATTTCCCATTCGAAACTTTAAACACACAAAAATCCATCTCTTCATCTCACGAATTTCTAGAGGCTTGTGATCATTTTTCTGGTGTTAATCTTCATCCAACGAAGCTAGGAAAAATAGTTTTGGGGTTGTGGAGTCGTTCGTTTGATCATAAGGGTTTTGTTTGTTGAATTATCCAACCGAGAGGTACATAATTCTCACGACTCATCCACATGTTCTAATCTTCTTTTAGTATTTTTCCTATGATCTTTACATTATACATGACTCATATAAAATGGTTAAATCAAATCATGCACGTAAATATTGATCGTGTTAATTATAATAGCGAAAACGTGAATAAAATCCATAATGGTTCATACGATTTTTCTGGGTTGCAAACCTATTTTATTTGGACTCTATACGTATCATATGATCTAGGAAAAATGATTTTGGTAATTGTTGAAGCCTAGAATTCGCGTAGTAACTATTGGTTTATAATCGGGTTTTATAAAAAGTAAGAAAAAAATGAAAAACCTAATCATACGATTTAGGTTTAGAGTTCTTGGATTAAATCTGATGTAATAATGATATATTAATGATGTTTTAATGATTTGATGATGTTTGGCAAATTAGGGTTAGGGTTTGATAAATTAAAATGTTATACCGATTGTGTTTTTAAATCAAAAGGGTGTGTTTTGTAATTTTTAAAACTCGTGGGACACTTTTGTAATTCATTTCAGATCTGGGGTAATGTGAAAAAAATATTATATAAGGGTGTCATGTGTCAATTTTATAATTTAAAGGTTTAAATGGTAATTATATAAATTATTTATATTCGGTTTGTATATAATTAAAATAGAGGGACTAAAAGTGTAAATTCTGGAAACTTAAAAGTGATTCGTATAATATTTGATATAAAGGTATTAATGTGTATTTTTGGATATTTAAATGGCTTAATGAGTAATTATGAATAACTTGTGATTCGAATTATAAGTTTTAAATAATTAAGGGACTTATTTTGTAAATTATGAAACTTGAAGGGGTATTTCGTACCATATCTGATATTGAAGGGTGATTCTGTATTTTGGTAAAATTAAAGGCTTGTTGTGTTAATATAAAGATGTTCAGGATTAAATTGTAATTTAATTAATTATAAGGTCTAATTAGTAATTAAAGTAATTAAAGGGCTTAATTTGTAAAATTGTTGAAACTAAAGGATTAAAATGAATAACTTGTAATATTTTCATTTTGGACTTTAACTTTGGCATATTTACTTTTGAAACCCTAAGATATGGAAAGTTGTTATTTTTACCCTAAACTATCATAACTTGTTAAAATATACCCTATTTCCATAATGAGGCTTAATTATGACTTAACCTAAATGGTAATACTTTAATCTTTCTAAATATGGGAAGTTACTATCTTTGGAAAGTTACTATCTTTGGAAAGTTACTAAATATGGAGAGTTACCTAAAAAGGAAAGTTACTAAAAATGGAAAGCCGACTAAAATAAGTAATCTGAATTAAATAAGCTTTTAATAAGACGACCATGTATTCGTGTAGATTCGCTGAAGATGGAGATGTTTCCGATCTTTATATTTCTAGATATGTTTGCACGTGCGGTATAAGGTACAAATATTCTACCCTTTTTCAGTAAGGGTGTTTTCCCTCTCATGACTCATTGATCTTGATTCGTTTTAAGATTCCCTAAGCCATTGCTATGTTCCCCTACACTTTGGTTCATTTGTTTGATTCGTTTTGACTTTGATGTTCGATATGACCCTTTTGCTTTGAGCCTCTATAATGATTCATTTGATATTCGTTCGTTACCTTGTGATATTAGTATTCGAGACACTTGATACTTCGAAGGTTCATTTGATTTTGGTAACTAGATGTGAAAACCTTTTTAATTATAACACGGAAAAGTTTTAAGGAAAACTGTTTTTAAATGATGTTTATGAATAATGCAATACCACTTTTATATGGAATTTTACTAAACTTTTACGACAACTACTTTTAAAGACTACTTTTGTGAAAAACAATTAATAAAGATCATTTTTATGAAAACCATTTGATAAAGATTTCTTTAAATGAACCATTTGATTATGAACCTTTGATCAGTTCGTTGGACTCATTTGACATAGATATGGGATATGAACCTTTGGCATTTGAACTTTGATTTGAACCTGGATATTTGGACTTTGATATTGATTCAATGACTTTGACTATTTGAACCTTTGCTATGATTTGGACCTTTGACCTTTCAGTTTGATACCCGAGCCAAAATTTGTTTCCTAGCCATGAAGGTAACATGGCCATGTCATTGATGCACCGATGGCATGACTCTAGTGTGGTTGAGTGATGTTCCACACCGTCCCCATTTGCTACTACATGCGCGCTTTATTATTTATATTGGCCAGGATTAATTGTTTGGGGGGCGTATGGATGCATCCTAGATTTGATTTGTTTCGAGGGATATATCATGATTTGATTTGATTTGATTTGGTGATTGATGCTGTGTGCTATACACGTCCTTCACATATTTGAGAGGTCGCTCCTCTATGGTTACTGATGGTTACTATATTTGATTTGTTTGGGCTCGTGGTGAATTACTGACCTTCCCTTTCCCTTTCTTACTTTGTACTCTTTTACTATACCTTTGTAAACCCAATGCATTAAACTATACATGTTCGTTTTCTTTTGCTTTCGTTTCCGTTTATGTATATATCTGTTCACTGGGCTTTTAAAGCTCAGCCGCATTTCTTTTCCTGCGGCAGGTTTTTAGTTGGAAGCTGGGTTATGAGTGGAGAGAACCTTGGACTTAGAAGACTTTGATAGCTATTCGGGATTAGAGATGGCTAGAAGTTATTTAATTAGAATTTGTAGTTATTGAAATTTTTATTTGTAACCTCGTATATTCAGTATTTCATTTGTATCCTTGTATTACTGTTGATGTATGCTTTGTTTTGATTCTGATATGAAACCATTATTATAACATCTTTACCCTTATCGGGTTGGGATGTTACATACATACTCAGCTTCAGTTGTAGAATTTGCCACCACAGTCTGTTTCTTACATTTCCATGAAATCAACCTATGTCCAAGAAATTGACATCCTCCAGTTGTTGATTTCCTATCTAAACATGCTCCAGCATAATCACTATCTGAGTATGCCACCAGATCAAAAGGTAAATCTTTTGGATACCAAAGGCCCAACCTAGGTTGACTCCTTAAGTACCTAAAAATTCTCTTTACAGCATTCAAGTGAGACACTTTAGGGGAAACTTGAAATCTGGCACAGGCATATACAGCAAACATAATATCTGGCCTGGAAGCTGTAAGATACATCAATGAACCAATCATTGATCTGTATAGATGCACATCAACTTCTTCTCCATCTTCATCCTTGACCAGAGGCTTGTTGGATTCCATGGTTGTCTTTGAAGGCTTCACATCAGAAAATCCAAACTTCTTCAAGATATCAATCACATACTTATCTTGGCTGATAAATATGCCATCATCCTTTTGTTTGACTTGAAGCCCTAAAAAGAATGTGAGTTCACCCATAGAACTCATTTGAAACCTGTTATGCATTAGCTTCTCAAAATCATCACATAACACCTTGTTGGTTGACCCAAAAATGATATCATCAACATACACTTGAACCAATAAGATATCCTTTTTGTCTCTTTTGATAAACAAAGTCTTGTCAATTCTTCCTCTACTGAAGCCATTGTTCAATAAGTACTTTGATAAGGTGTCATACCAAGCTCTAGGAGCTTGATGCAAACCATACAATGCTTTCTCCACCTTGTAAACTTTATCAAGATAATCAGGATCTTCAAAACCAGGTGGTTGGGAGACATAAACTTCTTCATCAATTTTCCCATTTAAGAAAGCACTATTTACATCCATTTGATACACTGTGAAGTTCTTATATGAAGCATAAGCCAATAACAATCTGATAGCTTTTATTCTTGCAACAGGTATAAACACTTCATCATAATCAATGCCCTCTTCCTGAGTGTTTCCTTGAGCCACTAATCTTGCTTTGTTCTTGATCACAATGCCTCTTTCATCTCTTTTGCATCTGAAAACCCATTTTGTACCAATTACCTATTTCCCATTAGGCAAATCAACCAAGGTCCAAACTTCTTGAAGTTTAAATTGCAACAACTCTTCTTGCATAGCTTCCACCCAACTTTCATCTTGTAATGCTTTATAAGCATTCTTGGGTTCCACTTGTGACAGAAAACAAGCAAACGTGCAATTTTGAAGGTCTTTGTGGCTATTTCTTTGATGAAGAGATTGAGCAAATAAACCTTGACTAAACAAATCTCTCAATCCTTTTGTTTTATTTTTTTTTGAACAGTAGATTCAACATCTCCTATGATCTGCTCTTTTGGATGATTTTTGTGAACTCTGGTGGTTGGAATAGGACTGACAGGAATTGCATTCTCCATGTTGGTTAAGTCAGCCTCTGCACCAAACCCATCCAGAGCTTCATCATCAGTATCTTCATAGATATTAACCAAACCAGGGATATTAGGATCATCAGGATAGTCATCATCAACAAAGGATCTTCCATCTATGTCAGCAGCAGAAAATTTTGGTGCAGCAATAGAAACACTAGACTTAGCAGTTGTAACTTTGCGTTTAGCAGTAGAATCATGATTACTGCTGCTAGGCTTAGCAGTTGGAACTTTTGGCTTAGCAGTAGAATAATGGTTACTGCTGCTAGTGTTATTTCCTCTGTTTTCATCATTTGCTGATTCATTATTCTGCACTTCATCAACAATTTGTGGTCCTTCATTAACCACCTTGTCAGCATCAGAAGGTTTATCCCCACCATCTGTATCTCCTTTTGGTACTTCATGAACAACATCATCTTGTGAACTCTTTCTATCCTTTTCTTTGGCTGTGAAAGTTGGATCAAGCTTCCATTTTTCAATCAAAACAAAATCCTTTGCAGATTCATTCACCTTAGCTTGTGTACCTGTATTAGAATCAGCTTGTGTACCTGCAAACTCATTAGTTGTACCTGCAATCACTGGCTCATAATTCATGCTTTTGGTTAGTGAATCAATATCAAATAGCCAGTCAGGTCCACTTCCTGCAACATTAGTTGTGGTTTCACTAAACCTAACATGCAGGTTTTCTTCCACATGCCTAGTTCTTTTATTGAATACCCTAAAAGCTTTACTATTGGTAGAGTATCCAACAAAGAATCCTTCATCAGCCTTCTCATCAAACTTGCCTAGGTGATCAATGGTATTTAAGATAGAATCCTTCATCAGCCTTAACAGGACACCCAAATGGTTTTAAGAAATCTATCATAGGTTTCCTACCATGTAATAATTCATAATGGGTCTTGTTATGAGGCTTAAATAACTTTACTCCTATTTTGCACAAAACAAGCAGTATTAACTGCTTCAGCCCAAAAAGTAGTAGGTAATTTTGATCCAGACAACATAGTCCTTGCAGCCTCAATAAGTGTCCTATTCCTCCTCTCAGCAACACCATTTTGTTGAGGAGTTCTAGCTACGCTAAACTGTCTTAAAATACCTTTTTCCACACAAAACTGGTTCATAACACTATTCTTAAACTCAGTTCCATTGTCACATCTTATCACCTTAACTTTGTGATTAACTAGGTTTTCTATTCTTGTTATAAAAGCCTTAAGAATGCTAGAAGTCTCATCCTTAGTTGCTAAAAAGAAAACCCAAGTGAATCTACGATAGTCATCTGTGACAACTTGGCAATACATCTTTTTGTTCAAACTTTTCACATATGTTGGCCCAAACAAATCCATATGCAACATATATAAAGGCTCAGAAATAGTGTTCACAACTTTGGACTTACAAGAAGCTCTGTGTTGTTTTCCCATCTGACAAGCAACACAGGTTTCATTATTTTCAAAAACTTTTGAAGGTAAACCTCTTACAAGGTTTCCATTAACCAATTTATTAATAGTTTTGAAATTTAAATGGCCAAGTCTTCTATGCCAAAGTTTGGATTCATCATTTGTGGCCTTTGCAAATAGGCAAGTTAAACCTCTTTTGGGAACTATGTTCTTTATGTCAACACTGTATATGTTGTCTGTTCTAGGGACTCTAAGTAGCACTAATTTATCATCAGGCAACTTAAAATCAGGAGATAAGACAAGACATTCAGTATCCGTAAAAAGAACAAAGTTCTTTTTGTCACACATTTGTGAGACACTAAAGAGGTTGAACTTAAGCCCTTTTACAAAGTACACTTTTTCAAAATCCATTTTTCCTGTTCTTATTGTACCTTTACCAACAAATTTTCCTCCTTTAGGATCATTTCCAAAGGCTACATATCCACCATCAATAGCTTCAAAATCTTCAATGTTGGACATGTCTCCTGTCGTATGTCCAGAGCATCCACTATCAAATATGTATTTGTCCTTTAATTCCTCTTGTAGATTGCCCTGCACATAAAGTAAGAGAATTAGTTTCTCTTAGGGACCCAAGCCATTACTGACTTGGATCTGCCTTGTGCATCAACATAGTCAAATTTCTTTAAATCCATTGATGCACTGCTGTGTCTGAGAACATGATCTAAAACATTTATTTTTGGTTTCCAGACCCAGCAAGCTGAGGCCTTTACAGCATAAAAATGGTTGCCCAAAAAAGTGTCTGTTATCACTTTTGGCTCAGCAGTAGAAACTGCTTTTGCCTTAGCAGTAGAAACATCTGTATTATTTTGAAAAGGTCTTTTTGGTGGAGCAGTAGTAATTGACCTAGTTACACCAGATTTAATCAATACTGCCCTTGGAACCATGTTTTTGTTAGCATGAGGGTGAATCTTTTTAGAAAAGTTTTTGTGGTTCACCCTTCTGTTTTGGTTCCAAACAGGTTTTTGGTAGTAATAACAATCTTCCTGTAAATGCTCAAAACTACCACATTGATAACAAGCCTTTTTAACTAATTGAAAATCACTACCTAACTTATGTGAAATTAGGTTGTTCCAGTTTTTTTTTTATTTCCTCTAGACCAGTTATACCTTCCTATAGGTTGTTCTCCAGGTTCCTCATTATATTCAACCATTTTTCTAGAGATCCTATTACCTAACACAGGTTTTATAAACTCAACTTGTTTAGCCTTTGATTCAACTGTTTTAGGAATTTCTTCCTTTTCAATCTTTGTTGTCGACTCAACCTGTTCCTCTGAATCATCCTTTTCCTCATCACTATCTGACATCCAATCTTCAATAATTAGACCATCAGAAAACATCTTTTCTACCTTAAGTGTTTATTTATTTGCCTCACTAGATTCACCTACAGGTTTGCTATCAACTTCACTTATAAAAGACAATTCTTTCTTAGGAGGTGCAAAAGCACTCTTAACTGGAGGAGGTACATCATTATATCCTATTCCACTACCTATCCTCATCAATTGACTCTCAATAGACTAATGCACAAGATCATATGCAAATTGCTGTTTCTCAACTCTAACTACATGTTTTTCTTTTTCAGATAAAGCAGCATCTTTTTCTGGTTCAGCCTCTTCTAGCCTTTTATTAAGCACATTAATCTCACTGTTTTTAAGAAAAAGCTCTTGTTCTAGAATATTAATTCTATCAACATATTCTAGCTCATTCTGTTTGAGAAAGCCAAGTTTTTCTTCAACAGATTTCAGACCATATTTATAACCTAAGTTATCTAGTTTTAACTTTTCAACTTCAGCCCTTAGACTCTCATTCCTAGACTTAAGCTCTTCTACAGCTAAACATGATTTAAATGAACAACTGGACTCATTAGATACCTCAGATTCTGAACTAGATGAAGAAGCATAAGCCATCAAAGCAAAGTTGGGTCCTTCCTCAGCTTGGTCACTCCAATCATACTCTCCCAAGCCATCATAGGACACCAAAGCAGTAGTAGTCTTGGTTTCCTCAATAGGAACATTCCTTGTATTCTCTCTATTCTTCTTGGGTGCTCTGCATTCCCTTGCAAAATGACCCTGCCTCTGACAGTTGTTGCACTCAACCTTGGACTTATCAAACCCCATGGTGTTTTGTCCTCTGTACTTGAGCTCCCTACCTGTCTTCTTCAAAAATCTCCTAGCTCTCATGGTCAGCATAGCCATTTGCCACTTCAAGTCAATCTCCTCAAGATCATCAGGATCCATCTGTTCCAAATCCTGATCCAAAACAGTAGTACTTGTGGTAAGATCAGCCAAGAAGGCACAAATAGCAGCATCACTGATGTTATCACTGTTTGTTGAACTAGCAGCAGAAACATTTGTGCTAACAGCAGAAACTACATGACCAGCAGCATAATAGTTTTCTTGAGAGCTTCCAGAACCCTTGTTGTTTGAAGACACAAAAGCTAGGTTTTGTGCACTAGAAGATGAACTGGATGATCCTTTGACTTCAGATTCATACACCTTCAGGTTGTTGTATAAATCATCCAAACTCATCTTTTCAAAATCCTCCTTGTTTCTCCAGACCATAGTATGCATGCTCTATTCAGATGACAAGCTTCTAAGAAACTTGAGATTAATGTCTTCTTGAGGCACTGGAACCTGCATAAGTGCCAACTGACTTACCAGCTTCTGAAGTCTGTCATAAGTAGCATCAATTCTTTCAGAACTTGAGGCCACAAAGGTCTCAAATTGATGCTGATGAAGCGAAAAGTGTACCGCTTTTAGGGGGTCATTTAAGCCCTAAATCGTATTTATTTGATCAAATATTTCCCTAAATCGTTCCTTTTGTCATTTTAGGTACTTTGGAGAAGAAATCTGGAAAAGGAAGCATTTTGGACGTTTTTGGAGCATAAAAGTGAAGAAAACGACAAAGTCTCAAAATCGGCTGGAAAAGTACCTGTGACGGCGTCAAGCACCATTGTGACGCCGTCAACCCTTGACGCGCCAGAGAGGATTTTGGACGATTAAAAAGGGGACGGTGTCAAGAAGGCCATCAAGAAACCCTAACCGCGGCGAGGTGACGGCGTCAGCTCTATAACGTGACGCCGTCAGATCTGATTTTCTATATATATTTTCATAATTTTTAGTCATTAGTGTGCAACTTTGTGAGGAGAAACCCTAAGACGATTTTTCTGCTACTTTTAAGGGTTTTATACCCTTGGATCTCCCATGTTCAATTGAAGATAAATAATCAATTAATCATTCAATATGTCTATGTGTTGTTTGATTATATCTTGTTCTTGTCTTTTATTTAACATGCTAGGCTAGATTTATCTTGTGTTTGCTTAGATCTAATGAAACCTAACTATTGATTATTGGTTGTTGGTGTGTTATTAATTGTATTGGATGATTGTTTATCGATGTTAGACTTAAGAAAACTGGCTAACCTCCTATACGGTAACTTGCTTGAACGTCTTAAGAAACATGAACCAATGCGTACTAAGGTTTTTATGGTTGTATTTAATGCATGAGCGAATTCTAGTGATCCCATGTTAGGAGCTTCTTAGCCGGCTCGACATAGGAGTGAAGTAGGAGCTTATAGAGTTGGGGAAGTACGTACGCCACCCCACGATTGGTATTAAGGAATACACCCGTCATCCACGCAATTAATACACACTAATCAACCAGTAAAAGATAGTTAGGGAGTAAGGAAATCTAAGTAAACACATTTCTCCCCATATAAGTTCCACAACCTTTTTATTTTCAGTTATTTTATTTTATTTGCAATTGTAGTTATTTGGGTTAGTTGACTAGCAACTAATTCCGCCCACTCCTTCAAACCCGAGATTTTACTTGCTTTTATAAAAATATAAAAAATACAAAAAGAATCTTCCCTCACCCTTAGACCTATTAGAGTAGTTTTTCAATCCTAACGACACTATTTCCCGAGAGAACGATCAATCCCCCGGTACTTGCCACTACACTATACTACATCGGTCAGGTACACTGCCTGGTGGGGATTGCAAGCCTCTTGAGATCCCTCGAGAGGTAAAACCTGTTGTAAGGTTGCAAAACCACGCATCAGATGCTTCAATAAGTTCTTCCTTGACTTCTTTTAGCTGCATTCCCACCAAATCTTAGTTCAATGGCTTCCATCAAGGACTTAGCATCCTGTATGTGACTAAAGCTCAATTGATACTCATTAGGTATCCCCATCATAAGAATACTGTTACACCCGCAACCCGACGAGGTATTATTTTATAAGTAATAATGCTATGTTACCTTAATATGTCTCTTGCAAGGGTTAAGTAATAAGTTAAAGTACATATGTGTTAAGTTGTAGGAAGATGTGTGGTCAATAGAAGAAGAATGGGACTTAGAGGGCTAGTTTTGCCAATTGAGCTAAGTTAATTTATTAAATATCTAATTAATAAAAAGTTAGAGAGCATTCCAGAAAATTTGAGAGTGTGTGTGTGTGTGTGTGTGTATGCGGTTATGGTGTTGCTCCAGGAAGAGAAAAGAGAGGGAAAAAGACCAAAGTTGGGTTCTTTTACTTTTGATCAAAGCATTGAGTAAAGAATCAAGCCCTAGCAACTCTAATTCTTATAAGATATCACAAGTAAGTAATTTGATGATTTTGGAATTAGGGTTCAAGAGATTGAATTGAGCAAATTGGTTAAAGATTGGTAATTTATTAAATTAATATTGAATTAGTTATTAATTAGGGTTAACCCCTTTATAGGAAGCAATTGAAGATAGAGCTTTGATTTCCCAAGTAAAGAGCTAGTGGATTATTGAGGTAAGTATATGGTTATAACATGTTTTGTTAGCTTTATCATATTTCATGTATGATAATGGTTTATGTTTGTTAGCTTTATCATGTTTATTAAATGGTAATGGTGAAGGATAGGATATAGGGTGCGTTAGCTAGTTATGGATCCATTACTAGGCATAGCTTAGTTAGTCGTTGGGCTAACTATGGGATGAGGTTCAACCTTGTGGGTTGATCGTGTTTAGGCCGACTATGTTGGCATGAGGTATGTGCCCCTATATCGCTAGCTTAACTAGTGGTTAGACTAGTTATGGTTATGGTATGAATTATATTATGTGTTGTTTAGCTTGTTATGCCATGTACTTACTAAGCGTTTCGCTTACATGTTTAGTTGTGATGTTGTTATATAGGTACCGGTGAAGCTAGTAAAGGTAATGATAAAGCTTAGTTGATTTCCAAGGTAGAAGATTGGTATTTTGGATTTGATAAGTAGAAGCCATCTCTTTGGATCAAACGTGTTAAAAGTTGGAAGCCCCGAAGTATCGTTTTATAGCTTGGTACATCTTTTGTCTAAAATGGTTATTTTGGTGTCTACGGTTATGGGTTCGTGTCTAGGTTAAGTCGTAAATGTGGGCTAATGTAAATGGTCATGCTCAAGTGTTTGAATAGTGGTAAAATGGTTATAATGTTGTAGTTAAGTGGTGTTTAGCAACTAGCCAATTTTACCCATTTTGGAATGCTATGGGTCAAGACTTTGTACTAACACCTTTACAATATATTAGAAATGTCAAGTCATGTATGTTTTCAAATGAATATGTAGTTGTTATGTGAATCGGGTAAAAAGTGTGTATTGGAAATGGGTTAAAAAGGATGTTTGGCAAAAGCGTGTTTCTACCCATTTTGGGATGTAAACGGGTCATGTATGTATGGAACAAGTTAAGTATGTTAATTTAAGGATGTTGGTTAAGTTTGGTGGGTGAGCGAATTGGTAAAGGTGGTTTGTAGTGTAAATGGGTCGAAACGGGTTTTGGTACATAACCCGTCAACTTGTAAAGTACTATTCAGAGGGTCAAACGGTAAATGTTTTTGTATGAAAATGAGCCCAAGGATATATTAAGTAAATCTGGAAGGTTTGGTGAAATATCGAGTTCGGGAGGTCGGGTTTTCAAGTACGGGACTTGAAAGTGTATCCGGGAGATTAGAAGCCTCCATCCGATCGGTTGGAGGGCTCGACCGATCGGATGGGCGGTTTTCGCCAGATTTTGACAATTTTTGAAAAATTATATCTTTTGAACCGTAAGTCGTCAAGGGTCGTGCCACCCGGAGTTTCGAAGGTAATTGAGTCTAGTTTCATTTAAAAATAGTCTAAAGGTCTGGAAGTTTATAGATTTATGTCAATGGATAAAAGAGTAACAGAAGGTATGTTAAGTTGAGTCGTTTCTGCTCAAAAAGTTTTAATTTTTGGTCTAAGCGGGCACGGGGTGTAACAAATACTGTGAGTCTTGATCTCCAACCTTATTTGAGCCTTGTCATCAGCAGATTTAATGGGTAAAAGTGTCCCATCAGCAGCTTTTGCTGGTAAAGTATCACCATTCAGAATGACTTCCCACATGGAGTAGTCAAGCATCTTGATGTATTGTTGTATTCTCATCTTCTAAAGCTCATACTCTCCAGGCTTGAGCATGGGCACTTTTGATGCAGTCACCATGTGTGTTGATTCGGATTCCATGTCTTACAGTGATGTTTAAAACAGATCAAAGTTAACACAGATTCTTCTTGATATCAGTTTCTAGATCACAAGCTCTGATACCACTTGTTGATCCTAGTTGAGCAATTGATCTTATTAGTTATCTTAGATATAAATCTAAAGCAACAAGTATAGAAAGTGTTCTTGAAACAATATTAAACACAATGCGGAATCTTATGTTTAATCTTAAGAAGAATAATTGATTGAACAGTAGAATTCTCAACAAACACTTCAATATATTAATATACGAATACTCAAAAGTATTAAGGTTTTACAACCTTGAAGTGAATCAACTTTTACAATGATACGTACTAAACTCAAACCCTAGAACCTCCTTTTATAATCTAAGGAGTTCTTTACAAGAAACGTGTAAGTCTAACTAAATAGGATTTATACAAAATCCTTTCCATACTTATCTAACTGACTATACATCATTATCACATAAGCAGTAGAATACTAACTCTAGCAGTAGAATCTTTAAGCCTAGCAGTAGTATCTACTTAGTGTATTCTCTTGACCTTTATCAGCAACTCCAGCAATAGTATGAATACACTAGCAGTAGTATCATTATAACCAGCAGTAATATGACACTTAGTAAATTTTCCATTTAGTACCATAAGCAGTTGTATCTATTCTGAGCAGCAGCATCTCAAAACCCAACAAATAATATTATCTTGTTTTTATGTAATTGAATCCATAAATGTCATTTCCTCGAAAGTGGTTGAATGAAACGTTAAGTTATTCGTTAAAATTCGTTATATATAAATATAAACGTAACGTGATTGAATATGTTGAACGTATTGTAAAAATGCACGTGAGTGAATTAGGAAGTGTAAAATAATGAAATAGAATTGAATATGATATAAAGTTACAGTTTGGTCCTTGTACCTATACACATTTTACACTTTTTACCCTAACGGAGTAAGTTTTGCACCGTTTGTCCTTGGTTACATTTTTAGTCCAAAAAGTGCCAAATATTACATTTTAAGCCTCATGTTTCTACCCTCAATTTACTGAATTAACAGTTTAGAACATAATTTTGTAAACTTGACACTTTTAACCCGATTTGGTATATATTTTGAAAAACAGGTCCAAAAATCACAAAAATAAGGTGAAATGTTTTCTGACAGTTTTAATAACTTTAAAAAGCTTATTCAAGTCTTATGCAACTGGTTATTCATCACAAGTGCTTATTTTTCTCTTAATGGGCTTTAACGAGCTAAACCAAAAGCCCAATAAGAATTTGTAATCCGAGGGGTTTGAGAACAAGTTGGGCCTGAGTTTGGGCTTATTTTAGGACCTTAAAAACATTACCAAGCTGCTTAATATCACTGCTTATCGGGAGTGCTTAAAATCAGCTTATTGGGCTTAAAAGCCCATGCGATAAAAAGGGTGAGTTTATAGGTTGTTCGAGTAGTGATTAGTTGAGGCTTCAAAAATGACTTATATGAGTTTATAATGGAAGCTTATTACAACATATTATTTGATGAGATTATGGAGAATTAGTTTAAGCCATAAAAATGATATGTTACATGTATGATTTCGATTATACAAGTCCATTTCTAGTTGAGATAATGAGATGGTCCAAAAATGAATTATGACTTATATTGTGAGATAATATATATGATACAATACATGAGTAAAATGATGCTTGATATGCAATAAAATGAAGATATACATGTCGAATGATGGTGTAGCATGATTTTCTAGCCTTCCATCAATAGGAGGCAATCATGCTATACGTAAAATGAATACAAGAAACGTAAATATTGCATAAGAAGTAAAATACGTTCGAATGAAATATATACAATGCATGAAATATAGAAAACATAAGAAGGAGTATGAAATGATTTCGAGTGGACTTATAACACCTAAAAGGTGGTGTGATTTACGTGAAAAAGGACTAGAACTCGAATGGAAAACACGCCTCTTGCTAGAATGGCCACAAATGTATCGAGTTTGACTTGAATGTTTGCAAAAAGGGTCCGAATGGCTAGGAGATTTGCTCCTGTTCTTGAGAGGCTCGAATAGATAGTAAACACTTAGAATTTTTAGGTGTGAATGGGAGTTAGTGAGGGTGTGATATATATGTAGGTTGGTTCGAATTTAGGGACACATACACAAGTTTATAGTGTATTATATGATCACAACTTGATCGATCTGGAATATGGCAGAGATTTGGGATGATTTAGTGTACTTGCACTTGAGTTTAAAGATATTTAGGAGGGGGTTGTGTGTTAGTTAAGTTATAAATCAAATGGCATGTGTTTGTGTATATATCGAATAGCCAAAGTGTCCAAAACAACATTTAACGTGTGATATTGTGTGAGAAGGTGAGAAACAAGCTTGGGAACTCATATTTGATCATAGAAAAATAATTGAGCCAGGTGAAAACAAGTTAAACCGAATTTGGTTAATATGGGTGAAAATGGAATGACTTGTACAAGTGTCGAAGGTGATTTACTTTGCCTCTCGTTTAGTGTTCAAATGTTCAAATGAGGGAGTGAGACTCGACATCATGATTCTTTGGTGTATGGAGATTTGAAATGTGTAAAAAGTTGCATATGATGTGTGTCGAATTTCAAAGAAATCGAAGCCAAGTGAGTGAGAGTTAACCGAGTGATATATAAGAGATTTACTAAAATTATAAAATTGGGTTGGGCTTTGAAATGGTACTAGGCCAGAAATTTGGGCCGAGAATTAGTATAAGGGTCTGTTTGGCGTATTATTCGTATAGGTGATTGTCATGGTCCGTGTGTGAGCTCGTTCCAATGTTTGGTGAATTACGTATCAACGTGTTTGAGTTAATATAATGTAATAAACAAAAATTTCAAATTTTCTCGTAAAAATGGTTAACTGAACAGTAATGGTGATTAATACTTGATTAACAGTTACAAATTACTAGGGAATTTTACAGATTGCTACGGTACCCACCCGTCAAACAGAATTCCGTCCCAGAATTAAAGTCTAAAGTAGTTGTTAGGGTTGTCTATGGGAATAAATGGGGGTATTTGTCGCGAATTTGGTCCTCACATTCCCATGTGTACTCTGGTCCTCGTTTAGAGTTCCATCGAACTTTGACAATGGGAATACAGTTTTGCTTTAGTTGTTTCACCTCTCTGTCCATTATTTCTATTGGTTCTTCTGTGAATACGAGTTTGTCATCGAGTCTGATTTCTTTCATTGGGATGACAAGAGTTTCATCCAATAAACATTTCTTCAGTTGTGAAACATGAAATGTGTTGTGTACTCTACTGAGTTCCTCTGGGAGTTCAAGTTTGTAAGCAACTAGACCAATCCTTTCAAGGATTTTGAACGGTCCAATATACCTTGGATTCAACTTTCCACGCTTTCCAAAGCGTACCATTCCCTTCCAGGGGAAACTTTCAACATAACCCTATCACCAACTTGAAATTCCATGGGTTTTTGCCTTACATCAGCGTAACTCTTTTGTCTGTCATGAGCGGCTTGTAGTCGTTGCCTGATCTTAAATATCTTTTCCGTTGTTTCGTGTATCAGTTCTGGTCCTGTGAGTTGTACATCACCAACTTCTGCCCAATAAACAGGCGATCTGCACTTTCGACCATAAAGTGCCTCAAATGGTGCTGCCTTGATGCTGGCATGGTAACTGTTGTTGTAAGAAAATTCAGCCAATGGCAAGTGTTTATCCAACCTTTTTCGAAGTCTATTACACATGCCCGGAGCATGTCTTCTAAGGTTTGGATTGTTCTTTCACTCTGCCCATCAGTCTGAGGGTGATAAGCGGTGCTCATATCTAAACGTGTACCGAGAGCTTTTTGTAGAGTTTGCCAAAACCTAGAAATAAATCGGCTATCTCTATCTGAGATGATGGAGATTGGAACTCCATGTCGAGTCACTATTTCCTTTAGATACAACTGAGCGAGAGTGCCCATCTCGTCAGTTTCCTTGATTAGTAGGAAATGAGCGGACTTGGTGAGACGATCAATGATGACCCAGATGGTGTCCAATCCAGTTGACGTCTTTGGTAATTTAGTGATGAAATCCATAGTAATTCTTTCCTATTTCAATACTGGTACTTCAGGTTATACAAGTAATCCTGAAGGCTTTAGACTTTCCGCCTTGACTCTTGCACAAGTCAAACATTTCCCAACATACTCAGCGATCTCGGCTTTCATGTTTGGCCACCAATAAATCTTCTTGAGATCCTGATACATCTTGTCAGAACCTGGGTGAATAGAGTACTTGGACTTGTGGGATTCATGCATGATGAGGTCACGTATACCTCTGTAGATAGGAACCCAACTTCTTTCTTTGAAACAAAGCATTCCGTCAGATCTTTTCACGAAACCATTTTCATTTTCTGGCATGCCGTAAATTTTCTCATAGGGTCTGTTCTCTTCCTCGAGAGCTTCTGATTGGGATATGAGGATTTGTGAAGGAAGTGGTGAACAAATGGTCATTCCCAGAGATCGGACTCTGAGGGGTTCGATTCTTTCTTTTCTGCTCAAGTCATCAGCTACAACATTCGATTTTCCAGGGTTATAGCGAATTTCACAATCGTAGTCGTTGAGCAATTCCAACCATCGGCGCTGTCTCATGTTCAGCTCCTTTTGATCCAGGATGTGCTGAAGACTCTTGTGATTGGTAAAAACTGTGCACTTGGTGCCGTACAAGTAATGTCTCCATATCTTAAGAGCAAATACCACTGCTCCTAATTCTAGATCATGAGTGGTGTAGTTTTCTTCATTCTTCTTGAGCTGTCGAGAAGCATAAGCTATTACTTTGCTCCTTTGCATCAGTACTGCATCTAAACCGTGATGTGACGCATCACAATACACCACGAAGTCTTCAATTCCTTCAGGTAGTGCCAAGATGGGTGCTTCACAGAGGTTTTGCTTCAAGAGTTGGAAAGCTGACTCTTGTTTTTCTTCCCAGATATACTTCTTGTTCTTCTGAGTCAATTCTTTTAAAGGCTTTGTGATCTTTGAAAAATCTTCTATGAACCTTCGGTAGTAACCAACGAGACCTAAAAATTGACGAATCTCTGTTGGGGTGGTAGGCGATGCCCAATTTTTAACTGCCTCAATCTTGGCAGGGTCTACGTGTATACCTTGACTGTTGATGACATGGCCAAGAAATTGTACCGTTGGAATCCAAAATTCACATTTGGAGAACTTTGCATATAATTTTTCTTCCTTGAGCAACTCTAAAATGGTTCTCAAGTGTTCATCATGTTCTTCCTTGCTGCGTGAGTAGATTAAGATGTCATCGATGAACACGATCACGAATTTGTCCAAGTATGGTTTGCATACTCGGTTCATTAAATCCATGAACACTGCGGGTGCATTGGTGAGACCAAATGGCATTACTTGAAATTCGTAATGTCCGTACCGCGTTCTGAAGGCTGTTTTGGGAATGTCTTCTTCCCTGACTCTTAGCTGATGATATCCCGATCTCAGATCAATTTTCGAGTAAACACTCGATCCTTGAAACTGGTCAAACTGATCACCAATCCTAGGCAATGGATATCAATTCTTTACGGTGATTTTGTTCAACTCTCTATAATCAATACACATCCGGAACGTTCCATCTTTATTCTTGACAAATAAATCCTTTATCTGACAGCTCATTCAACTGCTCAGACAGTTCTTTCATTTCGAAAGGTGCTAACCGATAAGGTGCTTTTGCAACTGGTGCTGCTCCAGGAACTAAATCAATTTGAAATTCTACTTGCCGTGCTGGAGGAATACCCGGCAAATCTTCTGGAAATACTTCCGAAAAATCCTTGGCAACTGGCACTTCTTCAAGTTGTTTCTCTTTTGATTTATTCTCCGTCACCTGAACCAAAAACACGTGACATCCTTTGTTCATGTACTTCATCGTCTTGATATACAAGATGATGTTGAGTTGGGTTTTACTGTGATCGCCACGAACGATAAGAGTTTCACCATTGAGTGGAATTTGGACGACCTTCTCGTCACAGATGATTCAGGCGTGGTGCTTGGATAACCAATCCATGCCAATAACGACGTCAAAGCAACCGAGTTGAATAGGCATGAGATCAATGGGGAAAGGTTTGTTTAGAAGTGTTAGGGTGCAACCTTGGATCATTGTGTTGGTGCCTATGAGGTTTCCGTAAGTTATTTCGATTTCGTATGTAGTGTCTAGTTCTACGGGGGCAATGTTAAGCAATGAATCAAATGAAGTAGACACAAAGCTCTTATCAGCTCTAGAATCAAATAATATTTTAGTACTTTGATGGTTTAGTAAGAATGTACCCGTGACGACGTCGGGGTCTTGTGGTGCGTTTCCGTCACCGAGCACATAAGCTCTTCCACGAGCAACATTTTTTTGATTTTGTTTTGGGCAGTTGTTCCTGTAATGCCCTTTCTCGACACAACCGTGGCACACAATTGCTATCGGTTGTGTATTTTCACCCATGGCTCTGCATTCAGATGTTTTATGACCCACTTTTCGGCAATTGCCGCAAATTGCACGGCAAGGCCTAGTGTGATGTAATTTACATCGGTTGCACTGGGGTTGTGTTCTGGTATAAACTTTTTCTTCTGTGGGTGCAGCAACATAAGCTCTAGTAGCTTCCTGTATGCGATTCTGTTGGTGGTGGTGGTTGTTGCGATTCTGTTGGTAGTTTTGGTTATAGTTGTTATTGTTGTTATTGTTGTTGGGGTTCCTGTTGTTGTTGTTGGGGTTCCTGTTGTTGTTGTTGTTGGTGGTGGTTCCACGATTTTCCAGACTTCGTTTGTGATCATTGTTTGTGGAGGTAGAACTCCGTTTGATTTCCCTTTCCATTAATCGTTGAGCTATTGTGATAGCTTCCTCCAGAGTTTCCGGTTTTGACGAGGTGACATTTCCCTCGATGCTTCGAGGCAGTCCCTCGACGTACTTCTCCAGTGTTCTTTCCAGATCCGGTACCATAGTTGGACACAGTATAGAAAGTTCTTGGAACCTTCTATTGTAGGTTCTTAGATCATTCCCCTTTACAATCAACAGGTGGAATTCCTCCTCCAGTTTCCTAATCTCCGTACGCGGGCAGTATTTCTTCAGCATTTTTGTTTTTAGTTCAGCCCAGGAAATCTGTTATGCCTCCTCCATACCCATGGTCTGGGCGGTAGTGTTCCACCATGATAACGCATCTTCTAGAAGAGTCCCTGTAGCAAAGGTGACCTTGCTGTTATCTGGACAGTTGCTTCTCATGAACACCGTCTCTGTACGCTCAAACCACTGAGCTAGTTCGGCCACTCCCTCTGAACCTTTGAAATAAGTTGGCTTGCAACTCATGTAATCTTTATAAGTACACTTACGAGACGCAGACTCCTCGCTTTCAGCTGTAGCCCTGTTGTTTCTACTGGAGCAGGCTATGGTAGCTGTTTGAGTTTCAAGAGCCGCAGCCACGCTATCGGCTACCAGTTTCTGGACAGCAGCAGGAGTCATTGATGCTGCGAGAGTGGTAGTTTCCTTTCTTGTGCGAGCCATAAGTCTATTAATGCCACAAGAAAACACAGATTTAGAATTCACATAATGACCATGTTAGAATAGATTGTGTAATGGGGTGAGTGTATACGAGTCCTAACAACATTGTCACAATGTGAAATCTCAACTAACTAAGAATCATAAAAATCACTACACGTTTGGGTACTATCATAAGTAAATGATCAACTCTTGGTGTAGGATTGTTAAGGAATAAAGTGATTCATCATCTACAAAAGATGAAGTTCAGCAACTTTCTCTACATTCATCAAGATTCTTTTGAAATTTTCCTTGTCATTAGTTTGTAATTTCATCCCATTTGTAACATTCAAAGAACCATAACAATCACAAGTAACATCACGACATGTCTGAATACAATCGCAATACACATGAACAACCATAGTAGCATAAATCAACATCAATATATAGTAAATCATAACCAGCAACATATATTAATAACTTGATCAGTTGTGTTACATAACAAAACGATACAAGATCCTATATTAATGCCACATACGGTAGGCTAAGATGCCTCAAAACTATACAGATGTAAACTATGCCTAACAGCTGGAAGTCTTGTCCATGGGCCCTGTGAGCTGTGAAATCTGCTCCAGAAGCCTCTGTATGTCAGTCTGATGTTGGACCTGCATGTCTTCCACGAGGGTCTCTAATGTATCGGCTATGTGGCGTGCTTGTAAGGCTTCCTCATTCCTTTTTTGTCCCTCCTATTGTAACATTGTCATGTGGGTGCGTGTTTCGAACATCTCTGACTGAATCCTCGTTAGACCGTCCTGAAGCTCCATCCTATTGGATAGGAGGCCATATAGGGTGTCGTCGACCGTCTCAGGGAGGTCGAGCGGTACTCTGTCAAGAATGCTCCGAAGTGCATCAATCTGCTCCTCATGACGCTCCAAACGCGTCATGATGGTGGATGGGGTAGGTGTGTGGCAACTGCTGCCTTAGAGCGCTCTCCAGTCTCGAAGACTCCGGCTGGAGGAGTGAAACCAGGTGGGAATAGTAATGATGATGAAGATGGATGACTGGGACCTACTATAGGGCCCGACTCTGAGAAAGTAGATCCTCCTCTAGAGTCGGCTCCCGTTGGTGAGGTGCAAACGGGTAAGTCTGGGTGAGTAGGCTGAACAAGTGGTCGGGTCTAACCGACGGTGGAGGGGGTGATGATTGTAGTGGTGGCAATGCATACTGGTACTCGGGTGATGATGGGTGTGTCATCCCGATCATGTCTAGGGGTGAAGTAGAGGAGTAGGGTGGAAATGGTGGTATAATCGGCACTATAGGTAGGCGTACCCTCTTGCGAGGTGTATGCATCCTAATACAAGCGTTGAGGTGGCTCCGAAATGGTGTCATGAATGGTTCGGGCTCATACGGTTCCAAGATCCAGATTTGCCTGCGCCGGGATACCGGTGTAGGTGGGGGTGGTGGTGGAGGTACTGGTGTATCTGAATCCTCTGCAGGCAGCCATTGCTGTCTCTGCATGTACTGGTCATCAGTAAGGGGGAGTGTAAGTGGGAGAAACTAGACGGTTCTCCGGGTGTGGTGGTGAGATATGTGCCCGTCTAGCTAGTATATACGGGTCTTCAGAGATGGGTGAATCTGGGTTACCTGGTGCAACAGGTGTCATGGGTAGTGTAGCGACGACTTCACCATCCTCAAAGGGCTCCGTTTTGTCTGAAGTGGTGTTCGACAATGCAACGGTCGAAGTACTAGAAACTATGGGTGAGGTGATAGATGTCAAGGTGTCCTCGGACTCCATGTCCGATGATGAGGTGCTAAGGTGTGAGTCTGTAGACATGGTACTGTAATAACCCGAAAGTAGTAAATGTAAGTAATCAATAACATCAAGTGTGTGAAAATCAATGTGAAATAATCAAGTGTGTAAAGATTAGTGTAAAATAGTCTTAATGGGTAATATAATGAGCACGGTGATATGCAGGCACGGAGGGCGTAAGGTGGTATGGTATAAAGTGATTCATTTTGAAAGTGTAGTTATATTCCAATGTTTTAAAAACACTTGGTTCTCTATAACCATGTCTCTGATGCCAATCTGTAACACCCCCAAAATTTTGAGTTAACAGCGGAAGACTAATTGGGGTATTACGGGGAGGATCATAGTCATAATCATAGAAAACGGCTAAAAAAGAGGCGTTTTGAAAGTTATTGTCATTCATATAATAATTGAGATACAAAGTGAAATTCCAGTGTTGTAATATCCCACAAAAGGTGTAGTAGTTGAAATGAATGACATAATTTATTTAAAACCATAAAAACCATCAGTTTACTGCCCACTTCGTGCCTTGTCTGCTCCGTTAATTACCTGAGATAAACATGCTAAAAGTCAACAAAATTGTTGAGTGAAATCATAGAGTTTGTAATAGTAATCAGTTTGAACGCAAGTTTATGATTGCCTGTAAATTACAATCATTTGAAATGGTGACATTGAAGTTGGATATATTGCCCTAAGTCTCATGACACGCAAACGTTAACAGTGTACCGTAAAACGGTGGTGAACAAACCAAATTAATGGTGTGAGTTATGGCCCTCGTGTAGGAGATTGTCATCATCCTAGTTCCTTCAAATATAATGCATTGCTACTAATCCGACTAGCAAGTAAGGCTATCCGTCAGGCATTAGTGGAATAGGCAGTCAACCTCCAATAGATCTATTCACTATATTCGCGTTCACTTGCAAGTGATTAATGGTTCACGATGTGAGGGGCTTTTGAAAATAATGGTAACTTAGACAATATCAATCAGGTGTAGCATACATAAAATACTTGTGTTCTATTTGTAGCATGTATCTCTCCCAAAGGGTGTAAAGTGATAAAATGAGTAAAAGTGGGGCTATGACTCACCTTGAGTGTTACTGGCAAGGTGAAATGTGATATCAAGTAAATTATGCGAACTGCTCCAACACACGACCTGGATAATAGTAAAGTCTGAAATTTAGATAGTTTTGACTTAATAAAAATAATGAGTGTAAAAATGAGTAACGGATAACGATTTGATTTGTGATGAGTGTGAGTGATATGCTTAAAATGCTTAAAGTTTAAAAATAATATTATAAATAATTTAATCTTGTTTTTATGTCGTTTTCTCGAATGTGGTTGAACAAAACGTTAAGTTATTCGTTAAAATTCGTTATATATAAATATAAAGGTAACGTGATTGAATATGTTGAACGTATTGTAAAAATGCACGTGAGTGAATGAGGAAGTGTAAAATAATGAAATAGAATTGAATATGATTTAAAGTTATAGTTTGGTCCTTGTACTTATACACATTTTACACTTTTTACCCTAACGGAGTAAGTTTTGCACCGTTAGTCCTTGGTTACATTTTTAGTCCAAAAAGGGTCAAATATTATATTTTAAGCCTCATGTTTTTTGGATGATCATTTTCTACCCTCAAGTTACTGAATTAACAGTTTAGAGCATAATTTTGTAAACTTGACACTTTTAACCCGATTTGGTATATATTTTGCAAAACAAGTCCAAAAATCACAAAAATAAGGTGAAATGTTTTCCGACAGTTTTAATAACTTTAAAAAGCTTATTCAAGTCTTATCCAACTACTTATTCATCATAAGTGCTTATTTTTCTCTTAATGGGCTTTAATGAGCCAAACCAAAAGCCCAATAAGAATTTGTAATCAGAGGGGTTTGAGAACAAGTTGGGCCTGAGTTTGGGCTTATTTTAGGACCTTAAAAAGATTACCAAACAGCTTAATATCACTGCTTATCGAGAGTGATTAAAATCAGCTTATTGGGCTTAAAAGCCCATGCGATAAAAAGGGTGAGTTTATAGGATGTTCGAGTAGCGATTAGTTGAGGCTTCAAAAAGGACTTATATGAGTTTATAATGGAAGCTTATTACAACAGCTTATTTGATGAGCTTATGGAGAATTAGTTTGAGCCATAAAAATGATATGTTACATGTATGATTTCGATTATACAAGTCCATTTCTAGTCGAGATAATGAAATGGTCCAAAAATGAATTATAACTTATATTGTGTGATAATATATACGATACAATACATGAGTAAAATGATGCTCGATATGCAATAAAATGAAGATATACATGTCGAATGATGGTGTAGCATGATTTTCTAGCCTTCCATCAATAGGAGGCAATCATGCTATACGTAAAATGAATACAAGAAACGTAAATATTGCATAAGAAGTAAAATACGTTCGAATGAAATATGTATAATGCATAAAATATAGAAAACATAAGAAGGAGTATGCAATGAGTTCGAGTGGACTTACAACACCTAAAAGGTGGTGTGATTTACGTGAAAAAGGACTAGAACTCGAATGGAAAACACGCTTCTTGCTAGAACGGCCACAAATGTATCGAGTTCGACTTGAATGTTTGCAAAAAGGGTCCGAATGGCTAGGAGATTTGCTCCTGTTCTTAAGAGGCTCGAATAGATAGTAAACACTTAGAATTTTTAGGTGTGAATGGGAGTTAATGAGGGTGTGATATATATGTGGGTTTGTTCGAATTTAGGGACACATACACAAGTTTATAATGTATTATATGATCACAACTTGACCGATCAGGAATATGGAAGAGATTTGGGATGATTTAGTGTACTTGCACTTGAGTTTAAAGATATTTAGGAGGGGGTTGTGTGTTGGTTTAGTTATAAATCAAATGGCATGTGTTTGTGTATATATCGAATAGCCAAAGTGTCCAAAACAACATTTAACGTGTGATATTGTGTGAGAAGGTGAGAAACAAGCTTGGGAACTCATATTTGATCATAGAAAAATAATTGAGCCAGGTGAAAACAAGTTAAACCAAATTTGGTTAATATGGGTGAAAATGGAATGACTTGTACAAGTGTCGAAGGTGATTTACTTTGCCTCTCGTTTAGTGTTCAAATGTTCAAATGAGGGAGTGAGACTCGACATCATGATTCTTTGGTGTATGGAGATTTGAAATGTGTAAAAAGTTGCATATGATGTGTGTCGAATTTCAAAGAAATCGAAGCCAAGTGAGTGAGAGTTAACCGAGTGATATATAAGAGAGTTACTAAAATTATAAAATTGGGTTGGGCTTTGAAATGGTACTAGGCCAGAAATTTGGGCCGAGAATTAGTATAAGGGTCTGTTTGGCGTATTATTCATATAGGTGATTGTGGTGGTCCGTGTGTGAGCTCGTTCCAATGTTTGGTGAATTACGTATCAACGTGTTTGAGTTAATATAATGTAATAAACAAAAAGTTCAAATTTTCTCGTAAAAATGGTTAACTGAACAGTAATGGTGATTAATACTTGATTAACAGTTACAAATTACTAGGTAATTTTACATATTGCTACAGATGTTCATCAAAGGCAAGAACTACCAAAAGACGATACTTTGAAGATCACAAAGCATGAAGGAACGAAGAACCAAGACTATTCTACAACGACACACAAAGTTCAAGAACAAGAAGAAAAAAGACTTAATCACAAGGAGCATCATTTGAATGACCATCCCTTAGGGAGAGATTGTTAGCATTGATAAAAAGTGACGGTCATTTTGTATTTACAACTTTGTATTGTGTCGTGTAAGATTTAATAGAATTGTAAAAAGGGCTCATGGATTTGGACTAAGCTAAGTGATTAATAGTCAAGTTAGAATAGTCCATTGAATGTAAGTAGTAAACACAAGTCCAATCCATAAATATGTAAAGCCCATGAAAGCCCAAGTGGCTAGCTAGGTTTAGTCTATAAATACCTCACCATACCCTCATTTGTACGTGTGATTGTAAGTGAGATTGTGTGTGTGCTTTAGAGGTGTATAGGTGAGGTCGTGTATGTTTGTGTGTGTCTTAATATATTGCTCTTCATCTCTTATTCATCTCTACTCATATACACGGCATAACATACATATACACGATCCACCTCTCTTGTGCCTTATTCGATTCATATAGAGTGTGTGATAAAGTTAGACCTTGTGTTTTACAGTAGATGTCACTAATTCAATCTTGCATTAGTTAATAACTGATCCGTGCTGAACACGCCTATAAATAAATGTAGACAGAGGATACACGTAAACAATTACAAATTACCCCTTTGTGAAAAAGGATACTTGCAAAGACTCACGTTCGTGTGTAGTGTTAAGACAGGTAAGTAATTACCCGAATCGTTTCCCAACGAGATGTGAATGGGCAAACTGTGAAAAGCTAGGATTAGAGTGACTGATGATTTAGATTGCTTTTGATTTTGCTTTTTAACAATTCTAAATAACAAATGATAAACAAATATTCACAAGATAATTAAACGCGAATAAAATGAAACTAAAACGCGTAACGGAAAAGCTAAAATGGGACAAAAAATGAAATTTATGAAATTTAAAACCTAAAAATGTAAAATGACTTAAAAATTATTTAAAAACTAAAATTATATTTTTTTTATGCTCTTTATTTAATTATTTAATTACTAATTAAAATAATTTAAATTATAAAAAATACTAAATGAACAAGGAAAATTCTAAAACTTTTTCTAAAAATATTATTAAGTAAATAGAAGCTAAGAAAATTATAAAAATGAAACTTGCTTAATTAAAATTTAAAAAGATAAATTCTATTAAATAGAAGCTATCACTATATTTCTATTTTTGATTTTCTTAAGGTCTAAAAATAAGATTATATTTTTCCTAGATTAAAAATGACAAAAGAAAATTATGAAAATTGGATTTATATTTTTCTGATTATTTTTCTATTTATTATGATTTAATTACTATGTTAAACTAATTAAAAGATTAAAAATATTAAAACTATTAAGAAAAATCTGAAACTTTTTTCTAAATTACTTTATAAGATTACAAGGCTAAGAAAAATAAAATGGTGGAACAAGCTTATGGAGATAAGCTGCTAATAAGCTAAACAGCTTATTAAATCTTAAAATTGAAAACTAAGAAGGGTTAAGGAATAAACTTTGCAAAGTAAAACTGAGAAGTGAGCTAGCCAAGGTGGGTTATGCAGTGAACTTGTCACCCAGGCAACCCAGGTTCGAATCCCACACACAACCTTTTTACTAACTTTTTTTTTTTTGAACTTTTCTTTTACAAGCTTACTTATAAGCTATATATTAACAACTTTAAAACTGGAATTATTTTTAGAACAAGCTCAATAAGCTAGAAACAAGCTCAAAATCTTAACAGTCCACTTTATGGGCTGTTAAGGCTTTGGATTTCTTCAAATGAAGCTAAAAGCTTGAAATTAAGCTATAAGCTTATGGACAGAACTAAAATGGACTAAGTTATGTATGATTAAGCTAAGGGAATCAAGAAACACTGGCTGATAAGCCAGAAAAAGCCCAGAATAAGCCAATGGCTTATCTGATGTCTGCACTATTGCAGGCACAGGGCAAAATGGCCTGTTTTGCAGGCTTAATTTAAAGGTCTTATGGACTTCTAAAAATCTTGCAAAAAATTCCTAAGATAGATGAGCTGGGTGACTATCTAAGTCCAGAAAATCAGATCATGAGAGCTTATGGTGTGAAAATTAAAAATCAAGGAAAATCCTTGAAAACCACAAAATCTGTTTTAAGTTTCTGAGTAGGCAGGTTTCTAAGAAACTTTGTCTAGGCTATGGGTGACTTAACCAGGCTTTGGTGAATGACTATATGGACTAAGTGAAGTGCAAAGATGGCAAAGTAATGGACTAAACAAGCCTGTAGCTATAAATAGCTTGTATGAGCTTACTGAGGTCTGTTTTGATCACAAGGTACTAGAAACAGCTATACCTATCTATGAGGCTAATCAAAAGTTGGAAATAGCTTCTTAGGACTGTGAAAAGCTAGCTCAAAGTTGAGCTTGTGGTCAATGTACAGTAACTGGAGGTTTGACCTAGTTTGACTGCTAAACCAAACAACCCTTTAAGGTGTTTCTGTTTGGGTTTTGAACTGAGAAAGATTATTTTAAGCACTAATCTGAACTCTAATGATCCTAACAAATGTATTAAGCTATGAAAATGGACTTGTGACTGAAAATAGAGTATTAATATTAAGCTAGCTTATAGAAGCTATTTTTGGCTTTTTAAGTTTTTTAAGTAAATTGAAGAAACAAGCTATATAATTCTATGAAACTGAATGAAATATGATTAAGAACTACTAATAAGCTGAGAGTTATACAGATAAGCTACTAATAAGCTACTTAACAGTGAATTGAAAATGAAGCAAAAACTTTAGAAAAAGCTTACAATCGAATTGGAATGTGAAACAAAGAACTAGGACCAGAACCAATTCTAGCTTGTTAACACAAGCTAGAAAAATACAATAAGCCTTCCACAATAGCTTTTAATACCCAGAGTAGCTTATTTGACCCCCCATTGACTTTCATTGACTTTCTTCAATACTTGAAATTAAGAACTGGTTTAATCTATATAAACTTACATGAAGCTATGATGAGCTTATGTGAGCTTATAGTAAGGGTAATTGGAGCTTTTGATGATAATTAAAAGGACTTAGAACTTAATTCGAATCACAGATAATCTTGAAATGTAAATTGCTAGTGAACTGAGTTTAATACTGAATAAAACAAGAACAATGAACTCAAAGTAACTTATATTGATAACTTGAAGCTTACAATTACAAAGATAAGAACTGAATAAGAAAAACGATTAACTAAAATTAACTACTACTCTATTATCTATTACATTGTTCTATTTATACAAAATACAACTGGGAAACCCTAAGTCGACATCTCTGAACTCTTCTGCACCCTTGGATTGCTTCAAATCGATCTCAGCCATTGATTTGGATTTTGGCGCCAAAATTAGAGATAGTGGATTTGAGCAGGTTATAGCATTAAATGCATTTCAGGGAGGTGGAGAAGAAGCATTCAATGCACTTTGTATTGTTATGTAGCGTGTAGGAGGAGGGGGAGTGGTATTTGCAGGAAACTATGGGTGAGGTGGTTTGGCGGGGTTGTGAGGTTAGGGAAGAGTTTGACCAGGTCAAACTCTGGTTTTAAATACCAGGGTTGGGTCGGGTTGTTTTAATAGAAGGATTGGGCTTTAGGTTGGGCTTAGGAGGGTGTGGACTGGATTGGAGAGTCATAAGGTGGATTAGGATTTGGGCTTTAATAATAAAAGGTCCGGTTTGGTTTGATATTATCACAAGGATTAATTTTGTAATTCCTGAAATTTTGAGGGGCTGAATTTGGCAAGCTTCCAAAGTATTCCATGGGGTATAATTTGCCAAGTATGAATAATGTGAGGATCACAAATGAGATTTTCCAAAATTACACTTCCAGGGACTAAATCTGCCAAACTTGAAACTCCAGGGACCAAACATGTAATTTCACTAAACTTGCCACCCAAGGACCATATTTGCCATAGAAGAATAGCACAAGGACCAAAATTTATTTTTCTCAAAGTTTTTAAATCCCAGGGACCATTTTTGTCCATTTTGCAAAGTTCAGGGACTAAACTTGTAATTTTATGAAACTTCACACCAAAGGACTATATATGTTTATTTTATGATTCTTAAAGGACCTTTGATGACTTTTCCTGTTTTTAGAATAACCAGGGACTAGTTTTGACAACTTTTGAAAGTTGAGGGACTGAAACTGCCAATTATGCAAACTTTGTTCGTTTTTTATCTGTTTTTAAACATTTTGCATCTGAAACATATAAAACACAATTCTGGGATAATTTTAGTATTATGATGCATTTCTGAGTGTTTTTGGATGTTTTGGCAGCTCAGATTAGGTAAAAATGATGAGTATTTAGACACTCATCAATCCCCCACACTAAACTATTGCTAGTCCCTAGCAATCTTTTATGAAGTTTTAATGGATTTTTCTCTTTACCAAAAGCCATTACTTCTGGAGTAGCCAAATGTTTCAGTTCAAGTAAGAACTATGGTACACTGATAACCATATGATTTTGAGTAAATCACCAGCTGTAAACGGGTTTGATTTTTCTTTACCAAAAGCCGTTTGCTTCTAGACTAGCCAATGTTTTAGTATGTGATACTTTGGTACAATGATAACCAAATGATTTTGAGCAAATCATCAGCTGTCAACGGTTTTGATTTGTCTTTACCAAAAGCCGTTTGCTTCTGGACTAGCCAGCTCTTAGATAAAATACAGTTATTATCTTTGGTGAGCTGATTACCAATATGGTTTTCCACTGCCTTTACCACAAGCCATAACCTTGCGGGCTAGCCAACTCTTCACTTATAAAGATATAGGGAGTTGAATACCATACAATTTTAGGCAAATTGTAAGCCATAAACGGATTTGATACATCTTTACCAAGAGCCGTTTGCTCTCGGATTAGCCAATCCTTATGTGAGTTAGACATGGCGGACTGATAACCATTTATTGAGTTCTAAGTGAGAAAAAATTTTATAATTTTGGCTAAAATGGGGGTACTAGATGGTACATTTGATCAAATTCGCTAGAATTCCCCCCCACACTTAGAACTGAATATTGCCCTCAATATTCAAAGAACCGGCTGTTAAACCAACACTTAGAACGTGAAAAGGAAATACTAATAGCCATTATTTTATATACATTTTTTTTTTTTTTTTTTTTGAATTTTACATATATACAACATGTGGGGCATCTCCCCCACACTAGATGGTAGAACAGAGAAAGAAAACAGAGACATGGGTGAGAACCCATGTTGTGGGCTAATGTTTTTGATCACCGAGTCACTAGCTTGACTCGATCCCCGCATTTATTGGTTCATGGGGAATGTTTGAAAATCCGGGACAACCATGGGTGGTATGTCCTCTCCAAAGTAGTGTTTTAAACGATGACCATTCACTTTGAATTTAGGCCCGTCAGCTTGAGATAACTCAACGGTACCATATGGATAAACCTTTGTGATAGTGAATGGACCAGACCAACGGGATTTGAGTTTTCCTGAGAAGATCTTTAATCTTGAATTAAAAAGAAGGACTCGATCACCAACGTTAAAAACGCGGTTCTTGATTTTAGAGTCATGAATCTTCTTTGTCTTTTCCTTATAGATCAAAGAGTTCTCGTAGGCCTGATCACGTAGTTCATTTAATTCATTCATTTGAACTTTACGGTGATCACCCGCAGTTTGGAGGTCAAAGTTAGCATGTTTCAAGGCCCAGTAGGCTTTGTGCTCTAATTCGATCGGCAGATGACATGCCTTTCCGTACACAAGCTTGTAAGGTGTACACCCGATGGGTGTTTTGTAAGCTGTACGAAAGGCCCATAATGCATCATCCAACTTATCCGACCAGGATGCACGATTTTCTCCTACAGTCCTTTCCAGTATTCTTTTAATACCCCGATTTGAAACTTCTACTTGTCCACTTGTTTGTGGGTGATACGCAGTAGAAAGACGGTGAGTTACACCATACTTTTGCATGACTTTATCAAATTTGTCATTGCAAAAACGCGTACCACGATCACTGATTATAGCACGTGGAGTTCCAAAACGGGCAAACAGAGCTTTCAGGAATTTTACAACCACTCGGGCATCATTAGTGGGTAAAGCTTTTGCCTCAACCCATTTTGACAAATAGTCAACAGCCACGAGAATGTATTTATTTCCTCGAGATGATGGAAATGGCCCCATAAAGTCAATGCCCCAGACATCAAAGATTTCACAAACTTGAATAGCATTTTGTGGCATTTCATTTCGTTGTGAAATATTTCCGTGACGCTGACAAGCTTCACAAGTTTTGATGAGATCTTGGGCATCCTTATAGATTGTGGGCCAATAAAACCCGGAATCAAACACCTTTTTGGTGGTGTAGTTTGGACTATGATGGCCCCCAGTGGGTCCAGCATGGCAAGCTTTGAGAATGTCAATAGTTTTCCTGTCCATAAACACACCGTCGGATGACTTGATCTGCACAGATTTTGAATAAGTAGGGGTCGTCCCAGAAGTAATGTTTAACATCCTTGAAGAATTTATTCTTCTGTTGGGTCGACATCCCCTTCACTATGAAGTTACCCGCATGGTAATTTGCGAAGTCAGCAAACCATGGGGTAGTAGAATCTCCACGAAAAGCAACCACATTGAGTTTCTCGAGAGGAAATGTTTCATTTATTTCCTTTTTCTCGAAAACATCTTGGTGTGGGTTCTCTAATCGGGACAGATGATCAGCAGCTAGGTTCTCAGCTCCCTTTTTATCACGTATTGTGATATCAAATTCTTGCAGGAGGAGAACCCAACGTAGTAATCTCGGCTTTGCATCTTTTTTTGCAAAGAGATATTTGAGAGCCGAGTGATCCGTATACACTACACATTTTGTCAAGATCAAATATGGCCGAAACTTCTCAAAGGCATACACCACAGCCAATAATTCTTTTTCTGTAGTGGTGTAATGAGTTTGAGCTTCAGTCATGGTTTTACTTGCGTAGTGGATAGGCTGAAAATGTTTGGCTTTTCGTTGCCCCAGGACTGCACCGATAGCAAAATCGCTTGCATCGCACATGAGTTCAAAGGGAAAATCCCAGTCGGGGGCAACCAGAATTGGTGCTTCAGTAAGCTTTTTCTTTAATGTTTCAAAAGCTTCGATGCACTCGGGTGAGAAGATAAAAGGAGCATCCTTTTCAAGAAGATGAGTCATAGGCCGGGCGATTTTAGAAAAATCTTGTATGAATCTACGATAGAAACCGGCATGACCCAAAAAACTCCTAATACCTTTGACGGTAGTGGGATGAGGTAATTTACCAATGACATCAACTTTAGATCTGTCAACCTCAATCCCGCTCTTTGATATCTTATGGCCGAGGACAATGCCCTCTTTGACCATAAAGTGACTCTTCTCCCAATTTAGACAAAGATTGGTGTCTTCACACCATTTCAACATGTTTTCTAAATGGGAGAGACATGTTTCGAATGAATCCCCAATGACCGAGAAGTCATCCATAAAGACCTCCATCGTTTTCCCGATCGTGTCGGAAAATATGGACATCATGCACCTTTGGAATGTGCCTGGAGCATTACATAAGCCGAAAGGCATACGTTTATAAGCAAAGGTTCCATAAGGGCATGTAAAGGTGGTCTTTTCTTGATCTTGTGGATCAATGGGGATTTGAAAGTAACCCGAGAAACCATCAAGGAAACAATAGTATTCGTTTCCCGCTAATCTCTCAAGCATCTGATCCATGAAGGGTAGAGGAAAATGGACTTTTCGGGTGGCATCATTTAACTTACGATAGTCAATGCAAACACGCCACCCAGTAACCAATCGAGTTGGAATCAACTCATTATCCTCATTTGTGACAACAGTTATGCCACCCTTTTTTGGAACACAGTGAATGGGACTAACCCAAGGACTATCAGAGATGGGATAAATCAATCCAGCATCAAGAAGTTTGAGAACTTCTTGTTTGATAACATCGTGGATTTTGGGATTTACCCTTCGCTGGTGTTGGACTGCTGGTTTAAAGTCATCCTCCATTAATATCTTGTGAGTACAAAATTCAGGGTCGATACCCTTTATGTCGGAGAGTTTCCAAGCAATGGCTTGCTTGTGTGACTTCAAAACCTTTATTAGAGCAGTCTTTTCCTCATCACTTAAGTCTTTAGCAATAATGACGGGTAATTTATCATCACCCTCCAAAAATGCGTACTCAAGATGAGGTGGTAAGTCTTTGAGTTCGACCTCAGGAAATTCATCGTTTTTCTCAACCGATTTGATTTCCTCATTATGAAGTTTAACGGGAGGGAGTGGAGGAGAATTGTCCAGATTTAACAATCTCTCAAGAAGAAGAATATCTCCCTCCAGATCAATCTCAGCGTCATCAATTCCTTCCAGAAATGAATCACACTCGAGAAAAGCATCGATCTCTTCCAAATTGAAATTACTTCCCTCAAATGGAGTGAGAGAAGGGGAAGAGTCGGAAATGATAGGTAGAGAAGATGTGGTGGGATCTCCACTCACAGAATTATGAGAATAACCAAGAAACTCTTGAGATTACTCCTCTGAAACAATATCAATGACATCGATTCGGTTAACCGATTCAGATTCATAATTTGAAGAGTACTTCGAAGTTTGATCGAGGTTAAAGGTAACAGCTTCATTATCCACACGTAATGTGATTTCATGCTCAAATACATCAATGAGAGCACGGCCCGTTTTTAGGAATCCTCTTCCAAGAATGAGAGGAACCCTAGGATCAGCATCGAAATCGACAACCACAAAGTCAGCTGGAAAATGGAACTTCCCTACTTTCACAAATACATCCTCAACAATGCCGCGTGGATGAGATGTGGAACGATCTGCAAGCTCAAGAGTCATGCAGGTAGTAGTGAGTTCAGGAAGAGAAAGTTTCTACCACACTGAATAAGGCATCAGGTTAATGCTTGCACCAAGATCGGCCAAGGCATAGCATTCAACCATTCCTGGAAAGACACAAGGTAGTAAAAATCTTCCAGGATCTCCAAGCTTCACGGGAAGTTTTTTCAAGATAACTGCTGAGCAGTTCTCATTTAATGGAGGCTTTGCCATTTCAAACAATTTTTCCTTGTTGCTTAACAAGTGTTTGATTGTGGAGGCAAACTTGGGCATCAGAATGATAGCATCCGCAAAACTTATGTCAAAATGTAATTCCTGGAAAATTTTGAAAATTTTTTCCATTTTTTGACTAGCTTTTTCACGGAGCTTTTGCTCATTTAAACGTGATGGGTAAGGAATAGAAGGTTTGGATTTAGGGTTTTCAACACGGATTTCATGCGATTCAAAAACAACTCCTGGTTTGGGTTTTGGTTTCTGGAAAACTTGAGGTAGGACATTGTTGGCACCTCCGGTATTAGTAGGAAGTTCCTTGTCCTTAATCACCTCAGGTTCACTTTCCACTACCTTGGGGAGAGGAGAAGAAGTGGTAGTAGGAATAGTGGGTCCATCATAAGCTTTACCACTGCGTGTAGTGACAGCTTTGAGTTCACCCTTTGGGTTTGGAATGGTATTACCAGGGAGACCTCTCGAGGTAGAAGGTGGATTGATGTGGTTCATGAGACTGGCAAGCATATTCTTAACCTCGCTGTGAGAGTGATCAATCTTGTTTGAAAGCTCATTCTTTAGCTCGTTTCCTTGCTTGTATATTGAAGATTGAAATTCATTCCTCAATCCAGAGATCTGATTTTGTATTCCCTTCATTTTGGTCTCATTAAACTTGATGTAGTTATCAAGTTCATTTGGGAGAGGTCCTTGGTGATTAGGAGCTGAATACCCTTGATTACCCCTCTGGGGTGGGTATTGATTGTTCGGGGCATGAAATTGATTTTGCATGTTTTGCCCTCTTTGTTGATTAGGATTGATCCTATTTGGATTGTTGGGAGGAGGAAATCCGGGTGGTCCAAATTGATTGCTAGCACGGTGGTTTGGGTCCACTTGAGGACGGTATTGATTACCTCCTTGATTGGATGTTCCGGCTATAGCATTGACATCAAATGTATTGCCATCGGTGGCAGTACAATTATAGTAAGCATGAGGACCACCACAAGTAACACAAACTTCTATTTTTTTGACTTCAGCAGTGTGAGAAGTTTGCGGAGCGGACTCTTTCTTTTGTGTGGAGAAAACCAAAGCTTGAATAACCTTCGTGAGTTCAGCAAGCTGAGTATCAGTACTGGATTGACTCACGGGAGATGAAGTGGAAGGACCAACACTAGCCTGGGGATTATATGTCCTGTTTCGTGTAGTGCGGACCTTAGACTTATTTTCAATGAGTGCAATGGCTTCCTTAGTGGATTTGCTCAGAAAATTACCTCCAGCTGAGGCATTGAGAGAATCTTGGTCAGATGGGTTTAACCCACTGTAGAAAGTGTCCATCTGCATCAAATCGGTGAAACCGTGATGAGGACATTTGCGGAGCAATTCTTTGAAACGATCCCATGCTTCTCCAAATGGTTCATCAAACCTTTGAGTGAATTTCATGATTTCATTTTTAAGATGCGTGGTTTTAGAAGGAGTAAAGAATTCATTTACGAATTTTTGAACCAAATCTTCCCATGTTCTAATTGATCGAGGGGGTTGTTTGTCAAGCCAAATCCGGGCTGCCCCATCGATAGAAAACGGGAAAAGAAGAAGTTTGATTGATTCCTCCGGGACATTTTTACATTTGATGGTGGATGTGATTTTATTGAACCATCGAACGTGATCTTGAGGATCGTCCCTCTCAAAACCATAGAATTGACGCGATGTTACAAGGTTTATCAACCCAGTTTTCAGCTCAAAATTCTCAGCCACGATGGCTGGAACAATAATGGCATCTCCATAACCCTCGGTGGGAGCTTGGAGAAGCTCATTCATAGGACGGTCTTCTACCATGATGACAGGGGTTTGGGGATCAGTCCGTATCTCGGGTACGACTGATGGAGCAGAACGTCTCCGACGTCTTCGAGGTATGTTTCCAAGCTCACGTAAAGGGCTTGATGACCTAGAAGAACGAGTGCGCATGCACTTAGCAAAAATTTTCAATTAAAATCAAGATCGAGAGAAAACACAAGTGAACTAAAACCAATAATCAACAAACGTACGGTAGCTCTCTAAAAGATAAACGCACAGAGTGGCGGAGAAGCAGAGGTGGGAAATTAATGCTCCTTAAACACCCGCTTCTTTCAGTCCGACAATTTAATGTTAGACTATCCTTAAACCTCCGTTATAGTTTGTTTATCAATCAAAGGTGAGCCGATATTCGCAAGTGATACAAAGGCAAGTTTTTATCTTAGGTTTGGGAACTTATTATGGCCGTACCCCCAGTTAGGTAGTACTCAGTCTTGGTTCTCGATGGTTAATTTTTATTATTTGTTTATTTTTAAAGAAAACAGAAAATGTTTTTGGGTTTTTAATTTTTATGTGATAAAAATAATATATAATATATATAGAAAAGAAAAGAAAAATATTTTTGGTATTTTATATTGTTTTTGGGAAATAGGAACTTCTTGGAAGAAGGATCTCGAATCACTAATCGCTAAAACTTACACAACTGTCGCAGCACACCTCCCCGGCAGCGGCGCCAAAATTTGATCCGTGCTGAACACACCTATAAATAAATGTAGACAGAGGATACACGTGAACAATTACAAATTACCCCTTTGTGAAAAAAGATACTTGCAAAGACTCACGTTCGTGTGTAGTGTTAAGACAGGTAAGTAATTACCCGAATCGTTTCCCAACGAGATGTGAATGGGCAAACTGTTAAAAGCTAGGATTAGAGTGACTGATGATTTAGATTGCTTTTGATTTTGCTTTTTAACAATTCTAAATAACAAATGATAAACAAATATTCACAAGATAATTAAACGCGAATAAAATGAAACTAAAACGCGTAACGGAAAAGCTAAAATGGGACAAAAAATGAAATTTATGAAATTTAAAACCTAAAAATGTAAAATGACTTAAAACTTATTTAAAAACTAAAATTATATTTTTTTTATGCTCTTTATTTAATTATTTAATTACTAATTAAACTAATTTAAATTATAAAAAATACTAAATGAACAAGGAAAATTCTAAAACTTTTTCTAAAAATATTATTAAGTAAATAGAAGCTAAGAAAATTATAAAAATGAAACTTGCTTAATTAAAATTTAAAAAGATAAATTCTATTAAATAGAAAGCTATCACTATATTTCTATTTTTGATTTTCTTAAGGTCTAAAAATAAGATTATATTTTTCCTAGATTAAAAATGACAAAAGAAAATTATGAAAATTGGATTTATATTTTTCTGATTATTTTTCTATTTATTATGATTTAATTACTATGTTAAACTAATTAAAAGATTAAAAATATTAAAACTATTAAGAAAAATCTGAAACTTTTTTCTAAATTACTTTATAAGATTACAAGGCTAAGAAAAATAAAATGGTGGAACAAGCTTATGGAGATAAGCTGCTAATAAGCTAAACAGCTTATTAAATCTTAAAATTGAAAACTAAGAAGGGTTAAGGAATAAACTTTGCAAAGTAAAACTGAGAAGTGAGCTAGCCAAGGTGGGTTATGCAGTGAACTTGTCACCCAGGCAACCCAGGTTCGAATCCCACACACAACCTTTTTACTAACTTATTTTTTTTTTGAACTTTTCTTTTACAAGCTTACTTATAAGCTATATATTAACAACTTTAAAACTGGAATTATTTTTAGAACAAGCTCAATAAGCTAGAAACAAGCTCAAAAGCTTAACAGTCCACTTTATGGGCTGTTAAGGCTTTGGATTTCTTCAAATGAAGCTAAAAGCTTGAAATTAAGCTATAAGCTTATGGACAGAACTAAAATGGACTAAGTTATGTATGATTAAGCTAAGGGAATCAAGAAACACTGGCTGATAAGCCAGAAAAAGCCCAGAATAAGCCAATGGCTTATCTGATGTCTGCACTATTGCAGGCACAGGGCAAAATGGCCTGTTTTGCAGGCTTAATTTAAAGGTCTTATGGACTTCTAAAAATCTTGCAAAAAATTCCTAAGATAGATGAGCTGGGTGACTATCTAAGTCCAGAAAATCAGATCATGAGAGCTTATGGTGTGAAAATTAAAAATCAAGGAAAATCCTTGAAAACCACAAAATCTGTTTTAAGTTTCTGAGTAGGCAGGTTTCTAAGAAACTTTTTCTAGGCTATGGGTGACTTAACCAGGCTTTGGTGAATGACTATATGGACTAAGTGAAGTGCAAAGATGGCAAAGTAATGGACTAAACAAGCTTGTAGCTATAAATAGCTTGTATGAGCTTACTGAGGTCTGTTTTGATCACAAGGTACTAGAAACTGCTATACCTATCTATGAGGCTAATCAAAAGTTGGAAATAGCTTCTTAGGACTGTGAAAAGCTAGCTCAAAGTTGAGCTTGTGGTCAATGTACAGTAACTGGAGGTTTGACCTAGTTTGACTGCTAAACCAAACAACCCTTTAAGGTGTTTCTGTTTTGGTTTTGAACTGAGAAAGATTATTTTAAGCACTAATCTGAACTCTAATGATCCTAACAAATGTATTAAGCTATGAAAATGGACTTGTGACTGAAAATAGAGTATTAATATTAAGCTAGCTTATAGAAGCTATTTTTGGCTTTTTAAGTTTTTTAAGTAAATTGAAGAAACAAGCTATATAATTCTATGAAACTGAATGAAATATGATTAAGAACTACTAATAAGCTGAGAGTTATACAGATAAGCTACTAATAAGCTACTTAACAGTGAATTGAAAATGAAGCAAAAACTTTAGAAAAAGCTTACAATCGAATTGGAATGTGAAACAAAGAACTAGGACCAGAACCAATTCTAGCTTGTTAACACAAGCTAGAAAACTATAATAAGCCTTCCACAATAGCTTTTAATACCCAGAGTAGCTTATTTGACCCCCCATTGACTTTCATTGACTTTTTTCAATACTTGAAATTAAGAACTGGTTTAATCTATATAAACTTACATGAAGCTATGATATGTGAGCTTATAGTAAGGGTAATTGGAGCTTTTGATGATAATTAAAAGGACTTAGAACTTAATTCGAATCACAGATAATCTTGAAATGTAAATTGCTAGTGAACTGAGTTTAATACTGAATAAAACAAGAACAATGAACTCAAAGTAACTTATATTGATAACTTGAAGCTTACAATTACAAAGATAAGAACTGAATAAGAAAAACGATTAACTAAAATTAACTACTACTCTATTATCTATTACATTGTTCTATTTATACAAAATACAACTGGGAAACCCTAAGTCGACATCTCTGAACTCTTCTGCACCCTTGGATTGCTTCAAATCGATCTCAGCCATTGATTTGGATTTTGGCGCCAAAATTAGAGATAGTGGATTTGAGCAGGTTATAGCATTAAATGCATTTCAGGGAGGTGGAGAAGAAGCATTCAATGCACTTTGTATTGTTAGGTAGCGTGTAGGAGGAGGGGGAGTGGTATTTGCAGGAAACTATGGGTGAGGTGGTTTGTGGGGTTGTGAGGTTAGGGAAGAGTTTGACCAGGTCAAACTCTGGTTTTAAATACCAGGGTTGGGTCGGGTTGTTTTAATAGAAGGATTGGGCTTTAGGTTGGGCTTAGGAGGGTGTGGACTGGATTGGGGAGTCATAAGGTGGATTAGGATTTGGGCTTTAATAATAAAAGGTCCGGTTTGGTTTGATATTATCACAAGGATTAATTTTGTAATTCCTGAAATTTGAGGTGAATTTGGCAGCTTCAAGTATTCATGGCAAGCTTCCAAAGTATTCCATGGGGTATAATTTGCCAAGTATGAATAATGTGAGGATCACAAATGAGATTTTCCAAAATTACACTTCCAGGGACTAAATCTGCCAAACTTGAAACTCCAGGGATCAAACATGTAATTTCACTAAACTTGCCACCCAAGGACCATATTTGCCATAGAAGAATAGCGCAAGGACCAAAATTTATTTTTCTCAAAGTTTTTAAATCCCAGGGACCATTTTTGTCCATTTTGCAAAGTTCAGGGACTAAACTTGTAATTTTATGAAACTTCACACCAAAGGACTATATATGTTTATTTTATGATTCTTAAAGGACCTTTGATGACTTTTCCTGTTTTTAGAATAACCAGGGACTAGTTTTGACAACTTTTGAAAGTTGAGGGACTGAAACTGCCAATTATGCAAACTTTGTTCGTTTTTTATCTGTTTTTAAACATTTTGCATCTGAAACATATAAAACACAATTCTGGGATAATTTCAGTATTATGATGCATTTCTGAGTGTTTTTGGATGTTTTGGCAGCTCAGATTAGGTAAAAATGATGAGTATTTAGACACTCATCAATAACCTATGCATATGCCTTCTGAGTAATTGGGGTATAAAGGAGTTTTGTACATAGGAAATTATTTTAGTTAGCGTTGGGTAACACCCCCAAAATCTGGCATTGCGGAAGCATTCGGGTCATGGGGTGTTACTAAATTGATAATCACAACACAAGGTGTACAACCCATAAAAATTCATAGGCAAAAATGACTATTTTACCCTTTGACTTTTCAAAGTTGACTTTGACTTTGACTTTCGACTATTTGACTTTTACCGTAAAGTAAAAACAAATACTGTAACTGGTAATTTTCCAAGTTAAATAATTCACTCTTCTTTGAATTATTATTCTCTGAACGTTTTCGTTCACCTCTGTCTATAATTAACTATTTAATGTTAATTATAACTACTTTTATATTAAATAATATTACTTTATTATTTAATATTATTACTTCTATTAATTATAAAAATTTAATCGTGTAAACTTTCCTCGTGATCAATGCAAGACTATGATAAGTCTATGTGTCCAATATACCCTATTTTCACCAATAGTCATATTTTATATGAACTATTGCCACTTTGTTATTTTTACGTAAAGATAATACTCTTTACGTAATACGCTTACTCAGATCTACGTTATTAGGTTTTATCAACGTATACACTCTCCATTAAACTTATCACACATCTAATATACTTAGTTGGAGTATATTGATAAGTTTTGACATTTTTGTAAGTATGTGTTGCCCGATTTTAAGTTTCGTGACTTAAGGGCTTAACATTAGTAATTACCGGGACCAAACTATACCCCGTAAGACTATACTTATCATAGCAACTAAGCACCACACCACCTCAAGTAGGAGGTGGCGTGCATTTATCTATCACAAAGACCTGGTGGCCTTGCTAAATCACCTCTTGCACTAGAACATGACACATAATTTACACTAGTTACAAGGTTACATAGTTATTACTATCACATATCTTCATTTGATAAGACAAAAATTCACCAAAAATCTCTCTCAACCTTCTTTGGTTCCTCTTGATGTCGTACAACATAAACAACCATACCACCATCATTTTTATAAGTATGTGTTGCCCGATTTTAAGTTTCGTGACTTAAGGGCTTAACATTAGTAATTACCGGGACCAAACTATACCCCGTAAGACTATACTTATCGTAGCAACTAAGCACCACACCACCTCAAGTAGGAGGTGGCGTGCATTTATCTATCACAAAGACCTGGTGGCCTTGCTAAATCACCTCTTGCACTAGAACATGACACATAATTTACACTAGTTACAAGGTTACATAGTTATTACTATCACATATCTTCATTTGATAAGACAAAAATTCACCAAAAATCTCTCTCAACCTTCTTTGGTTCCTCTTGATGTCGTACAACATAAACAACCATACCACCATCATAGTTTTGATACAAGCTTCAAGTTATACTACAAAGATGAAGACCTTAGTTATTTCTACATAGTTCAAGAGTTATTTTGGTGATTTCTTGGACAAGTTAAGAGATATACAAGGGTTTAGAGGCTGAGTTTAAAGAGTTCTTAGAAGGCTTACATAAGGTTAAAATCAAGTGGTGAAAAGATTCAAGAGAAGTGTTAAAGACTAGAGGTGATTAGGTTTGATTTGTGTTGTAATTCTTGTTGATTTCCAACCAAATCATTGTAAGATTATGTTTAGTTTTTACGTATTTATTCCTTTTTGGTGTATTCCATGTCTTGTACAAGTTTTATATGTGTTAAGACTTGATTGATGTTGTACATAACTTAAAAGATGGATAAAACTTGTTAGAAACATCTTTGAGATAACTAGGACAAGCCCTAAGTAGATTTTATGAAGCTGAAATTCCGAACAGCCCCAAAGAATGATTAAACTGATCATCTCAGTAAACTTTGAGGTTAAGGCAATAAGATAACCCTGTAGAGCTATGTCTTGTGGTCGTTTCGCCGAGTGGCGCACCTCATAACTCATCCCGATGAATAAACTAGAGCTAAAAAGGTAAAATATGTCAAAAACTGACTAACATAATTCATTGGACAAAACGGGACAGTTCTGGTCGTTTCTGGAACTCGTCGTAGTTTTATGATAGGAAGCTAAGACATAAACTTAAACGTAGGAAAAAGCCTCGCGTTCTAAAGTGTTGTACAACTCAAAACTGGTGCTGTCCAACTGCACTTAATCACAAGTTTAAAATTGGTGCTGGACAAAAAGCTTACTGATCTGGAATTAAAACGCGATTTTCACCCATTTTTTTTTTGTTCGAACCACTGAAAGTGTAAAACACAAAAGTTGCTCAGAATGATGTTTTATACAAGAACACGCGAGCACGTAAGCTGAAAGTGAAAAAAAAACACAATAGTTGCTCAGAATGATGTTTTATACAAAAACTCGCGAGCACGTAAGCTGAAAGTGAAAAACGAAAGCTGTATACTATAAAAACCAACTCGACCTATTTAAGACCAAAAAGTAGCCATGACTTAAGAGTATTTATGGAGTTTTGATCTCTTGAGGCCTAAACACAGCCAAGGAAGTGGTCTCAAGGTCTTCTAACCGAGTCATAGCGATGGCTACGGTCTTGGTTTCTTTCTCAATATTGTGTGTCTAGCCGCACGGCTAGCTTGGGTTTGATGACCCTAAACTTGTCATTGAGACTTGTTCAATAAATTGACTCATTTTCTTGACTTCAACAAAGTTATGAAACGCCATTAGCAATTTCATAACAACGCACTTGACAATTAAATTGGTAGCATTCACACTTGATAAATGTTACACTAAACCTTCTCACGAATATTTAATACCAATAGTCTTTGACGAAACACGACAAATGTTTTATGCATCATTTGTCTCGTCAAATACTTTTTACTTATAAATGATAAGTACTACAATAATAGGGAGTTTCATTATTATAAGAGGCCTCTTCGGGGTGTCGTATCAACGAGTTGTGGATTTACAAATTAAAGTGTCCTGGCTCCTCATATGTTCACTACATGACCTCTAGATTCTGATAGCCCGAAAGGTAATACGAAGTTATTTATAAAAGGCTATTAGCCAAACCACATTTTAAGGATGCTTCACTCATCTACACAACATAAGATATATGTACAACATCATAATCAAGTCAATGACTTTACATATACTTGTACACTCATATTGTACACTATACTAAGACACGATCACTATACTCTCATAGGTCATTGTTAAAGATCGTGGTCTCGCCATACACTATCTGTTGTTATAAACTACTACTGATTACTACGGTGAGTTCATAACCCCTACTTTTATTCATTTTGAACTACTTTGGGGGAGATACATGCTACTACTTTTATTATGATCACAATTGTTTGAAAACTATGCTCTGAACTGAATATATTATTGCTTGTGTCTAAGTTCCCTTATGCCATAAGTCCCCCACATCATGGACCATTAATCACTTGTGAGTGAACGCGAATGTAGTAGATAGGCCTATCGGGATTGATGAATCCCATTTGTGTTAGCTGGATAAGTAACCAAACGTACTATATTTGAAACTCTAGGTATATGACAAGTACCTACACGGGGCAATTATTATCCTATATATCATTGTTGATATATACAGTCAGTTTGAGTTCCATGAGCTTAGATGCAATAATATACTGCTTTTCGAATTATGGGTGTATAACAACGTAACCCACTGTCTATTAAACTTGCAATCTTGTGATCAACTGCTTTACTATAAACCTATGAATTCACTCAACCATTGTGTTGACTTTTTAGCATGTTTATCTCAGGTTCGAAAGGAATTAGCTGGCATGTGAAGGCGCACGAAAAAAAACACATTTTGAAGACGATGCATATATTATCATTCGAAAAACTTTACAACTTTTATGTTGTACATTTTGTAAACTTGTGGGACCTCTTTGTAAACTCTGATATTTTAATCGAATGATAATTTATTTCAAAACGTCTCATTTAGAGTTGTTTTCTGTAATTTGTGTTGTGAACTATGAAGTAATACCTTAGTGACACTATCTTCCGCTGCGATATTTTGGGGGTGTTACAGATTGGTATCAGAGCTACAGTTATAGAGAACCGGTTTGCATTTGAACCTAGACTATAACTACATCTTACATTAAGACCCACTTTACTCATTGATGTCTTCTACATTCTGTGCGCCATACTTACTCCTTAACACAATGCTGTATTATTTTTTTATACAGACTGTTTATATGAACGATTGACAATATGACTGCGTATGCCTATTCCAAGGCAGTACGGCACAACCAGAATTCCCTGGTCATGCATATTTTCTGATGATCTACGAAATTACTCGAGACACTGTAATTGATATAATTACCATTCTTATATCTTAGTCATTGTGAGATACACAACTTGATTACTCATATATCTCAGACATTGTGAGATACACAACTTGATTACTCATATATCTCAGGCATTGTGAGATATACAACTTGCTTATTTATATATCTCAGACATCGAGAGACACACAATAGTCTTATCTATTTCTCAGACATTGAGAGATACACATTAGTACTTATTTATCTTTCCAACACTGTGAGTTGCACAATGGTCTCTCTGGTATTTCTCAAACATTGCGAGAAAACTATTTCATAAATATGAACTTACCAACTCTTTTGAACGCTATGTCGATTTTCTTTGATTATTTTACTCCTCATCTTCGAGGATGAGTGTGAACATTCATTCCATACTTTCGGAACACTTATGACGTCTCGTAACACATCGCCTCGTAACTCATCGGTTTAGTATGAGTGTTTTGTCGGAAATTCTTAAGTAGAATGATTTATAATATCTTTATTTAAATGGATTGGGACGCCTTTTTATTTAAATAAAGAAATTGTGAATCGCCAAACCATAAGTTTATATTTCTTTATTTACATTGTGTGGGACGCCTCTCTATGTAAATAATGAATTATAAATAAGTGGGCTTATTTGTATCCAATAAGACATGAGTATAAACTCGAACTTGAAAATCACCAGTATTCTACCACTCAGCAAAAATCTTAAGATCTCATTTGAACTACCTGAGTTCATTCTTAAGTTATCACTTTTGTCATTACAATTTTTTTTTTCAATTATGAGCTATTTATTGAGTTAACAGATTTGTTACACTCTTGATTTGGTTCAATCTTGAACTAACAGACTAAGTACGTATTCTACCTGCTTACTCGGGTGCGTGAGATGCCTGCTTTACTTAAGTGTGTGGACACCTACGTATAAGCTCTCCCACGAGCTCCTCTCACTTGTTGGCCCATGTTCTGGGAACATTGCCTCTTGAAATATCCTCACATCCAAAGTAAGTTACCACTGGTTGAGGATTATCACCATTAACAGGATTCTTAACCTTATAATCATTGGTCATATGGCCTACCTTCTAGCCATTTCTGCACCTAACAGTGCAAGAACCAATATGATGCAACTTGAATTGATGACATAATGGTTTATTCTTGACATTACCTCTTCTTTCAGCTGAGGCAACGACATCATAGACTCTGGCATTCTCTTGCCTTCTGTTTTGCTATTGTTGGGTCCTTGAGCAGACCAAGCTCGCACAACTTGATCCACTGGATTACGAGACATCGGGATTGTTACATCCAGTGTGAGTGGATCAAACGAACTTACGATCCATTGAATATTGAGTGGAAGTTCACAGATGAACTTTTCCAATAACATCTCATTGGTTGAGACTATCATTAGGCACACTATTACTAACTCTTGAAAGTGATGGATATAAGTCGTGATATCAACACCACTGACAGCAGGAAAACTTCACCTCCATTTCTTGCACCTCATTCCGAGGGAAATACTTCTTGATTAATAACTTCTTCAACTTAGTCCAAGCAATCTTGTAAGTATTCTCAATACTAATAGATTGAGCAACAACATTCCACCATGACAAAACATTGTTCAGAAATGTGCTTGTGGCATATTTGACTCTGCAGTATTCAGCACAGTTGTTGATTAGCAATACAAACCCTGTCCTCTCAAACCAATAAGTCAAACTAATTGTTCCTTCGTGCTTTTGAAATTTCTTAGCTTGCCACTCATGAAATCCATGTAAGAGCAGCCTTTAACTACTAGTACAACATTCACTCCTACGGCGCCTTCAATTGGACTTGCATTATTAGGCCCTTCAGTTGAGTCCTAATATTAATCATAGCACTTATGCTCACCTATCAAAACTTTAAAAGAGTCATGATTTTACCTGGGAATGTGAGACCAGAAATTCACTACAAATACCCACACTTTTTTCCCAGACAGCTTAACATCGGACTATTCAAGATCCTGATTAGGATTGGTCCGGAGCTACCACCAGAACTTAGTAATGTACACAACGTCTCTTAATTTAGCAAAGTACATAACAAGTGTCATACTGATGAGACACTCACTATTCCTCTGGAAACCTTACTAAAGAACCTATCGAAATCATAGACCCTAAGGTCAAACGACTTAAGCAAAGTCGCACTCCTATTGTTAAAATCGTTGGAATTCTCGCCAAAGTTTGAATATACTTGGGAACGAGAAGACTAAATGCGACAGAAGTACCCCCACCTCTTTTGAGGCACATCATCAACTCATAACACAAATTAAATCATGAGGACATGATTCCCTTAACCGGTGAAGACTGTAGCAACCCGTAAAAATTCATAAGGCAAAAATGACTATTTTACCCTTTGACATTTCAAAGTTGACTTTGACTTTGACTTTTGACTATTTGACTTTTACCGTAACGTAAAAATAAATACTGTAACCGGTAATTTTCCAAGTTAAATAATTCACTCTTCTTTGAATTATTACTCTCTGAACATTTTCGTTCACCTCTATTTTAATGATTTAATTATAACTACTTTTATATTAAATAATATTACTTTATTATTTAATATTATTACTTCTATTAATTATGAAAATTTAATCGTATAAACTTTCCTCGCGACCAACATAAGACTTTGTTATTTTTACGTAAACATTATACTCTTTACGTAATACGCGTACTCAAACCTACGTTATTAGGTTTTATCAACGTATACGCTCTCCATTAAACTTATCACACATCTAATATACTTAGTTGGAGTATATTGATAAGTTTTGACATTTTTATAAGTATTACATTTTTGTGTTGCCCGATTTTAAGTTTCGTGACTTAAGGGCTTAACATTAGTAATTACCGGGACCAAACTATACCCCGTAAGACTATACTTATCATAGCAACTAAGCACCAAACCACTTCAAGTAGGAGGTGGCGTGCATTTATCTATCACAAAGACCTGGTGGTCTTGCTAAATCACCTCTTGCACTAGAACATGACACAAAACTTACACTAGTTACAAGGTTACATAGTTATTACTATCACATATCTTCATTTGATAAGACAAAAATTCACCAAAAATCTCTCTCAACCTTCTTTGGTTCCTCTTGATGTCGTACAACATAAACAACCATACCACCATCATAGTTTTGATACAAGCTTCAAGTTATACTACAAAAATGAAGACCTTAGTTATCTCTACATAGTTCAAGAGTTATTTTGGTGATTTCTTGGACAAGTTAAGAGATATACAAGGGTTTAGAGGCTGAGTTTAAAGAGTTCTTAGAAGGCTTACATAAGGTTAAAATCAAGTGGTGAAAAGATTCAATAGAAGTGTTAAAGACTAGAGGTGATTAGGTTTGATTTGTGTTGTAATTCTTGTTGATTTCCAACCAAATCATTGTAAGATTATGTTTAGTTTTTATGTACTTATTCCTTTTTGGTGTATTCCATGTCTTGTACAAGTTTTATATGTGTTATGTCTTGTGGTCGTTTCTCCGGGTGGCGCACCTCATAACTCATCCCGATGAATAAACTAGAGCTAATATGGTAAAACATGTCAAGATCTGACTAACAGAGTTCATTGGACAAAACGGGACAGTTCTGGCCGTTTCTGGAACTCATCGTAGTTTTATGATATGAAGCTAAGACATAAACTTAAACGTAGGAAAAAGCCTTACATTCTAAAGTGTTGTAGAACCTAAGATATGGCCTTTTCGGCGGGACTGCAGAGTGCTGTCCAACTGCACTTAATCACAAGTTTAAAATTGGTGCTGGACAAAAAGCTTACTGATCTGGAATTAAAATGAGATTTTCACCCTTTTCTGTTCTGAACCACTGAAAGTGTAAAACATGAAAGTTGCTCAGAATGATGTTTTATACAAATACGCGAGTGCACGTAAGCTGAAAGTGAAAAACGAAGGTTGTAGAATATAAAAACCAACTGGACCTGTTTAAGACCAAAAAGTAGCCATGACTCAAGAGTCTTTATGGCGTTTTGATCTCTTGAGGCCGAGACACAGCCAAGGCTAAGCCAAGGAAGTTGTCTCAAGGTCTTCAAACCGAGTCATAGCGATGGCTATGGTCTTGGTTTCTGTCTCAAGGTTGTGTGTCTAGCCGCACGGTTAGCTTGGGTTTGATGACCCGAAACTTGTCATTGAGACTTGTTCAATTAATTGACTCATTTTCTTGACTTCGACAAAGTTATGAAACGCCATTAGCAATTTCATAACAACACACTTGACAATTAAATTGGTAACATTCACACTTGATAAATGTTACACTAAACCTTCTCACGAATATTTATTACCAATAGTCTTTGACGAAACACAACAAATGTTTTATGCAACATTTGTCTCGTCAAATACTTTTTACTTATAAATGATAAGTACTACAATAATATGGAGTTTCATTATCATAAGAGGCCTCTTCGGGGTGTCGTATCGACGAGTTGTGGATTTACGAATTAAAGTGTCCTGGCTCCTCATACGTTCACTACATGACCTCTAGATTCTGATAGCTCGAACGGTAATACGAAGTTATTTATAAAAGGCTATTAGTCAAACCACATTTTAAGGATGCTTCACTCATCTACACAACATAAGATATATGTACAACATCTTAATCAAGTCAATGACTTTACATATACTTGTACACTCATATTGTACACTATACTAAGACACGATCACTATACTCTCGTAGGTCATTGTTAAAGATCGTGGTCTCGCCATACACTATCTGTTGTTATAAACTACTACTGATTACAACGGTGTGTTCATAGCCCCTACTTTTATTCGTTTTGAACTACTTTGGGGGAGATACATGCTACTACTTTTATTATGATCACAATTGTTTGAAAACTATGCTCTGAACTGAATATATTATTGCTTGTGTCTAAGTTCCCTTATGCCATAAGTCCCCACATCATGGACCATTAATCACTTGCGAGTGAACGCGAATATAGTAGATAGGCCTATCGGTTTTGACGAATCCCGTTTGTGTTAGCTGGATAAGTAACCAAACGTACTATATTTGAAACTCTAGGTATATGGCAAGTACCTACACGGGGCAATTATTATCCTATATATCATTGTTGATATATACAGTCAGTTTGAGTTCCATGAGCTTAGATGCAATAATATACTGATTTTCGAATTATGGGTGTATAACAACGTAACCCACTGTCTATTAAACTTGCAATCTTGTGATCAACTGCTTTACTATAAATCTATGAATTCACTCAACCATTGTGTTGACTTTTTAGCATGTTTATCTCAAGTTCGAAAGGAATTAGCTGGCATGTGAAGGCGCGCGAAAAAAAAATATTTTGAAGACGATGCATATATTGTCATTCGAAAAACTTTACAACTTTTATGTTGTACATTTTGTAAACTTGTGGGACCTCTTTGTAAACTCTGATATTTGAATGATAATTTATTTCAAAACGTCTCATTTAGAGTCATTTTCTGTAATTTCTGCTGTGAACTATGAAGTAATACCCTAGTGACACTATCTTCCGCTGCGATATTTTGGGGGTGTTACCCAAGGTAATAAAGAACGGAATACATACACCATTTTAATTAATTCAATCAAGAAAATATTGTTTACAACGTAGTTTGAGTTAATAAAGTGAGGCCCACAAATTTAGTTGTCCCAGCCAAAAACAAGTCATAGTTTAAAAGCCACAGTATTAAGACAGTAGTCTATGACCCTTGCCCTGCCACCACCTTGTCAAATTAGTCAGCATAAACACCTGAGAAAAACATGCTAAAAGTCAGCAAAAAACTGGTGAGTTCATAGGTTTATTAATAACATTAAAATCAATTGTTTGGACCGTGAGTTTGGTATATGAACATTATAATGCATATAATGTCATAAGTAAATAGTCTATTACGCTAGCACTATGTTCATGCAACCGAAGCTATAACTTGTGTTTCGACATGGTATACGTTGGTTTGCCTATCCGGGCAACCCGAACGGGGACGTTACTCCCAATAGATCTATTTATAATATACGCGCTTAACAGCAGGAATTGACAGCTCATGAGTTTGGTCAAATTGGGACATAATAGGGCTTAGGCTAATCCACGTAATAGTTTGATAAAAATAGTGTTGGTCCATCAAATAGTTTGGCATGTTTCTCACCCCAATTGTAAAACAAGTATAAATAGAGTAGGGCTATAAACTCACCTTGGTAAATAGCAGTCAGATCACAAAATAGTTCAGACAGTGTTCAGAACCAACACGCGACCTAAATTAGTAAGGTTTGTTTTAGTTCACAGTTTAAATTCAAGATCTTCAGGAGTTGTAAGGAGTTTATGTTGTTGTTGCTGGTGTGGCAGCATTTAAGTTTGGAACAATGTTTTAACATTTGGAGGTATTGGCTCATTGGATGTATACAAGTGTACATTAGAGAAAGATCAAGACGAATAAGCTTCCGGATTGACATAAATCGGAAGACTACGAACGGAAGACAATGACTATCGTGTGTCAAACGTTGACGACATACGGAAACGTTGTCGTTAAGTGAGTATATATATTTTACCAAGTGTGTACATGAGTAAGTGTGTGTATGATGGTGTGTGTATATGTATATTCGTACATACATATAGTTTTGTAAAGGATTGTCTCATTTGAAAATTTCTCGTCATTGTTTATATCATTTCACGATATGTTAATAATTCTTGTATACATGTAATAATCGTGTTAACAAAATTGTAAACTTGTGTTTGAAAATAATCGTTTTGTAGTCTAACGACTAATATAAGTTTGATAAAACATTTCGAGTTATATGCAAATAAAACAATGACTAGTTCATGTTTCCAAGTTTAGTGTTTCGACTTGTTTATATATCGATATTTATGAAAAATATGTTTTTCATTGTATGACAATCAAAATGATTTATAACTTAAGGCGTTTGTTATATGACTCACGTTGAGTTTCTACTTACCCCGTGTGACAAAATATTAGTCGAGTGGTTTCAAGTATAAAGTTGTAATGATTTTAACGACCACTTGAGCGGTGACGAATCACAACTCGTGTATTCGGGACGGGTTATTTCAAATTCGCTATAATATTAAAGTTTGTGACGGATTGGGCTGTGGCCCAAGCGTAAATAAAAAAGGACTAAGTTTATTCACCCATTATGGGCTGTAACAGTAAAGGCCAGCGGCCTGTGTCTTTCTTTGACTACATGGGCTTCGGCCCAAGTTGATTATTTAATATTCAATGAAACTTGGCCTGGTGAACTAGTAATAGACACAAGATTTCCTTGTGGGTTTTAAGAATTCTCGGCCCACATAGGATGACCCAAAAAAATCCTCTATGCGACATCTTTGGAAAATCAACAACTGAGTTCACAATCAGTTTTGTTGAGCAGTTAGGTGAGGAAAAGGTTCGAACCCTGAACCCGACCAAGACATGATTTACAAGGGATTTGGTCTCATGTGTGAGTCCTTTGTGAGTCGGGTAGAGTGAGCACCCAATGGGTGACATTTATGACACATTGGTCAACGCAAACCAAAGGAAAAGAGTGAGCCAACCGAGCTTCGAGATGAACATTGTGGCCATAACACATGGTCTCTCGGTTCGACAATACAACCATATAAACTAGGACCTTTTTCACGCGAGCTTGAGGGTTCTAGACCCATGTCTCGAACAACCAACGCGGTACAGGCTCAATAATGTCTCGAAAGTAACACAAGTGGATTTAAAAATTCAAGCACTCGAGTTACAACCATGAGTTGAGTACAACACAACTCTAGTATTCGAGTACAAGGTTTACTAATTCGAATCAAAATTCAAATTTTGAGCACCAATCTCACTCTATTCAAACCACATTACAAACACCTTGTGAGCATGTTATTCGACTAGAAATTCGACTGACCAAAACTCTTAACGCAAACACAACCATTCGAGTAACAACATGAGTGTAAACACAGAACGAACACCTAATAGACGAGGTGTGAACTCAATGCTAACACGCTGATTTGAACACAACTTAACCACAATGATTTTAGCTCGACTCAAGCATCCATTTTCTTCCTATCCTATACCTTATTTAACCACTTCACTTCTTATGGTTCGGCTTAGAAAGATTAACAAGACTTGAACATCAATTCAGTTAACACCACTTCTGTTTAAGGTTTAATTACAAGAACTTTACAAGACCTCAAACACAACTTATTTAATGACAACAAATTATGATCTTGAGCCAATATTGGTTCTTAATTCGTGATCTAATTGTTCCTAGTTTCAAAAAAATTTTAGCCACACCACAACAATACATCATCGACATAATCCTTAACCACATAATTCATATTAACAACAAGAAAAATATATACGATTCGAGAACAACAAATGAATAACAACAACAATGAGAGGTATTTAACCTTACAAAGAAGGATAAGAGGTCGATTACAGGAGACAAACAACAATCCAATCTGATTTCCAAGCACTCCACACACCCCTTTTTCTTCTTGAGACTTTCAATTGAGATATACGACTTGTGGTAAGATGGGATTGTGTGGTTGCTTCCACTGGAAATCGGTGGTTCATAAAGGGAAAGTTATGGCAAGACTTTGGCTCTCTTTTGATCTTCCAAAGATAAGATTCCGCCATTTTTAGCTACCTTCCCTTTCCATTCTTCGATCTCAAGGCAGTTTGACTCATAGGGAGCAGATTTAAGAATCGACAAAACCCTGTAGAGGTACGAAAAGCACTATATGCCATGTATAGATGGCGATGGGAGATAGTGATGGTGATGTTCCTGGGTTTTATCACCAGGAAAGTCAAGGCATAGATTGGACTGTTGTGGGGGTGGGATCGAAGAAGGAGAAAAGGAAAAAAAATAAAGTAGATAAGAAGATCACGTGGATAAGTGGGAGGATGGTTTTATTTCTTTGTTTTAATTGTACTGTGTATTGTGTATACCCCGTGTTCTGTTGAGCTGAGGTAAAATTATGGTACCTCAGTTTCACGTAAACGTGAAAAATATAAATCTGGAGCTGTTTTTACAAAAATGATATAAAATAAAATTTATTGACTCCGAAAATAAATTATGAAGTTTAACCATTAATAATGTGGTGTCGGTACGCACGTGGTGTCGGTTTTCAGGAAAAAAATAAGATAACCTCTCATTTTTGTTACTTTGGTATCCTAATTGTCTGAAAGTGATAAATTCACCTTTACTGATAAATTCAAATAGTTTTGGTGAGTTATTGTACGCTACTACGTGCGGGTTTGCTTCCCGTAATAGTTACGTAAACACATAAGTGTTCAGTCTCACGGTTGTGTAATAATAAATTAACATTTATTATTGAAATATTAGTGGGAAAATTACCATTTGTCACATCCTCCCCGCCTTAGAATGAAAACCATACTCGGTTTTCACTTTGAGTTTCCCGATGAATTTGAGAAATGGTGTGGGTATTTACGCTTGATCTCGTCCTCACTTTCCCACGTGTATTCGAGACCTCTTCGAGATTTCCAATGAACTTTAACAATAGGAATGCGGCTTTGCTTAAGCCGTTTGATTTCCCGATCCATTATTTTGACAGGTTCTTCGATGAAATTCAGTCTCTCATCCACCTGGATTTCCTCCAGAGGAATGGCAAGCGTTTCGTTTGAGAGACATTTCTTCAGGTTGCTCACATGAAACACATTGTGTATAGAGCTGAGTTCTGACGGTAGCTCGAGTCGGTAGGCTACAGACCCGATTCTGGTGCTAATTTTGAAAGGTCCAATGTAGCGGGGATTTAATTTCCTACGTTTTCCAAAACGAATCACGCCTTTCCATGGCGAGACTTTTAACATGACGCGATCACCAACTTGCAACTCAAGTGGTTTCCGTCTCTTGTCTACATAGCTTTTCTGACGGTCTTGAGCCGCTTGCATTCGGCTCTTGATTTGCATGATCTTTTCAGTGGTCTCTTGTACTGGTTCGGGACCGGTGAGCTGGCTTTCTCCGACTTCAGCCCAGCATATAAGTGACCTGCACTTTCGACCATAAAGTGCCTCATAGGGTGCAGCTTTGATGCGCGTGATGTGTCGTTGCGGTTTAGCAGTTTTAATGCCTACTCAAGTTTTAAATTTATATTTAGCCGACTTATCAATAACACACACTTAACGAGCAGTGTACCCGGTCAGTATGAATATAATGGTAAGTAGAGTGTCGATCACTAAGAGTGGAACGTATTATCTCGTTATTCTAATCAGTATTTTAATATCCTAACGCAAGGGGGTTTCAGCCTGAGAGACTGGCACGATTTGTTTGCAATTAAATAATAAAATAAACCAATAGGCACGAATCAGCAAGTAGCACACACGTACACAGATAAATACTCGAGACAATAAGAGGGCTGTCCTTATGATTAAGTAGATTGTCACTTGTTTTATTGATAGCTTTATATGAAGTGTATGTAGTTAACCCTTTCTCGTTGGTCCTATTCTTATCGGCGAGTAAACCCTTAATGATTACTTATGTCTAAAAGTTATTCCTAAGTGATCAATTTAGTAATAACCGTGGGAGCCACATTATTTTCCGCAGTCAAATGCCCGCAAGCCACTAATAAACACAGAGGTTATCAATGCACTAATAAGTAGTAACCAAAGACATCAACATATAAACTTTAATTGATGGGAAAGCAAGTATTAAAAGGAGTGCAATCTTTCGTTGTCACATTACACAAGCCACCAATCCTGATGAATTAAAGTTTGCTAACACAATAAAACAAAACTACTTAATGAATTAAACACATGCAGCACCTTCTTACAGCTCTTGTATCTTTGATTTAGGTGTGTCTTGTGCTGCCTCCTTGACTGAATTCGTCCTTGGTTTCTCCTGTTCGGTCTTCGGTATTATATGGTATCCCCGAAATTCGTCTGGTCTTGGGGTATTTATAGTTTCTGTCTGAGGGAAGATGCGGCGCATCTAGTAAGTAGATGCGGCGCATTGACTTAACTTCGCGTGGGGTCCAAGATTATAATATTCAGGAATATTCGTACACCGCCAGAAGATGCGGCGTAACTCCATGATTAGATGCGGCGCATGTCCTCTTGTATCTTGGATCGTATCTGGTGATATCTTGATAGAGATGCGGCGCATGTCATGAGTGAGATGCGGCGCATCTGGAGCAGATTAGTCTTGATCTACTTCATTTCAGTAGACTCTTAACTTCTTGCATGTTTTGCTCCATAATTAGTCCAAAATCGCTAAGTTTCACCAAATGCTTGTTTTTACCTGAGAATTACAAAAGTAAACGATTAAGTATCAATCCTCATACATAATAGAATAAAACAAGTCAAATTAATAGGATAAATGATAGTAATAAAATGTACTTATTTGAGTTCATCAGGTGCAGCTTTGATTCTTGTGTGATAGCTGTTATTGTAAGAAAACTCAGCTAACGGCAGATGCCTATCCCAGCCATTTCCAAGTCTATCACATACGTTCGTGGCACGTCCTCTAAGGTTTGAATAGTTCTTTCGCTTTGACCATCTGTTTGAGGATGGTATGCGGTGCTCATATCAAGATTAGTACCTAAAGCATCCTGTAGTGATTTCTAAAACTTTGACATGAAACGGTTTCCTCTACCAGAGATAATAGAGATCGAAACTCCATGCCTTGCCACGATCTCTTTTAAATACAATCGTGAAAGTTTACCCATGCTATCATTTTCCATGATTGGTAGGAAGCCGGCGGACTTGGTGAGATGGTCGATGATTACCCGAATAGTGTCATAACCATTAGAGGTTTTGGTGGTTTTGGGATAAATTCCATAGTTATATGTTTCCAAATTTCCATTCTAGAATTTCTGGTTGCACTAGCAATCGTAACGGTTTCTGCTAATCAGCCTTAACTTTGTGATGAATTACAACTCTCTTTGGGGTAGACACCACTAAGTTTTTCTTGGCCTTAAACCATCCCTTTGGTCTAAATCCTGGTAGCATAAAGTTTAATCCTATTATGATATAAGGTGGTAGGATGGCTGGTCCTTGAGGTTTGTTCCGTAATTGGGTGTCTCCCTTTTCAGAGGCAGGGGTAAAACTCTATTTGAAAACTTTATTTGTGTAATTGTTTATATAAATTTGACCAAAAGTGTTTCCCAAGCAATAGACATTTCTTTGTTTGAAACTACTAGTTATGTAAAGTGGTACGACCTCGAAAGATTTATGATTTAGTGAAATAGATTTTTAAACATGTTGTAGATAAAATGATTTTTCCAAAGTTGACATCTAGTTATCCCTTAATATGCCAAAAATCTTGATAAAGTTTGACCAGAAACTTTTTGACCCATCAGAATGAGTATTTCAGGAAAATGTCACTTACGAGTTTTATGATCGATATCAACTCATTTTTAAAGAACGGTCCTTAAAGGGAGAATATCGAAGGAGAAGGTGTAGTTGGGTATGTACATCTACATATGTTTGAGTGTCCAAGGACAGATCCTAGTTGTCAAGGCTGAGTAGAGCTTGATGTTTAATATTAGGCGAAGCTTGTAGGCTTAAGTATTCGACTTACTTAAGCCGTGCTAATAGGTGTCAAGACTTAGAATGTTGCACTAATGGTCTGGAATGGGTAAATCGGTCGGATACTACGCAGTGAGATGTCTTACTTGTTTACAAGTGAGGACCATGTATGAATGATCGTTTGGTATGTTAAGGCTTCCTGGCATTTCGGTGTGGAAGTGATGTAAAAAATAATGGGGTTAAGTCATCTAGACTCCTAGAGTGCACCATGTTATAAGGTTAATTGTATATTGATAATCTAACCTATTGCATCCGCTACTTATAAGGAACCTCACTATAAGGAATGAAGAGGATAGATTGTACTTTGACGAAGCAATGTCGAAGTATGCTATATCAATATCCAGTGTTGCAAAAAAAGGCCTACAAGGCCGATTAATCACCGCCTAGGCGCTACTGGGCCACCAACCTTGCCGATTTGTGTAAATCGGTCAAACAAATTGGTCAACCATGGTCAACGACGGTCAACGACTGTCAATGATGGTCAAACTTGCCAGAAACTTGCAAATCCCCCCAAAATACCCAAAACTCATCGTAAACTAGTTTTAATCACTTATAGTCGCCTTTATATCTATTACAATATGTTTTTTTTAACTAAAATCCGACCGGGTGGTGTATCTGATGACTAGTTTTAATCACTTATGATTTTATCCCATAACACATGGTCTCTCGGTTCGACAATACAACCATATAAACTAGGACCTTTTTCACGCGAGCTTGAGGGTTCTAGACCCATGTCTCGAGACAACAACCAACGCGGTACAGGCTCAAATAATGTCTCGAAAGTAACACGAGTGGATTTAAAAATTCAAGCACTCGAGTTACAACAATGAGTTGAGTACAACACAACTCTAGTATTCGAGTACAAGGTTTACTAATTCGAATCAAAATTCAAATTTTGAGCACCAATCTCACTCTATTCAAACCAAATTTCAAACACCTTGTGAGCATGTTATTCGACTAGAAATTCGACTGACCAAAACTCTTAACGCAAACACAACCATTCGAGTACCAACATGAGTGTAAACACAGGACGAACACCTAATAGACGAGGTGTGAACTCAAAGCTAACACGCTGATTTGAACACAACTTAACAACAATGATTTTAGCTCGACTCAAGCATCCATTTTCTTCCTATCCTAGACCTTATTTAACCACTTCACTGCTTATGGTTCGACTTAGAAAGATTAACAAGACTTGAACATCAATTCAGTTAACACCACTTCTGTTTAAGGTTTAATTACAAAAACTTTAAAAAACCTCAAACACAACTTATTTAATGACAAAAAATCATGATCTTGAGCCAATATTGGTTCTTAATTCGTGTTCTAATTGTTCCTAGTTTCAAAAATTTTTATCCACACCACAACAATACATCATCAACATAATCCTTAACCACATAATTCATATTAACAACAAGAAAAATATATACGATTCGAGAACAACAAATGAATAACAACAACAATGAGAGGTATTTAACCTTACAAAGAAGGATAAGAGGTCGATTACAGGAGACAAACAACAATCCAATCCGATTTCCAAGCACTCCACACACCCCTTTTTCTTCTTGAGACTTTCGATTGAGATATACGACTTGTGGTAAGATGGGATTGTGTGGTTGCTTCCACTGGAAATCGGTGGTTCATAAAGGGAAAGTTATGGCAAGCCTTTGGCTCTCTTTTGATCTTCCAAAGATAAGATTCCGCCATTTTTAGCTACCTTCCCTCTCCATTCTTCGATCTCAAGGCAGTTTGACTCATAGGGAGCAGATTTAAGAATCGACAAAACCCTGTAGAGGTACAAAAACCACTATATGACATGTATAGATGGCGATGGGAGATAGTGATGGTGATGTTCCTGGGTTTTATCACCAGGAAAGTCAAGGCATAGATTGGACTGTTGTGGGGGTGGGATCGAAGAAGGAGAAAAGGAAAAAAAATAAAGTAGATAAGAAGATCACGTGGATAAGTGGGAGGATGGTTTTATTTCTTTGTTTTAATTGTACTGTGTATTGTGTATACCCCGTGTTCTGTTGAGCTGAGGTAAAATTGTGGTACCTCAGTTTCACGTAAACGTGAAAAATATAAATCTGGAGCTGTTTTTACAAAAATGATATAAAATAAAATTTATTGACTCCGAAAATAAATTATAAAGTTTAACCATTAATAATGTGGTGTCGGTACGCACGTGGTGTCGGTTTTCAGGAAAAAAATAAGATAACCTCTCGTTTTTGTTACGTTGGTGTCCTAATTGTCAGAAAGTGATAAATTCACCTTTACTGATAAATTCAAATAGTTTTGGTGAGTTATTGTACGCTACTACGTGCGGGTTTGCTTCCCGTAATAGTTATGTAAACACATAAGTGTTCAGTCTCACGGTTGTGTAATAATAAATTAACATTTATTATTGAAATATTAGTGGGAAAATTACCATTTGTCACATCCTCCCCGCCTTAGAATGAAAACCATACTCGGTTTTCACTTTGAGTTACCCGATGAATTTGAGGAAAGGTGTGGGTATTTGCGCTTGATCTCGTCCTCACTTTCCCACGTGTATTCGAGACCTCTTCGAGAGTTCCAACGAACTTTAACAATAGGAATGCGGCTTTGCTTAAGCCGTTTGATTTCCCGATCCATTATTTTGACAGGTTCTTCGATGAAATTTCAGTCTCTCATCCACCTGGATTTCCTCTAGAGGAATGGCAAGCGTTTCGTTTGAGAGACATTTCTTCAGGTTGCTCACATGAAACACATTGTGTATAGAGCTGAGTTCTGACGATAGCTCGAGTCGGTAGGCTACAGGCCCGATTCTGGTGCTAATTTTGAAAGGTCCAATGTAGCGGGGATTTAATTTCCTATGTTTTCCAAAATGAATCACGCCTTTCCATGGCGAGACTTTTAACATGACGCGATCACCAACTTGCAACTCAAGTGGTTTCCGTCTCTTGTCTACATAGCTTTTCTGACGGTCTTGAGCCGCTTGCATTCGGCTCTTGATTTGCATGATCTTTTCAGTGGTCTCTTGTACTGGTTCGGGACCGATGAGCTGGCTTTCTCCGACTTCAGCCCAGCATATAAGTGACCTGCACTTTCGACCATAAAGTGCCTCATAGGGTGCAGCTTTGATTCTTGTGTGATAGCTGTTATTGTAAGAAAACTCAGCTAACGGAAGATGCCTATCCCAGCCATTTCCAAAGTCTATCACATACATTCGTGGCACGTCCTCTAAGGTTTGAATAGTTCTTTCGCTTTGACCATCTGTTTGAGGATGGTATGCGGTGCTCATATCAAGATTAGTACCTAAAGCATCCTGTAGTGATTTCTAAAACTTTGACATGAAACGGTTTCCTCTACCAGAGATAATAGAGATTGAAACTCCATGCCTTGCCACGATCTCTTTTAAATACAATCGTGAAAGTTTACCCATGCTGTCATTTTCCATGATTGGTAGGAAGCCGGCGGACTTGGTGAGATGGTCGATGATTACCTGAATAGTGTCATAGCTCGTAAAAGCGGGTGGTGTATCTGATGACATCATCTCCCTTCATAGTCCAGTCCCATATTTCTTGTTCCATCACTCGTAATTCGCTCTTCGAAAAGTATTCTACAATCATCATTTTTCTTAGTTCGTCCCAAGGAATTGAGTAGGCGGTATCGACTCCTACCGATTGAACATAGGCATTCCACCATGCCAGGGCACGTCCCTGAAATGTGGAAGTGGAAAACTTGATTTTGTCTTCCTCGGAGCAGTTTCCACATCGAAGTAGTGATTCCACATCTTCGAACCATCTGCACATTTCCACTGCACCTTCATTTCCACTAAAGGTGTGGGGCTTAATGTCCATAAACTCTTTGTAAAAGCAACCACGAATTATGGGCTCCACTTCGACTGTCATCCCACTGACTCGGTAGGCAGCAACTGTCTCTGCCACTTGCTGGGCTATGAGTTGTTTCATGCTTGCGGAGTGTAGGTTTTGTCTCTTAGGCGGCATGTTCCTTCAAGAGGAAAGAGAAAAGTGAGACGTAGTAAAAACGTGTCATAAGGATAGCTGTTCTGGGCGACATGTTAATTGGTGATAAGTTCAGGTCGTAATTAGATACGTTGGCGGGTTTGCGTATAATAGTATAACAAGTGTCTCGAAGGAATGAGGTGAGCGTTCGAACTCAGAGTCGGGTAGTGAAATTATGTAGGGGAAGGTAAGTTGTGACAAATACGGTATGTATATGTAGAAAATACCTTTGTTATATAGTATAAATCATCAACGGTAAAACGTATCATATAGTTGTGTCAAGTAAAACAGTAATTAAGGCAACATGCTTGGCAGGCAAGTGGCGGTCATAGGGACTTGTTTTTTTTAAAAAAAGGGGTTATAGTTTAGGGTTTACATGTACCTAGTTCTCTATAACCTAGGCTCTGATGCCAATCTATAACTCCCCCAAAAATTGGGCATTGCAGAAGCATTCGGGTCATGGGGGAAGCTACTCGCTTCTATTCTCGTTGGGATTGGATATGGATGGGGAATCTATAGATCGTAGTAGTTCGCCAACCTCTCTAACTAACATACGATACAATTAAACTTCACGGAACGGCCAAAGGAGCTTCGCTCGGTTGGCCACTAAATTGATAATCACAACACAAGGTAACAAACAACGGAATACATACTCTGTTTTAATTCATTCAATCAAGAAAATATTGTTTACAACATAGTTTGAGTTAATAAAGTGAGGTCCACAAATTTAGTTGTCCCAGCCAAAAACAAGTTATAGTTAAAAAGCCACAGTATTCAGACAGTAGTCTATGACCCTTGCCCTGCCACCACCTTGTCATATCAGTCAGCTTAAACACCTGAGAAAACATGCTAAAAGTTAGCAAAAAGCTGGTGAGTTCATAGGTTTATTAATAACAGTAAAATCAATAGTTTGGACCATGAGTTTGGTATATGAACATTATAATGCATATAATGTCATATGTAAATAGTCTATTACGCTAGCACTAAGTTCATGCAACCGAAGCTATATCAGTGTGCATGCTCTAGAGCATGTTAAATATATAGGCCCGACAAGTGTTTATCCTAGACACTTGTGTTTCGACATGGTATACGTTCGTTTGTCTATCCGGTCAATCCGAACAGGGACGTTACTCCCAATAGATCTATTTATAACATACGCGTTTCCCAGCAGGAATTGACGGTTCATGAGTTTGGGCAAATTGAGACATAATAGGGCTTAGGCTAATCCACGTAATAGTTTGATAAAAATAGTGTTGGTCCATCAAATAGTTTGGCATGTTTCTCACCCCAATTGTAAAACAAGTATAAATAAAGTGGGGCTATAAACTCACCTTGGTAAATAGCAGTCAGATCACAAAATAGTTCAGACAGTGTTCAGCACCAACATGCGACCTAAATTAGTAAGGTTTGTTTTAGTTCACAGTTTAAATTCAAGATCTTCAGGAGTTGTAAGGAGTTTATGTTGTTGTTGTTGGTGCAGCAGCATTTAAGTTTGGAACAATGTTTTAACATTTGGAGGTATTGGCTCATTGGATGTGTACAAGTGTACATTAGAGAAAGATCAAGACGAATAAGCTTCCGGATTGACAGAAATCGGAAGACTACGAATGGAAGACAATGACTATCGTATGTCAAACGTTGATGACATATGGAAACGTTGTCGTTAAGTGAGTATATATATTTTACCAAGTGTGTACATGAGTAAGTGTGTGTATGATGGTGTGTGTATATGTATATTCGTACATACATATAGTTTTGTAAAGGAATGTCTCATTTGAAAATTTCTCGTCATTGTTTATATTATTTCATGATATGTTAATAATTCTTGTATACAAGTAATCATCGTGTTAACAAAATTGTAAACTTGTGTTTGAAAATAATCGTTTCGTAGTCCAACGACTTATATAAGTTTGATAAAACATTTCGAGTTATATGCAAATAAAACAATGACTAGTTTATGTTTCCAAGTTTAGTGTTTCGACTTGTTTATATATTGATAGATATGAAAAATATGTTTTTCATTGTATGAAAATCAAAATGATTTATAACTTAAGGCGTTTGTTATAAGACTCACGTTGAGTTTCTACTTACCTCGTGTGACATTAATATATATATATATATATATTGAGCTATTTAGTTTTTCGTGATATGTAACGAAACAAAATACTAGTCGAGTGGTTTAAAATATAAAGTTGTAATGATTTTAACGACCACTTGAGTGGTGACAAATCACAACTCATGTATTCGGGACGAGTTATTTCAAATTCGCTATAATATTAAATTTTCTGATGGATTAGGCTGTGGCCCAAGCTTAAATAAAAATGGACTAAGTTTATTCACCCATTATGGGCTGTAACAGTAAAGGCCAGCGGCCTGTGTCTTTCTTTGACTACATGAGCTTCGGCCCAAGTTAATTGTTTAAGATTCAATGAAACTTGGCCTGGTGAACTAGTAATAGACACAAGATTTCCTTGTGGGTTTTAAGAATTCTCGGCCTACATAGGATGGCCCAAAAAAAATCCAGTATGCGACATCTTTGGAAAATCAACACATGAGTTCACAATCAGTTTTGTTGAGCAGTTAGGTGAGGAAAAGGTTCGAACCCTGAACCCGACCAAGACATGATTTACAAGGGATTTGGTCTCATGTGTGAGTCCTTTGTAAGTCAGGTGGAGTGAGCACCCAATGGGTGACATTTACGACACATTGGTCGACGCGAACCAAAGGAAAAGAGTGAGCCAACCGAGCTTCGAGATGAACTTTGTGGCCATAACACATGGTCTCTCGGTTAGACAATACAACCATATAAACTAGGACCTTTTTCATGCGAGCTCGAGGGTTCTAGACCCATGTCTCGAGACAACAACCAATGCGGTACAGGCTCAAATAATGTCTCGAAAGTAACACGACTAGATTTAAAAATTAAAGCACTCGAGTTACAATCATTAGTTGAGTACAACACAACTTTTGTATTCGAGTACAAGGTTTACTAATTCGAATCAAAATTCAGATTTAGAGCACCAATCTCACTCTATTCAAACCACATTGCAAACACCTTGTGAGCATGTTATTCGACTAGAAATTCGACTGACCAAAACTCTTAACGCAAACACAACCATTCGAGTAACAACATGAGGGTAAACATAGGATGAACACCAAATAGACGAGGTGTGAGCTCAATGCTAACACGCTGATTTGAACACGACTTAACCACAATGATTTTAGCTCGACTCAAGCATCCATTTTCTTCCTATCCTATACCTTATTTAACCACTTCACTGCTTATGGTTCGACTTAGAAAGATTAACAAGACTTGAACACCAATTCAGTTAACACCACTTCTGTTTAAGGTTCGATTACAAGAATTTTAAAAGACCTCAAACACAACTTATTTAACGACAACACATCATGATCTTGAACCAATATTGGTTCTTAATTCGTCTTCTAATTGTTCCTAGTTTCAAAATCTTTTTATCCACACCACAACAATACATCATCGATATAATCCTTAACCATATAATTCATATTAACAACAAGAAAAATATATACGATTCGAGAACAACAAATGAATAACAACAACAATGAGAGGAATTTAACCTTACAAAGAAGGCTAAGAGGTCGATTACAGGAGATAAACAACAATCCAATCCGATTTCCAAGCACTCCACGCACCCCTTCTTCATCTTGAGCCTTTCGATTGAGATATAAGACTTGTGGTGAGATGGGATTGTGTGGTTGCTTCCACTGGAAATTGGTGGTTCATAAAGGGAAAGTTATGGCAAGCCTTTATCTCTCTTTTGATCTTCCAAAGATAAGATTTCGCCATTTTTAGCTACCCTCCCTCTCCATTCTTCGATCTCAAGGCAGTTTGACTCATAGGGAGCGGATTTAAGAATCGACAAAACCCTGTAGAGGTACGAAAAGCACTAGATGCCATGTATAGATGGCGATGGGAGATGGTGATGGTGATGTTGCTGGGTTTTATCACCAGGAAAGTCAAGGCATAGATTGGACTGTTGTGGGGGTGGGATCGAAGAAGGAGAAAAGGAAAACAGATAAAGTAGATAAGAAGATCACGTGGATAAGTGGGAGGGTGGTTTTATTTCTTTGTTTTAATTGTACTGTGTATTGTGTATACCTCGTGTTCTGTTGAGCTGAGGTAAAATTTTGGTACCTCGGTTTCACGTAAACGTGAAAAACATAAATCTGGAGCCGTTTTTATAAAACTGATATAAAATTAATTTTATTGACTCCAAATATGAATTATAAAGTTTAACCATTACTAATGTGGTGTCGGTACGCGCGTGGTGTCGGTTTTCAGAAAAAAAACAAGATAACCTCTCGTTTTTGTTACGTTGGTGTCTGTAATTGTCAGAAAGTGATAAATTCACCTTTACTGATAAATTCATATAGTTTTGGTGAGTTATTGTACGCTACTGCGTGCGGGGTTGCTTACCGTAATAGTTATGTAAACACATAAATGTTCAGTCTCACAGTTGTGTAATAATAAATTAACATTTATTATTAAAATATTGGTGGAAAAAATACGTTGGCAAGTCGTCATCATCATCATCATCATAATCCAAGATGACAATAACATCATCCCAATTCTAGTTTAACAAATTGAGATTAAAAAATGGAGTAGGATGGAGCGCGATGAAGCTGTATATAAACAAAGGAAAACATTGCACAATTAAATGTTAGAAAAAATTACACGGATGGTCCCTGTGGTTTACACGGATTTCATGTTTAGTCCCTATTTTGTTTTAATTACGCCAGAGATACCTATTTTGTGAAATGTTGCACACTTTTGGTCCCTAAGTTGGATGTCCCGTTAGTTTAGCCGTTAAGTGTATAAATATTATTTTCCCGTTAGTCCTCTGTTAGTATTTTTTGCATCGTTAGTCCTCATATGAATAAACTAACGTTGACCACGTTTTTTTGCTTAGGTGTCACATTTGACCCATGTTGACCACGTTTTTTTGCTTAAGAGTAATTCCACAATCTTGAAGAAAATACAACTCATAACACAATCAAAGAGACAATATCTTCATAAATCCATCAAAAGTAACACCATCATAATCACCACCACCTAATCTAATCATGGCCTTAATCTCATCATCATTAACATCTAAACCGGCCATATTCAAATAGCTTCTTAAATCTCCATATCCAACTTTTCCATCACCATCACAATCCATAGCCTTAAACACATCCTCGATAACACCATCAACATTACTACCATCAGTTTTTAACACCACCTTCTCAAACTCATCATATTCTACGTACCCACCACAACCACCCAGCCACCACCATCATCTTCTTCTTCAATCGAAACCCACTACAACCACCCAGCCACCGTCATCATCTTCTTCAATCGAAACCCACTTTTACAAAAAAATTAGATCTTCAAAGTACAAGCACACAAGTATAAACACACTTAAATCAAAACCCACCATAATCAATTCTTCTAACTATACCTTCTATCTTCAACCTCTTCACTCTCGATCCGAACAAAAAAAATGCAACCCTTAAAAATAGAAGTGTTGGTGGTGGTTTTGGTGGTGATTTTGGGTGGGGTTTGGTGGTGATTTTGATGGTGGACTGGTGGGTTTAGTAGAAGTTGTGGTTATAGTATTTTCTGTGATTTCAAGTACATATATATAAGGTTGCTGTTGTGGTGGTGTAAGTGTAGATGGGGATGAGGTGGTGGGGGTGTGGTGGTCGGAGGGTGAGTAGGTGGTGGTGGAATAGGAGGTGTTTGACTGCTGTTATGGGCAATTTACAAACATGACTATATTACACAAGGGTATTTTTGCATCCTGGTTGTTTTTGGAAACTGGTTTTAGCATCTGGGTTGGTGATAGGTTTTTGAAATATTGTGTTTGATAGAAGTGTTTATGGTATGGGAAGTTGTAGTTTGATGATGGAAGAAGAAAGATTGATAGATGCTGCTAGGTTGATTATTAGGGAGTTGGAGCTGTTGACTGAATCTGGGTTAGTAGAGTGGTTGATGAGAGAGAGAAAGATTATAGTGTTAGTGTTTGTGTATTTGTGTTTATGTTTATGTATTTGTGTTTGTGTGTTTGTGTTTGTGTATTTGTGTAGTAGGACTAACGATGCAAAAAATAGGACTAACGATGCAAAAAATACTAACAGAGGGACTAACGGGCAAATAATATTTATACACTTAACGGCTAAACTAACGGGACATTCAACTTAGGGACCAAAAGTGTGCAACGTTTCACAAAATAGGTATCTCTGGCGTAATTAAAATGAAATAGGGACTAAACATGAAATCCGTGTGATAACGCCTAAATCTAACATGTTTTTAGTAGCGTTATTCGTGTTTTTATGTATGTTTTGTGGTTATATTTATATGCTTTTGTTACTTAATCGTACCAAAGTGTGTTTGCGAAGCATTTGTAGCCAAAAACAGGAAAATGGAAGAAAAAGATGCAAAAACAAGGAAGAAGGAAATGTTTATGAATGCATGAAGATTATTGTGACAAGTTCCGCACCAAGAGGTACTTCGAAGAGTAAAAGTCCAACTAGTCGAGTTAATAAGCTTGAGGATGAAGGGAAAGATCAAAGAACCAAGAGCTACGAGCTAGAATCAAGTCAAACGGAAAAGGTCCAAAAAGTGCATATCAGCATGTTCCATCCGATCGGATGTAGCCCGCATCCGATTCGGATGGAAGCTAGTTTGAAGACCAACCGATCGGATGGACAGAATACCGATCGGTTGGATTGTTGCTGTGTTACCAAAACTTCTTCATTAAGATTTATGACTTTACATATCCGGTTCTAGGTCCTTCCTCTCAGCATTCCTGTCTATTCAATACTACTTGGAGGACAAGAGAGGCATTAATGAACCAAGACCCTTGGTTGGAGCATTTAAAGGATCATTTGATGAGTATTTAGGGTACAACATCAAAAAGATAAACATAACTATCAATCAACAAGTAGAATCAATCAACCACTCATCACATACTCTTAAATTCGTCCAAAAAGTCCAGGAGGAGAGGAAAGTCGAAGTCCATTCCATTTCTTGTGAGAATAATTGCCTTTTCACTTGTAATCTTATTTTCAATCATTGTAAGACTTTCAATCATGGTTTTTAATGTTCAATGTTTTAAGATTATGTTTATGTTTGTTATGAGTGGCTAGTGCCTTTATGCACTTGCTTAGATGATGTGTATTACTTATTGATTGGCATATGATTGTGATAACATGTTTTAATTCAATTTCAAGTCGATTCTAAGAACCAATTGTGATAAAGTTTCATAGTGACATTTGGTTAATCAAGTTTAACTAGTGCTAGTAATTCTAAGGGTCGAAAGAACTATTGTTATTCAACTAGTTATAATCATTTGTCTATGAATGATTGTTGTCATCCACTATACTTGATTAAACAAAGGAACTTAATCGTGATTGTAATGAAAATGCTTTTGTCTATCAAAATGGATTGATTGTAAACCATTTTAAGGGTCGAGAGATTAATAGTTTACCTTCAATTGTGACCTTTTGTCTATAATTGGTTACCTTTTGTATTGACCATTTCTCAAGCTTGTTTGATAAAACAAAAGATTGTTTTTGTGTTTAAGGAACACCAACTTATGAACCTTGAATTGATCTTGAATTGATTGGTTACACGTAATGTTTGTTTTTATAAACTAAGATCTTGACGAAGGTTTAATTTGTAGAAACAATAGATTAGTAACCAAGCTAATTATCTCAACCAACATGTTATCCAAAGTTATCACAATCATATTAGTCAATTGTAGTTCACTAAGTCTAAGCAAGTGTAGTTTTTAATCATTTGAATTTTCATATTATCATTATTGCTTGTTTGAGAAATTTGCTTTTAACTTACAATTCGATTCACTACACAAATCCCTGCGAACGATCCCGACTTACCATCAAAATCTTGCTACAACGGACGAGTATACTTGCTCGTATGCGTTGTTCTTAGATTCGGTAATTCACCCCTTATAAATTTAAAACTTGCATGAACCCGAACGCATCAAGTTTTTGGCGTCGCTGCCGGGGATTTTGATCGTGTTTCCGTAAGTTTTGGTCCATTTCTCACATAGTTAGTTTTCGTAAAAAAAAATAAAAAAAATAATAAAAAAAAAAGTCTTACCGAGCTGAGAAACCGATTTGTTTCACATCCATCCGATCGGTTGCTTAGTCTTTCACTTTACCGAGAGCACCATCCGATCAGCGAGCACTTCCATCCGATCAGATCCTTCAAACTCAATTTTACCGAGAGCATCATCCGATCGGTAGTCATTTCTATCCGATCGGTTGGTCGATTCTGATCTTTTTAAATTGTTTTCATTCTTCACTCGTTTGTTTAGACATTGCCCCGATTCTCTGGGGAATTGTATGAACACTCGATCAACTGGAGTAGACCTAATTTCACCTCTTTTCGATCCCGAAAGTTTGATTCGAACAAGATCTAGAAGAAGAAGAAGAACACCCTTTGTTCCATTAACCAATCGTGTGCCAAGAGTACCAAACCCACCATTTGATAACCTTTTTGAAGCCAAAGTCATTTATAATCCATTCACTGATCAACCTTTTCCCATGGCTGACGATCAACCCATGTGGGAAGCCAACCGAGCCGTAGCACCCACTCCTGGAGCTGCTATTGTTGCCGTCAGCTTATGTGACAATTTCACCATGAAAGGACACCAGCTTTCTATGATCAAAGACCGTCAATTTGATGGCCGTTCGAGGGCCGATCCTCACAAACACATTGCCGAATTCATTGAAATTTGTGGCATGTTCCGATATGGTGATACCAATGTGGATGCCATTAAACTCAAACTTTTTCCGTCATCACTTGCTGGAGATGCAAAAGTGTGGTATAACGAATTAACACCAGGAATCATCAATACTTGGGAGGAGATGAGGCAAGCTTTTGTAAGCCGATTCTTTCCACCTGCCATGTTTGACCGACTCATGGGAGAAATTCGTGCTTTCACACAAAACCCTAACGAATCACTCGTCGAAGCTTGGCTTCGTATGAAGGATTTACTTCGAAGTTGTCATGGACATGGTTTAGGACGAGGAACCATTATCCAAATCTTCTACCATGGACTTGATGAAGCATCTCAAGGAATTCTTGATGCTGGAGGAATTTTTCTTTATAAAACACCTAACCAGGCATACCAATTGCTTGAAGACCGAGTTCTTCTCAAACTCGACTGGTCGAAAGATGCCAAGACCAAACCCCTAAGAAAAACCGTTGCTTTTGCTGAAAGTTCTGATTCATCTAAACTCATGGAGAAAATGGAAACCTTGGTTTCCAGAATCGATTCGCAATACAAAGATCTTAAAGGAGAGATGAAAGAAATTCGAGATGGTTGTAACAACTGTGGAGGTAATCACCCGTCTTCAGAATGCGATGATCAACCAATGGACCAACCCAAAGAAGGAGAAGCTAATTACGTCCAAGGAGGATAACGTGGAGGCGGATATCGTGGAAATTATTACGGACAAAATTTTGTTAGTTGGCAAGATCGCCGACAAAGGGATAACAGCCATGATTCCCAACCAAGAGTAGAGAACCAAACTCCACAAAATGCCGATAAGAAACCTGAAGAAACAAATTTTGAAAAAATGATGAGAGAATTCGTCACTGCTCAAAAATCAACCAACGAGTTCGTCAAGAATCAATTCTTCAATCTCAAAACCAAAGTTGAGCAAGGTTAGAAAAATCACCAAGCGTCTATTCAAGATCTTGAAAACAAATTCGGTAGACTCTCTGATCAAATTTCTTCCCGACCATCAGGTTCGTTACCTAGTAACACCCAAACCAACCCAAAACCATCGTCATCATCGAATGATAAGACTTATCGTCCACCACAAACCAGAAATGAGCATGTCAATGCTGTGTTCACAAGAAGTGGCCTGTCTTATGATCCACCACTCAATCCAAACAATACCACGATCATCAATGATGATAGTGTAGATGAAGATGAAGAATCCAAGAAGGAAAATACCCCAAAAACACTACCCTAAACCAAACCACCAGTTAAAGCATACACTCCAAAAATTCCATATCCTCAGAGCCTTAAGAAAGAAAGAATGGAGGAACGTTATAAGAAGTTTGTTGAAATAATCAAAGAAGTTAGACTCAATGTACCTCTCATTGATGTTCTAGCCGGAATGCCCAATTATGGGAAATTTTTGAAAGAACTTCTTAATAACAAGAACAAGTTGGAGCAAATATCCGCTAGCTTTCTCAATGAAGAATGTTTAGCTATTGTTCAAAACAAAATTCCACAAAAACTCAGAGATCCGGGAAGTTTTCTGATTCCATGCATCTTAGGAAACAACATCACATGCGATGCTTTAGCCGATTTAGGTGCGAGTATCAACTTGATGCCCTATTCGCTGTATTCTAAACTTTCCATCAATACCTTGAAACCCACAAGGATGAGTATCCGATTAGCTAATCATACTTACCAATTTCCTGTTGGTATTGCTGAGAATATGCTTGTCCAAGTAGGTAAATTCATTTTTCCAGTGGATTTTGTGATCTTAGAAATGGAGGAAGATAGTAGAGTACCCCTTATTTTAGGAAGACCTTTCCTAAACACCGCTGATGCGATCATCAAAGTAAAAGGAAAATAACTCAATCTTGGAGTTAGAGAAGATAGAATCACCTTTTTAATCGATAAAGCAATGCAATATCCACATTCTAGTGATGACACTTGTTTTAACATTGATATAATCGATGAAGTCACTGAGGAAGAATTGGACGCATTACTTGAAGATTCTGATCCATACATGACTATTTCAGAGAAGATTAATGAAACAACCTTTGATAAAGAGTTCGCTGATTTTATGGAGGTAAAGATTGACGAAGAAGAAGAAGAAGTTAAAGAAGGAGAGATAATAGAAGAAGATTTTGAGGAAATCAATTTTAATGATCAAATGAGGATCAAAACATCACTACAAGAACCGCCGACTGATCTTGAGCTGAAACCACTTCCTAAAAATCTTGAATATACTTACTTGGAAGAAAATTCACTTCTTCCAGTAGTCATATCTTCGTTGCTCAATGATTATGAGAAAGAATGTCTCATTTCAGTTCTTAAGAAGCATAAAGAAGCTTTTGCGTGGAAAACTTCTGATATCCCAGGAATCAGTCCTGATTTTTGCAAGCACAAAATCAATTTCGAAGAAGATGCCAAACCAGTTGTAGAAAGACAACGTCGACTCAACCCCAACATGAAAGAAGTTGTTAAAAAAGAAATCATCAAACTTCTTGATGCCGGTATTATTTACCCCCATCGAAGATAGTCCTTGGGTGAGTCCTGTTCACTGTGTTCCGAAGAAAGGAGGAATGACTGTTGTGACCAACGAACGGAATGAATTAGTTCCTACTAGAACTGTCACCGGATGGCGAGTGTGTATTGATTACAGAAAGTTAAACAAAGCCACCAGAAAGGATCATTTTCCTTTGCCTTTCATGGATCAAATGCTTGAGAGATTAGCAGGAAACAAATATTTTTGTTTTCTTGATGGTTTTTTAGGATATTTTCAAATTCCTATTGATATGGCTGATCAAGAAAAGACTACATTCACATGTCCCTATGGAACTTACACTTACCGGCGTATGCCTTTTGGATTATGTAATGCTCCCGCAACTTTTCAAAGATGTATGATTGCTATATTCCAAGACATGCTTGAAACGTCTATGGAAGTTTTCATGGATGACTTTTCAGTTTTTGGAAGCTCATTTGAAGCCTGTCTTTCTAATCTCGATAAAATGCTTGAAAGATGCAAAGCTGCACATCTTGTTCTCAACTGGGAGAAATGTCATTTCATGGTAACTGAAGGAATTGTGTTAGGACACAAAATTTCCAGCAAAGGAATGGAGGTTGACAAAGCGAAGATCGATGTCATTATCAAATTACCACCCCCAACTAACGTTAAAGCCGTTAGAAGTTTTCTAGGACATGCAGGTTTTTACCGTCGTTTTATTAAGGATTTTTCCAAAATATCTCGTCCAATGACGAAACTTCTTGAAAAAGATTATGTTTTCGACTTTAATGCAGATTGCATGAAAGCATTCGAAACATTGAAAACACAACTGACTAGTGCACCCATTATGGTTTCCCCTGATTGGTCACTACCATTCGAGCTTATGTGCGATGCAAGCGATTTTGCAGTTGGAGCTGTATTAGGACAACGAGAAGAGAAACATTTTCGTCCTATTTATTTTGCCAGCAAAACACTCAACAACGCTCAACGGAACTACACGGTTACGGAGAAAGAATTGTTAGCCGTTGTTTTCGCTTTCGATAAATTCATATCTTATCTTGTACTTTCGAAAACAATCGTGTTCACTAATCATTCAGCGTTGAAATATCTGTTTGCCAAACAAGATGCCAAACCGCGTCTTATCCGATGGATTTTGCTGCTCCAAGAATTCGATATTGAAATCAAAGATAAGAAAGGAGCAGAAACTCTAGCTGCTGATCATCTGTCTCATTTAGAAAATCCAAATTTGGAAGAGCTGAAAGAAGATGAGATTGATGATTACTTTCCTGATGAAACCCTCATGACTGTTGATGCAGTTGATGAAAACGAAATTCCATGGTTTGCAGATTATGCAAATTATCTCGTTGGAGGAATTCTAAAGAAAGGATTAACTCATGCCCAACGAAGTAAATTCTTTTCTGATCTTAAACACTACTACTGGGAAGAACCCTATCTTTTCAAAATGTGTCCCGACGGGATGATTAGAAGATGTGTTTATGGTTCTGAAACGAGAAGAATTCTCGATGAATGTCATCATGGCCCGACTGGGGGACACTATGGTCCTTCCACCACCGCTAAAAAAGTCTTTGATGCTGGATTCTATTGGCCAACTATTTTTAAAGAAGCTCACACTCTTGTTAAGAATTGTGATGCTTGCCAAAAATCCGGTAGTCTTTCTCGAAGAGATGAAATGCCACAAAGGAGCATTCAAGTCTGTGAATTATTCGATATTTGGGGAATTGATTTCATGGGACCATTTCCTAAATCACACAAATACGAATACATTCTCGTTGCTATTGATTACGTTTCCAAATGGGCTGAAGCGGAAGCTCTACCCACTAATGATGCACGAGTAGTTGTTAATTATCTCAAAAAGCTTTTCGCTCATTATGGAATTCCTAAAGCTTTAATAAGTGATCGTGGAACCCATTTCTGTAACAAACAAATGGAGAAAATTATGAAGCGATACGGAGTTCATCATCGTTTCGCTACAGCTTATCACCCACAGACCAGTGGTCAAGTCAAAAATACCAACAGAGCCTTAAAAAGGATACTCGAAAAAACGGTCAAAGACAATCCCGCCGTTTGGTCGAAGAAACTAGATGACGCTCTGTGGGCATTTCACACGGCTAATAAAACACCAATTGGTACAACACCATACAGATTGTTGTATGGAAAAACTTGTCATTTTCCGTTCGAAATCGAACATCGCGCTTACTGGGCATTAAGAAGCTGTAACCCAGATCTCAAAATAGCTGGAGAAAAGAGATTTTTGCAATTGCATGAACTCGATGAATTAAGACTCTAAGCTTACGAGAACTCCAAGCTTTACAAAGCTAGAACGAAAGCCTATCATGACAGAAAGTTGCGAATCCGAAAAGAATTCAAAGCTGGAGACAAAGTTCTGCTTTTTAATATGAAATATAAGTTCAAAGCTCCCAAGCTGAAACCAAAATGGTTCGGACCATATATAGTGAAACATGGATTTCCATCTGGATATGTTGAATTGCATGACAAACATGGTGGAAGTTTCATTGTTAATGGACACCGAATTAAATTATACTATGACAAGGAGCAGATGAATGAAGTTTCTATTCAAGAAATTCCGCCTGAATCGGAATATGAAGCTATAACATTTATGTCACCTTTCCCGGCCGATTTCAAGAAAAACACTCCGTGGGCCGAGGATTCTGGTTATATCTATGATGTTCTTCCAAGACCGTGGGAGAAAGTCAAATTGGAATACATAGATGAAACTGGAGAAGGAATAGTGATTGGAAATGTGCTGTATGTTCCAAAATTTTCAAAGAAGAAGTCGAAAATCGCAACAACGTAAGAAAGAGAAGTTCGAGTCCGGCTGATGACTCGTTAATAAAACAAGCGCTTCTCGGGAGGCAACCCGTGTGTTTGCTGTTTTCATTTTTATTTTCAAGTGATTAAACCCCAAAGTTTTTCTAAATTGCTTAGTTGAACTTAAGTGTGGGGGTGTATCACTGTCTTTTGAATAAAACGAAGAAATATTTCGTGTTTGTGTTTCTTTTGTTTTTTACTGCAGGTAATGATTTCGAAGCTAGGATGCTAGGATCAAGAATCTCTTGAGCAGAAAATACGGTTTATTCTCTTATTTCCCTATTTCGTTCTTTGTCGTTTATCACATTGAGGACAATGCTTAACTTAAGTGTGGGGGGTGAATAGGAAAATAAGAATAGATTGTATGTTTCGAGCTTAATTTTATATTTTGTTTGCCCTTGTAATCTAGTTGTTGGTCATTTTAAAGATCATACATTAGAATAAACTGGATTTATCCACTGGTGAAACCCGTAATTTTTGAAAATTCGAGATGTATCCCAATTAATATTGCAATCCATTCTAGGATCGATAACATTAGCTAGCACATAGTATAGCCCTTCCCACTAAACTGTGAGGATTTGAGCCTGTTTTGTATATAGCATACATCTTTTATGCTTAGATCTTTTGCTATGAGTGTGCCGGTGATTTTATTTATTCTAGAACTTGTACTTGTAAATCATTACGAGACCGTTGTGAGATCATGTTTTTTTTGTGATATAAGTATATATGCGTGATAAGAGGCAACCTTAGGATTTAACCAAATGGCCTTCCATTTGCATATAATGATATATTAGCTAGCTACATTGGCTAGTTAACCACTCATATGGACCCATTTGTTAGCATTTATCTTTAATGCTAGATACCCCTAGTTACACCCTCCGAGCCTATCTTTTTCTTTTGATAAAATCCAGAAAAATTCAAAAAGATTTTACACCTTTTAGCCTAGCCTTACCCTTAGTCATGTCTTGGTTGGTTGCTAGCTATTTGGCAAGTTGGATGTTATATAGAAATCATGAAAGTTCAAAGAAAGTTGCAAACTCCAAAAGTTGTTATCCAAGTGAAGTCATCGCAATTATATGATGACAAGCAAAAAAAAAAAAAAAAAAAAAAAAAAAAAAGTGAGAAAAAGAGTCATCGCAACTATAAGGTGACAAGAATGACCCAATGGGCTAGTGAATCAAGTATGAATAAAGGAAGTAAGGAGTTTCTCGCAAAATGGCATGATAGTGGTTTGTAATAGCTAGTAACATTTGGTTAATAGACTTTGACTAGTTTTTTTATTATTATCAACCCTCTCTTAAATATATCCCATGCCTTATCCTATCCTTTTTGAATTTGTGAAATTATTAAGTGTATGGACATGTAGTGACCATCCGATTTCTTGAGGAATTGACTAACGTTGTTAGCGATCTAGGGCGTATTTTGGCGACCATCCGTTATGCAAGTAACGTTGCTAGCGAACCAAGGTACAATCTAGTGACCATCCGTTATTTGGTAACGCAAGAATTCGTTCTTAGCGAGCTATTATGTTTTGCATGAGATAGTGGCACATAAGTTTGATATTATCCCCTAAGCCCTTAAACCCGAATAAAATTCCTCTTTGACATGTATACTTGGCGCTCACACCATTTTGGTGTAGTTTTGTTTCGTCTACAAGCTTATGGTAATATTTAGATCATGACTGAGCAAATGAGTGTCATTCCTCTTATATACTCCACCAATCATACAAATGAGTGTTTGAGTGAATTATATTTCATTTTCCTTTCGTGAGGTGTTTAGTAATGTGTATCATGCAAGAAAATCATTTGGGTATTGTTAAACATCTCGATGCTTCAACCATAAAAGCTTAAAATGATGGATCTAACTTGTACTTGTACTTGATAGATTTGCATCACATTTTCCTAATCATTCTTGTATGCCATGTGGATAATTGTTTATTTCTAGATTTGCTTGAGGGCAAGCAAAGTTCAAGTGTGGGGGATTTGATAATGCCTAAATCTAACATGTTTTTAGTAGCGTTATTCATGTTTTTATGTATGTTTTGGGGTTATATTTATATGCTTTTGTTACTTAATCGTACCAAAGTGTGTTTGCGAAGCATTTGTAGCCAAAAACAGGAAAATGGATGAAAAAGATGCAAAAATGAGGAAGAAGGAAATGTTTATGAATGCATGAAGATTATTGTGACAAGTTCCGCACCAAGAGGTACTTCGAAGAGTAAAAGTCCAAGTAGTCAAGTTAATAAGCTTGAGGATGAAGGGAAAGATCAAAGAACCAAGAGCTACGAGCTAGAATCAAGTCAAACGGAAAAGGTCCAAAAAGTGCATATCAGCATGTTCCATCTGATCGGATGTAGCCCGCATCCGATTCGGATGGAAGCTAGTTTGAAGACCAACCGATCGGATGGACAGAATACCGATCGGTTGGATTGTTGCTGTGTTACCAAAACTTCTTCATTAAGATTTATGACTTTACATATCCGGTTCTAGGTCCTTCCTCTCAGCATTCCTGTCTATTCAATACTACTTGGAGGACAAGAGAGGCATTAATGAACCAAGACCCTTGGTTGGAGCATTTAAAGGATCATTTGATGAGTATTTAGGGTACAACATCAAAAAGATAAACATAACTATCAATCAACAAGGAGAATCAATCAACCACTCATCACATACTCTTAAATTCGTCCAAAAAGTCCAGGAGGAGAAGAGAGTCGAAGTCCATTCCATTTCTTGTGAGAATCATTGCCTTTTCACTTGTAATCTTATTTTCAATCATTGTAAGACTTTCAATCATGGTTTTTAATGTTCAATGTTTTAAGATTATTTTTATGTTTGTTATGAGTGGCTAGTGCCTTTATGCACTTGCTTAGATGATGTGTATTACTTATTGATTGGCATATGATTGTGATAACATGTTTTAATTCAATTTCAATTCGATTCTAAGAACCAATTGTGATAAAGTTTCATAGTGACATTTGGTTAATCAAGTTTAACTAGTGCTAGTAATTCTAAGGGTCGAAAGAACTATTGTTATTCAACTAGTTATAATCATTTGTCTATGAATGATTGTTGTCATCCACTATACTTGATTAAACAAAGGAACTTAATCGTGATTGTAATGAAAATGCTTTTGTCTATCAAAACGGATTGATTGTAAACCATTTTAAGGGTCGAGAGATTAATAGTTTACCTTCAATTGTGACCTTTTGTCTATAATTGGTTACCTTTTGTATTGACCATTTCTCAAGCTTGTTTGATAAAACAAAAGATTGTTTTTGTGTTTAAGGAACACCAACTTATGAACCTTGAATTGATCTTGAATTGATTGGTTAAACGTAATGCTTGTTTTTATAAACTAAGATCTTGACGAAGGTTTAATTTGTAGAAACAATAGATTAGTAACCAAGCTAATTATCTCAACCAACATGTTATCCAAAGTTATCACAATCATATTAGTCAATTGTAGTTCACTAAGTCTAAGCAAGTGTAGTTTTTAATCATTTGAATTTTCATATTATCATTATTGCTTGTTTGAGAAATTTGCTTTTAACTTACAATTCGATTCACTACACAAATCCCTGCGAACGATCCCGACTTACCATCAAAATCTTGCTACAACGGACGAGTATACTTGCTCGTATGCGTTGTTCTTAGATTCGGTAATTCACCCCTTATAAATTTAAAACTTGCATGAACCCGAAAGCATCACCGTGTAAACCACAGGGACCATCCGCGTAATTTTTTCTAAATGTTATATAAATGACCACGGAATAAAGAATTGAAGTAAAGTAGGTGTTATATAAACGACAAACAGTACTAACCTCAACATTAAAATCGTCAACATTTCTTTGATTATTCATTTCCATCAACTTCAACTTAACTATGAGTCTATTATGTAGTAGAAGTTTAAAATGAAAGTATGATGTTTTTATAGTTGAAAATGAAATTAGCCGTGTGAATCTCTACCAAATTTAGAATTCCTTTTTAGCCGTGCGTATTAAGTTACAAAGAAAAGTCATCTTTGCCATGTATAACTAGGGGTGTAAACGAGTCGAGTCGAGCTGAGTACTGCCAAGCTCGAGCTCGACTCGATCGAGCTTTATATTTCGAGCTCGAGTTCGACTCGTCATATAAAACTCGAGCTCGAAACTCGACTCGAGCTCGATTATTACCACATTTCATACTCGAACTCGATAAATACTTGGCATATCAAGCTCGGCTCGACTCAAATTGTATGAAAATTAAGTAAATTTATGTTTATGAAACAATAAAAATGTAATTTAAATGAAGCTCGATAAGGCTCGCGAGCTTCACGAGCTGAGTATTTTGGAGCTCGAACTCGACTCGAAAATATACTCGAGTAGCTCGAACTCGAGCTCGACTCATTTAAATCGAGCTGATTTTCAGTAGTTTACGAGTCGATCTCGAATAACTCACTAGTTGTCTCGTCTCGTTTACACCCCTATGTATAACCTTAAAAAAAGTCAACTTAGTCGTGTATCTTGTCTGGTAAGTTTAAGTTTTAAGTTTCAATTCAATTTCTATTGATTTCGTGTTTCCTTAAATAGTTTTTTTATTTTCCTTAATTACTTTCAGTTTTTCACTTTTCAAGTGTGTTCACTTTTTAAGTTTGACCAGATTAAGTTTTTTCACTTTTAAAGATTGACCATTTTTGCTTTATATGTAGTTAAGATGGAGAAGACAATATTAAAATTCATTTAAATATTTAAATCTTTTACACACATTTGCTTGAAAAGCTTTAAATATTAATATATATTCATAAAACACTTGCCAATCTTATACATTAATCCGTTCTAAAATCTTATATATTAATCTCAACTACCTACCTAGCTAAACAATAATTTTCTTTTTATTCAATGAAGCTTCTCATATTCAGATGAAACTTCCTACATTTTTGTTTCATACTATGTAGTTTTCTCTACAAGATTGTCACAAAGTTACGTGTAAATGACACAGGTAAAAATACACACACTGCCCATTATAATCAACAAACATGCACACATGGTAAGTGGCAAATGGAAAGGTTTTTGTGTTCGCATGCTCTTGATATTTTCCGCCTTAGAGGGGACAACCCTCTTACCATTATTCACACCGTTTATACCACTGCAACTAGGGGTGTTCAAAAAAACTGAGGAACTAAAGTAACCGAGGAACCGTACCGGAACCGAACCGTATATTAGAACCATGGTCCGGTTCTTGGTTCCTAAAATTCCAAATTTTCGGTTCTCGGGATGGTTCGGGTCGGAACCGTCTGGTTCCGATACTTTCCCGAAAGAACCAAATCTTTTGAAAATATGAAATTTTATAGGGTTTATTTGGGACATTGTGTACATGTAGCTTTAAAAAAAATGTGCTCATTAGTAACATGTAACAATAAAATCTAAAACCTAAAAACCTTAACCTTTAATACATTCCAAATAAAACTAAGCTATCAGTTTTAGTGTTTTACAATTTCTAATATAATTCGAAGATTCAAATATCGTCATCACCATCATTCATCCAACATGAAAGTAAGTTTTTCTATATATTTTTCTTTTTTATTATGATCATAATTGATTAAATAGTGATACTATGTTACGATCGGATGAGAACGAAATTAAACCTTCGTATGTGACAATTATAAACTTATATTTTGACATTTTTGTTTTAAATTTGTTTATGTTAATTTGAACAAATGGAATTATTGGAATGATTTGTATTGTTGTAGAAATTTTTGTGTGTGTTTGTATTGATATTACATTTCCTTTATAAATGATCAACAATGAAAAAAATGAATTTTTTAAACACTTTGATTCTCGTAGGGAATTACCGAAAATTCATGTATCGAAACCGAACCAAAGAACATGCGACGGTTCTCGATTCCACATTTTCCTTTTTTTCGGTTCTCGGTTCTTTCGGTTCCGGTTCGGTCTGTTTCCAGTACCATGGACACTCCTAACTGCAATGTTCAAACAACATTATCTTTCAGATTTTACTCCACTTCCCCATGCTGATTCTTGGTTGGATTCAGGCTGGAAGATTAAGGCAGATTACTTAAAGATGAGTGTTAGTCGGGAAGGAAGAAATCAAGTCGAATTCGTAATGAGATGGACATTCGTCATCCAGACGTGATGCACGTTATGTTTTATTCTTGTTTAATTTAATGGATATTTTCTTGTTTAATTTAGCGGATGATTTAAATATTTAAGTTGTTATCGTGCTTCCATATTTGAAAATAGCTATCATAATTATACCATACTAACATTTATTGGGCTAGTTAACCCTTTTTTTTTTTTTTTTTTTTTTTGCAACCCGGTCCAGCGAGGGTCCGGATAATAAATTGGTTGGTTATTTGGTGCCCCGGACTGTTCATCCTCACTCACAGTGTTCCCTTTCCTTTGAGATCCGAACCGTGCAATCCCGTGGCCAGTACCCGACGGCGATTCAAGTTTTTCCGATCCGAATATATGGGTTTTGGGGCAACTACAGTTGCCTGTGAGGGAGTGTACATTGCTATGAACAGTGATTATATGATTTTATTGGTTTTGTGGTTGTTCTTATGCCGTATGTTATGTCTACAGTATCCCCCTTAGTTATATCCACACTTTTAGATCTTATTTAGGTTTACTACCAACTTTTGTGATCAAAAAAACTGGTGCCCTTATTCTCTGAAGAAACCGTGTGAAAGCATTCATTGTAGGTTCCATTTTTTTATTATGTTTAGTTGTGTTTTGTTGTTGTTATTGGTAATTTTATGATGTGAGGTTTAACCTGTTGCTGCATTTAATTGTCACTATTATTGGGCTACTTAAATGCTATTATTTTTGCCTTCAAAGTATTGATAGTTATTGCTTCATGTACGAATTTGGTTCAGTTAATTGTGGGTGTTGTTGATTTTCTGGTCTCACGTTTATGGTTGTGTTGTTGTTATTGTCTACTTTTACATTTAATTGGACACTTATTTTTTATTACAGTTGTTGTTTTAGGATTATAAGATTAGAAGTTTTTTTACAATTCTTTATGTTTGAATAATTTAAGTAGCCTTTTTTTTAGCATGCATGCTATGGAATGCTGAATTGTTGCTTTTCCTCTGTTTTTTTTAACTTATTCTATGGAGATGTGCTTAATTTTTTACAGCAACTTCCAACTTTTTCTGCCTTTTTTTCTCGCATTGCTTTCCTCTGTTTGCGAATCTTCATTTAAAAATGCATTTGTTGCTCATAATAATTAATTATAAACTCTTAGTCATTGTTTTTGGGTTAGCTTTTTTTGTTTGGTTCATCGGCCTTTGTCTTCCTCTTTGTAATTATGAAACCAAATTTTAAATTTGATTTTAAAAATATCAACAATCGAGTGCCTCAAAACCCAAAATTAAATAATGACACGACTATACATGGGTGTGCCAACTCCGAGATCCAAGGTCACATTAGACACAATGTGTCTCATTGTCAGTCAGTTACGAATACTCCCCAGGGTACTCCCCTGACATTAAACGTTGGTTCATCCAAAGTTTAGTTTATTCTATATGGTCCATACAGTTATGACTGGTGTTTTTTATCACATGCATAGCTCATCTTACTCATTTTTTTACTGATTTTGTACAGGTGCTTTTGCGCTAGGAAATTCACGTGTTACAGCCCGTCAGCTTGGTACAAACCATGATCGTGATGAAATCGAACTGCCTATACAATCAACCGGTTTTTTAGTAGCCACCGCCTGAAACGGAGTAATTTGAACACCCAATTTGGTTTGTATTTATTCAATCAGGGTTACTTTAGTAACAACGCTTCTATTTTTATGCTCATAACGCCAAATGTAGAACCTCATATTCATATACCTGTATAAAAATGTAGATCCACGTACGCGCAAATGCACCAGGGCCCAAAAAAAATGCCAAAGAGGATGTCACGACCATTTGTACAGGTGCTGTTGGTAATAGTAGCTTAGAAGCTCCTTCGGTAGGCCGTGCGAGCGTAACTAAAGATGACTTACTTCGTAATGTCCCTCAAGGTAAAGTAACCCACTCTGTTATAACTAACAACGCTACTATTCTTATGCTAATAACGCCAAATGTAGAACCTCATATTCATATACCTGTTTAAAAATGCAGAGGCATGTACGCACAAATACACCAGGACCGAAAAAAATGCCAAACAGGATGTCACAAGCATTTGTACAGGTTGTGCTGGTAATACTACCTTACAAGCTCCTTCGGTAGGACGTGCGAGTGTAACCAAACATGAATTACTTCGTAATGTCCGTCAAGGTAAACTAACCCACTCAGTTATAAAGAAGTTTAACTTTTAATTTAACCACCAATTTCTGGTGTAAATGTATTTGATACACTAAACTAATAACCATTGTTGTTCTTTTCTGTTATTGACAGCGTCAACTCCAATATCTGTGCACCAAGGTCAACATACTCATACATCAGAAAATGAAACTGAAGTTCGTAGAATGCAGCAAATTTCTGGCAGGGGTGCTTTCCAAAATACTCCGAATCATCCTGCTTTTCCTATTGGTCAACCATCTATGTGTGGTACAAGTGAAAGTACGTCTCTAAATTGCCTTTAAACACGATTCCAACTTAAAATTGCCAATCAATTAATTGTCTAATATTGTAACAATAAGTTTATTACACAGTACATTTAATGACCTTCTGAGAAACTTTGGCCGCCACTACAGGAATGGCTGCGCATGATGCAGCCCAATCAACTCCTGTAAATAATAAGAGGCAAGGTCAAGAAAAAAGCAGGCAAAGAAGCGAGGCCCCCACACGCTCTATGCGACAACGTTCTTCAACAACTGATTTGCAATGTCGTGCAGTTGATGGGTTTAATGGTCCTCATGACCAATCATTCTCACCTACAAATGAAGGTAACTGTCGGTACTAGCTTTTCCAATAGCCTATGTCTTTCTATTAAGAGTTGCGCCTTAGTTAATGGACTATTTTACATTCACAACAAGGACGCCTACACATAATGCCCGTCAATCAACTGATATAAATAATGACAGCTGTTTGCAGAAAACTCAAAAAAAAAAAAAGAACAACAAGTGATCCGACCACAAGGCATGTTCGCCAGCGTTCTTCGACAAGTAATTTACATTCTCATTTAGATAATGCTACTGATAATCCTGCCGAACAATCAACTTCTCATGCAAATGAAGGTAAACCTTGCAGATTCCTTTCCCAACACCTTACCTTTTAACTAAATAAGTTGGTTCCCATGTTTTAATTCAGGCTTCTGTTTCACTCACTCCAGATGCATCAGCTGTGTATGATGATTTAGGAGATTGTAATCAACGATGCCATTACTACAAAGCTACATTCTGGCGTGAGGAACGGCTTAAAGGGCATCATTCTTACAACGGTCAGCCTGAATATCATTTATGTTGTGGAGGTGGTAAAGTTTTCATGGAACCTGAGGTAGACCCACCTGCATATATCAAGCAGCTTCTTGGAGACAGCAGTTTAATGCAAAATATAAGGGCTTACAATCAAATGTTTGCCATGACTTCATTTGGTGCCAAGATTGACAACACAATCAACCAAGGAAGAGGTCCATATGTGTTTAAAGTTTCTGGTCAGATATACCATTGGATTGGCTCCCTATGTCCTACTGGTGATGATGCGCCATGCTTTTTACAGCTATATATCTACGACACACACAATGAAGTACAAAACAGGATGAGCCATTTTCAAGATTCCGATGGATCTGCATTAGATCCAGAAGTTGTTGAAGGGCTCATCCAGTTTTTAGATGCTCACAATGAGCTGGTACGTCTGTTCAAAACGGCACGAGATAAATGTGCAGAAGCCGATGTGCCTGAATTTAAGGTAAGGCTTTACAACGTTGGAGGTGCGCGTAGTTATGAGTTGCATGCATGTGATACTTTGGGAGCCATAGTGTTTGACAATGGTCCAGCAACCGAAGCAGACTATGATGTTATCATCGAATCCAGAGGTGGGCCGCCAAAAAGGATAAATAAGCTTTATCAATCGTACATGTCGTTGCAGTTTTCGCTGATTTTCATCTATGGTCAGCCTGGATTTCATACAAGGTTAAAGCTAAGATCTGCAGATCCAAACGACAAGGCAAAACGAGTTTCGATGAACGCGTTTTACGCATACCAGTTGCACCCAAGGCATGACCAGTATGATCAAATTTTCTGAACAGGATGCCTTTTTCAGCAGTACGTTGTTGGTGTTTATTGTTGTATAGAACATAATAGAATGGATTTCTATAGAACACATCAAAATGATATCCGGGGAGAATATTTGTCAGGGCTTTATGATGCAATTTCAAGAGGCGATCGTGATGGCTCAAAAGTTGGTTCAAGAATTATTTTGCCTTCTTCATTCACTGGAGGTCCTAGATATATGTATAGCCACTATTTGGATGCGCTAGCAATTTTTCTTGTGCTTGGTAATCCACAATTCTTCATAACGTTCACATGTAATGTCAATTGGCCTAAAATCCAGCGATACATGGCAGCATTCCCTCATTTAAATGTGGCGGACAGAGCAGATGTAATATGTAGAGTTTTTGAGCAAAAGATTAAAGCCTTTATCAGGTTTCTCAAACAAAGGCAGACTTTTGGATATATCAGAGGAGGTATGCATATGTTTTGCTACAAATGTTTTTTCATTTTAAGTTTCATTAAAATTTACACCGTCAATAGGTGGACCGTGTAATGTATCAACATATTCGGCTAATTTTTATTTCCCTATTCTTTAATATGCAGTATTATACACTGTTGAGTTCCAAAAGCGTGGATTATCACATTGTCACACGCTGGTCTGGGTGTCTTCATCAACCAAAATACAAAATGATCAAGACGTTGACCAGTATATTTCTTCCGAGTTGCTCGACCCAGCTGTTGATCCACACGGCTACAAAATTGTCTCTGAAATGGTGATACATGGGCCCTGTGGAAAAGCCAATTTGGGTGCACCATGTATGCAAGGCGAGGTTTGCACCAAAAAATTCCCAAAGAAATACAACAACGAGACATTTTTTGATGACGAGGGTCGTGTGCATTATCAAAGAAAGCAAACAAAGACTTCTGTAGCTAAACACCAGGTGAAGCTTGACAGCAGCTATGTCATCCCATATAACCGGTCTTTGTGCTTGACGTTCTTGTTGTTCCTTTAACACGCTTAAAGTTAAATAAAATGTTAATATATTGTGTTTATAACTGATACGATGTATTTGATTAATTACAACTTATAAGTAAAACGTAAATATAAAAACACAATGTTTTTCAACGTTTAAATTCTTATTAGAAATCAATCAAAGAATCTATTACCCAAGTTTTTTGCGGAACAAACACTTGGGATTGAATAGACAAGGTACGGTGTCTCCTATCTAAGCTCAAGCAATGCTTAAGTGGTAACAATTTCGACCTACTGAGCTATCTCAGGGATTGGTTACTCTTTGTAGGAGAAAAGGGGTATTGTGAAAGTCTAAGCCTTTATTGCACAAAATACCTAACCCACTTTTCTCCATCTGTTTGCTATTTATAGGCAAACATGTAAGAGTACTGAAAGACTAAAAATACATAAACAATAGGAAGGCGTGTCCAACAACTGCAACAGTAATTGTCATTTCTAAGAACCAATAGGATTGCGCCAAAAAGTCTTCGAGTGTCAGTCCTGACACTTCTTGACTTTTAGCCGCTTTAGGGATGGTTTGTGTCTGACCCCGATAAGACTTCAAACCTTCCCGCTCAATCCCGCCTTTCTTTCAGGCTTTAGGTTCTTCAGTCATCGCCTTCAGTCTTCAGTCTTCAATCTTATTGTTGTTGAAGAGACTAGGGTTCAGTGAGCTCTTGTCTAACGCTCATTGAACCCATTACCTTCTTCTTCATCTCAAGTAACACTTTAGGGAGATCCGCCTCCCTGTGTGGTGAGTCTTTCTTCTTAGACTCGTCCTGAGCATCTTGAAGGTAACTCACTGAGTGACTGTTCACTCAGTGACCTAATTGTGTTTTCGGTTGATTAACACTTAGCGTAATTTGTATTCAAATCCTGTTTTAAGGACTCTTGGGTACTGAAGGACCCAACACTCTCCCCCTATTTGGATATAAATTATGCTTTAGTGTTTTGATCAGTAATGAGTGAGCTAACGACTTCTTCTCATGCTGAATGTACTAGAAAGTAATTAAGGACACTGAAACAAAACAAAGGGACATCATTTTATTAATTTCATTACATAAGTCCTAACAAGTAAAAAATGTACAGGATAGTGGTGGTGTTGCAGATTCTTCAGTCAAACTTGTAACCAAGGGCTTCAAGCTTTGGCCTTTTGGATTCCAGCTCATGTTGGTCAGGATGTTCTTGGATCTTGATTCTCAAGTCATGACAGAACCTCACATTTTCAGGACTCTGTATTGGGGAGGCCATCATGAGGTAACCAAGCATTGTTTTAATTCCTGCTTTATCAATGTCACTCCATCTTTGGAAGGCTTTATCACCAAACGCATCAGTGAAGAAGAGACCCCTTTCAGGTTGTTCAATGGCCAAGTTGTTCACAAATGTAACTCCTTCAGGGAGGGCTCTGTTGCATTCAAGACCAGGAACTTTGATCTCAGGCTCAGACTCAATTTGTTTCCTCTTTCTTCTAGAGGACTGAGTAGGAGCAGGCTGACTGGCTGAAGCTGGGAGAAGTGAGAGAATACCAAGTTCTTGAGGTGTTGCTGCCAGTTTTTCATATCTTAGCTTCAGGGACTTCATCAGTTCTTTGACAACAACGTTTGACTTCTTGAATATGATTGGACCCAATTCATCCAATTCATGATCCCAAAGTTAGCGAATCTAAAGGGCTCATGAATCTCAAAGTTCCTCTTGTCAGGACCTCTGAAGACACTGATGATAGCAGGCTTGGTGTTTTGATGAATCTTTACATCAGTAATAGGTTCAGGTCTCAGTCTGCTTGTCATAACCCATTGGTATTTCTCAATCCTCTTTTGCCTTATCTCCTCAGTCTTTTTCAACCTTTCTTCTCTTTTCTTCCTGAGAGCAGTCATCTCAGCATCCTGAGCTTGCACAAAGCTCTGACCACCTTTCCTTCCAGCAAGATCTTTTGGCTCAATTCCAAGTTTCTCAGCCTCTTATCTGACCACCTGGATGAGGTCAGACTTGTTCTGCCTCTCTTCTTCAGCTGCTTTCTTTAACCCTTCTTTCTTCTCCATATGAGCCTGAATTTCAGTCATAGTGAGAAGGTGCATCACTCCATTGATCTCATAAGGGACCTTGATTAGTTCATTAGGGTCAGGCCTTCTCTCTGAGGAAGTAGGCACCAATATTGTAGGCTCAGGCTCAGTAGTAGTAAGAATGCCTTTGCCTTTATCTTGAGTTGATGATGGGGTTGTTACAGGAATCTCCCCCTCAGTGTGAGAAGGAGGTTGTTGGCTGGAAGAAGCTTCATTGACTTTCTCCCCCTCAACTGTTTCTTGAGCCATGGTGATAGCAAGAGTTGGAGTGCTAACTGAAGTTGAGGGAGCAGCCTGACTTTTGAAATCCTGATAGATTTCAGTCATCATGGATTTGATGTCTGAGGTATCTTGCTGAAGTGTGGATACCTTGGCTTCAAGAGATGCCTGAGAAGCCTCGATAGCAGTCATCCTAGGCCTAAGATTCCAGGCCAAGGAATTCGAAGATTTGGCCCATGATGCCAAATGTGCCTCCAAAAGAACCAGGGAAGACTTGATGGAGTCCACTGAAGAGTTGAGACCCTGAAGGTTAGAGGAGTTCAGCATGTTGACAACCTCAGTTAACTGAGTTGACTATTGCTGAAAAGTCTTAGAAGCCTGAAGAATCTTCTTATTGAGCTCAGGGTCATCTTTCACTGACTCTTGAATAGTTGCAACGCTCTGAGTAATGTTGGAAAGGGTAGCGTTGAACAGTTGAAGATTCTGATCAAGAGTTGTCAAGGAGTAGGCAATCCCTGATTGTTGCTCATTAGCTTCATCACGATAAAGTTCAACAGATTCCTTCAGGTTAACATAGTGAACTGCAGCTTCACAATGTTGGTCAAAGATGTCTTCAGTGAGCCCTTAAAAGAGAGCATTGTTGGCCTTCTACAAGAACTTGACCAATTGTCTTTCAGTGAGAGGAAGAATGTTGTCATACTTCCTGAGATTAGCTGGGCAGGATGATTCTGAGTCCGAAGAATGATCAGCCTGAGAAGCTGATTCTTCACCTTGTGGTGGAGAAGGCTGATGCGATTGTTCAGTGGGTTGAGCATCAGTTTTCATATCATCACCTGCCTCAAACACTTCTTCCTCACTATCAATACTGAGCTCCTCATCAGACAAGAGAGCTGCCTGAAAATCCGCCATTGACTGAATCTGCAACAAGTTTTGGCCAGGTCCTGACCTCGCCATAATAACTGAGTGGGTTTGCTCAGCCTGGCGTTTAGAGTCAGTTCCCGAGAGACTAGATCCACCATGAGGGGGTTGTGGTTCCATATCAGCGGGTGTTCGCATGCCCCCTAAGTCTTTGTCCCCATGTACGCCTTCAAGGACTGGTGGGTGTTCTCCAGTACTATCATGAGGCACAGTTTGTGATTGTTGGTGGACCCCCTTCCCATCAGGGTTGTACTGCCCTTTTGGGGATTTAGGGTCCTTGACTCCCTGAGACCCTGAGTTTGATTTCTCAGGGCCTTAAGCAGGATGTGATTGGGTGTGGGTCCCCTTCTCAGTAAAGTAGTGCTGCTGTACCGAGGATTCAGGACCCTTTTCTCCCTCAGGCACTGATTGTGATTTGTCAGTGCCTTCATCGGGAAGTGATTGGGTTGAGGTTCCTGACCCTAGTGACATGTGTATGTCAGTAGAGCCATGAGGAAACTGGGGTTTGCCCCAGGACACTGAGGATGATTTATCAGTGACCTCCGTTGGCGTTTGTTTTAGGGTCAAGAGGGTCTCAATGATGGGTGTCTCTGAGGTCTTGGCCATTGTTTCCCCTTTTGATGGTTTTGAGGCAGAAGATCCAAGGGCGAGTGATTTGGGTTTAACCACCTTCTTGGTCCCTGCCTTCTTTTTCTTCTTCTCCTGCTTTTCAAGAGAAGGAATGGGTGAGACAGCTTTATCACCCTGAATGACTACCAGCATGTAGTTGGTCAAGGCGACTGGTTGTACCTCTGTTATGCCACTGGAATAATTGGCCTTATGTAGGATGTCAGGTTTAGAACCTTGAGCGTCAGGCCTAATATAGTCAGGGCCAAGTAAGTCCTGAAGCACACAGGAAATGAACCTAGGGTAAGACATGTGTCTTTGCCTAGACTTCCCTGAGAGCTTGGCAACAAGGTCACGGAAGATTATTCCTCCGATGTCAATTTTTCTACCCTCCAGGAGACTAAACACCATCGATTGTTGTGATGAGTTCAACTGCTCCGTAGAGGATTTATTACCTCCAAGGACCTGAATGACAAAAGTCATCAGGATCCTCCAGATAGGTAGGAACCAAGTTTTAATTAGTGGTGCCTTTGCCAATAATGAACCTGGGGACACTTTAGGTTGTTTGGGGTCATGAGGCCCTAGAAAAATCAATTCTGCTTTAACTTCTTGGTCAAAGGGGTTGGGCGCAAAATTCTCAGCGAAATCAAGACCACTAGCCTTGATGAAGGTTGAGTAATCAAGGAAGGGAGAGGGTCCTTCTCCCATTCATCACTGAGAAAGTGATAATAGAGTCTTTCGTGTCCTCAGGGCTAGTTGCCACTGCTGTACACCAAAATTCTCTAAAGTAGTCATGGTATATGACTGAGGGGTCTTTGTAAATTCCGTAGCAAGAAAGCAGTTTTGTAGATACTTGATGAACTCAAATAAGTACATATTATTACTATCATTTATCCTATTAATTTGACTTGTTTTACTATATTATGTATGAGGATTGATACTTAATCGTTTACTTTTGTAATTCTCAGTTGAAAACAAGCATTTGGTGAAACTTGGCAATTTTGGACTAATTATGGAGCAAAACATGCAAGAAGTTAAGAGTCTACCGAAATGTACAAGATCAAGACTATTCTGCTCCAGATGCGCCGCATCTCACTTATGACACGCGCCGCATCACTATCAATATTTCACCAGATACGATCCAAGATACAAGAGGACATGCGCCGCATCCAAAGATAAAGATACGCCGCATCTTCTGGCGGTGTACGAATATTCCTGAATATTATAATCTTGGACCCCACGCGAAGTTAAGTAAATGTGCCGCATCTACTTACTAGATGCGCCGCATCCTACCCTCAGACAGAAACTATAAATACCCCAAGACCAGACGAATTTCGTGAGACACATAATATACGAAGACCGAAGACCAGAAACCTAGGACGAATTCAGTCAAGGCAGCAGCACAAGACACACCCAAATCAAAGATACAAGAGCTGTAAGAAGGTGCTGCATGTGTTTAATTCATTAAGTAGTTTTGTTTTATTGTGTTAGTAAACTTTAATTCATTAAGATTGGTGGCTTGTGTAATGTGACAACGGAAAGATTGCACTCCCTTAAAACTGCTTTCTCATTAATTAAAGTTTATATGTTGATGTCATTGGTGACTTTTATTAGTGCATTGATAACCTCTGTGTCTAGCTGAGCGTTGATCGGGTCGCCATGCCTCTGCCCTCGCCTGTTTATTAGATCGCCTATGTATTCTATGGTCTGTAGAAAAGTAGGAGAAAGATAAACGGGATAGTCATAAGTAATCATTAAGGGTTTACTCGCCGATAAGATTAGAACCAACGAGAAAGGACTTAAACTCGGTGCGTTGCATCGAACTATACACTTCATATAACACTAGCAATAAAACAAGTGACAAACTACTTATCATAAGGACAGCCCTCTTATTGTCTCGAGTATTTATCTGTGTACGTGTGTGCTACTTGCTGATTCGTGCCTATTGGTTTAGTTTATTATTTATTTGCAACCAAATCGTGCCAGTCTCTCAGGCTGAACCCCCTTGCGTTAGATTAGGTTGTATAGCTAACTTAATATATTAAAATACTGATTAGAATAACGAGATAATACGTTCCACTCTTAGTGATCGACACTCTACTTACCATTATATTCATACTGACCGGGTACACTGCTCGTTAAGTGTGTGTGTTATTGATAAGTCGGCTAAATATAAATTTAAAACTTGAGTAGGCATTAAAACTGCTAAACCGCAACGACACACGACACGCATCAAGTTTTTTGGCGCCGCTGCCGGGGAGTGAATTGTTATTATCTGTTAATTTGATTAGTATTTTAATTAGGTTTTTAATTTTTAATCTAACCGCTAATTTTGTTGTGTATTAGATTAATTTGCATTCATTGTACTATTTTGCATATTTTCTGTTTTTGTGTGTTATTTGTTTGCTTTTATCTGTGTTTATTTTCGTGTGTTTTTATTTGTTTTTTAATTTTTCGTATTTTTTGTTTTCTGCTATCGTTGTACTGAGCTAAATCGAACGATACGGCGCATCTGATTTCTCAGATACGGCGTATTGCGTTCAATTTTTTATAAAATACAACGCGTTTAATTAATTCGATACGACGCATCTTTCCCCAAGATACGGCGTATCTGAAAAAAAAAAAAAAAAAAAAAAAAAAAAAAAAAAAAAAATTTTAAGCGACTAAGCGATACGACGCATCTTTTCCCCAAGATACGGCGTATCTGTTTTTAAGGAAATTTTTTTCTAAACGTTAACGCCATACGACGCATCTGCTTTAGCAGATACAGCGTATCTATTATTTTAATTAAAAACAGTTTTCGAATTATTAAACAGATACGGCGCATCGATATCTGTCGATACGGCGTATCTTCTGAATCAAAAATCTTATATTTTGAAACGTAACGAAAATACGGCGCATTAACTTTCGTTAATATGACGCATTTAATTTTTAATAAATATCGATTTTTGATTATTAAAATTGATACGGCGCATTCTAATTTCTAAGCGGCGTATCTATTGTCTGAATAAAAGTCTGATTTAATTTTAACGATTATAAGATACGGCGTATCCAACTTTTTAGATACGGCGCATCGTCTGCAGATATCAGCTATTTTTATTCTTATATCCGTTTCTAAATTCGTTAATTTCTCTTCTAGCGAACAAATCCTACTGATGATTTTACCTATGATGACAGGTTTTGCTATGGAAGACATCTCAATGAACGGATATCTTGCTAAGGGACTTTTGCTTTCGGATTCATTCGATGTGAAGGTTCTTGATGATGTCAACTTCAATGTGCTCATGATTGATACGGACTTATTCTCTTGGGAAACCCCTCTTGAAGCTGCTTTTAAGGAATTCATGCGTTTATGCAACATTGACAAAGGGGTATTCTCTTATGATGTATTTGTGAGGTACACTGGAGATGAATTGTCGCTCTTATGGCCTATCATTGAATCCAAAGGATTGGCTTGGACTACTATCGAAGAAGATGATGGGAAATTCTATCTTGCATACATGGACTCAAGCAACAAAAGCTGTGGTGGAGGCAATGCCCAAATCTCTTACATGCCTTATTCCGAACAGTACTGGGGATTAAATGAGAACTATCTGGATGATGACAGAATTTATGCTGTGGCGGAGTTACTATTTCATGGCAGGTTGGTAAGATTGATGGACCTCTCCCTCGATGATTGGCTTGAGCTTAAATATGGTAGTCCGAAATTTGCCCCTGCAAATGAAGTCAAGCAGATTATGACTTCATGGTTGACACGGAATTTTAGGGAGCAATTTAACGAGTTCATGGAGATAAAGAGGAAAATGATTGAAAAGACTTGCTTTGACGTTAACCACGATCCTAACGATGTTGATTTTTCAGAATGGTTAGCTAGTAAGTTTAATAACCATAAGAGCATGGATCGAGCTACTAAGGATGCATTATGGGTATATTGGATAAGAGGTGAAGAAGAAGAAGTAGAAAGCGATTATGGGTCGTCACTTCATGATTCAACGATCAATGAAGGGATTGAAGAATTATTCAGAATTGACATTGATGTGTTCGATTATGAGACACCCTTATGCAAGCAGTTCAAGGAATTTAACTACCTTCTTCGAGTCGACGATGATGTGCTTACTAGAGACTTACCAGGATTCAAGACTTATGATGATTTCAAAAATACCTGGTACTACGAATGGGATGACCAAATACCATGGGTTTGGGATAAACCATGGGAATTTGAGCACATTAATCACACCTGTACACCCTTCGTTTTCAAGGATGGGAGTAGTGTTTGGCCGACCTGTGATTATAAGAGTGACGGAACCTGTAATGGGGGAAGTATTATTGGGATGAAACAGGTTGGAAAAGATGTAACCTTTGAAGATTATGAGTGGTACGATAATGTTGAAGACTGCCCACGAAAAACTGAAGCTTTGAAAGAAAAGGGTAGAATTGAATACTTAAAAGGACTTAAGGGAACATCAAATACTACTTTCTGGGAATGGGTGCATGAACAATTTGATGATTACACGAAGCTAGGTCGACGGCTACAATGGGAATTGGAAAGAGAATGGGAGGCAATTCAAGATAATAGGAATGAGTCATTAATCGATGAACTAGATGACTATTTGATTAAGGATCCTTACTTTAAGTTTGTTGATAAAGACAAGGAAGAGTTCACCAAAAGAAAGTGTCAACTACTTGGGATTCCTTATAATGAGCCACCCATGATTATTTCTGAAAAATTTAAAATCATCAAATATTCTTTTGGACCTGATGAAGAGTATGTTGCGACGAAGACCAAGAGTTATAGAAGATTAAGCCGAACGGAAGAAAACGTCGCAAAGCTATACGGGAACATCTTTCAGATGAAGGAAGAAGGATGGACCGTGACAAGGACCGAATAATGAGCTGAACGTGAGTCTAACTTGAAGACTCTGGAATAAAGACAAGTGCTTACCGGGAGACAACCCGGATTTATCTTTTTATTATTTTGTTTATGTGTCGAGTCAGTCAGGCCGCAGAGGATACGGCGCATCTCAATTCTGAGATGCGACGCATCTCCTGCAATGGTCATATCTTATTTTATTTTTCTGCATTTTTTATTTTCGACTTTAAAACTTTTTATCAGTTTATTTTAATGCGGCGCATCCCTGGTTAAGGATGCGGCGCATCTTCTATTCTGATCCGTATTTATTCCAGGCTCGATACGGCGTATCTTCTTCCATAAGATACGGCGCATCGACTGACCTGATGATTTTCATTTTTAATTTTTATGTTTTATTTTTACCTAACTACTAATGTATTATGCAAGTTGAACCTTTCTTACCTTAGGTGTGTTTTGAAGCTTTGGTGGTATTATAGATTCCTGCATTTCCTGTGGATACATCAAATATGAAGATTTAACGTTCTAATCCACAAGAAAGATGATTTTTGCTCTTACACTAATGGAGGATCATACCGAGCAAATCTCAGGGGAGTTTTTCTGTTCTAATTATTTTATTTTCCAGTTTTTAACCTTTTATACGAACAACGAGGACGTTGTTTAACTTAAGTGGGGGGATTGGAGAATTAGAACACTTAACACTTACTTGTCCTAAACTTTTCAAAATATGCTTAAAATGTGCTTAATATATCAAAATTTAAAATTTTTTAGCATGTTTTTGTTTAAAGTCTAAGTTGCATAGCTGCACACATGACGTTATTTTTCAAAAATTGTGATTTTTCAAAATTCACAAATCTATGAGTGTGCCAGTGACTTGTAAACTTTAGAACTTGGCTTGTATACTATTCGAGACCACCATAATAAGTATTATTTATATAATTGGAATGACTTGTCTAAATTGGTAAATTTCTAGGATTACACCCAAATAGCCTTTATATGTTATGTGATATTAGCTAACTACACTGGTTAGTTAACCCCCGTATAAACCCTTTTGTTACTCTCACTTTTAGAGTAAGATACCCCTAGAAAAACACTCAGAGCCATTCCTTTCGTTTCTTACACCTTTGTTTAAAAATGTTTCGTTACACCTTACACCTTAGCCTACCCTGTAGATTAGAATCCGTGGTTGGTTAATTGCTATAGGCAAAGTGTGTTTCCTTACATTACCTGTGTTCGCGTGCGTAATTCATTATCTATGGTTAGGTCAGGAAATTGCACAATGCAATTGGAGTGAAAGTAGATATTGTATATTTTGAGTCTTGATTTTCGTGTGTTTACTACTTTCACTATTACCGTTATTTCTGAAGTCATGAAAAGTATGAAAAAATTATCCAGAGTTATCGTTATAGTGATGTGGTGAAATTTTACACATCTATGTTTATGTTATAAAAAATTAAAAAAAAAAAAAAAAAAAAAAAAAAAAATCGAAAAAATGAGAAAAGAAAAAGAAGAAAGTTGGAAGATTGATAAACCAACGATGTAAAGTTATGTAAGTGGTCGATATCACCACTAATTGTTGTATATTATATATATATGGATTGAATGGGAGTTGGCAGTTATGGGAACGTCAACTAAGGTTTATTCTTTGATTAAGATCTTGTTGAGTATAATTCGTGTCTACCTAAAGCGTGTGTTTCAAGTGTTAAAGCGTGAGTTATTCTATGATATGAGTCTTATTCATGGGATGGTTGGGATAGTGATTAACCACACTTAGGATTTTAATTTATTTGTTTTGTTTATATTTTTCGTTTTACACCAATTTATATCCCAAAAATTATCCATACCCTTTATTATTCTTTATCCAACCAAACCTTTGATTTATTGAGATTAGGGATTTGAGCAATCTTAAGTATCGTAGTCGTGGATTCGACTATGTATTTATGATTTTGTCGCCCTTTTTGATATATTATTATTGGTGAAGTTTGGACCTATCTTTAGCCTATTCGAGTTAAGGATTTGAGCAATTGCAAGTATCGTGTTCGTGGATTCGATCATGTATTTGTAATTTTGTCGCCTTTTCTGGAATTTGAGATCGATAGTGATTAAGAAGAGTAATTAACCCTTAAGCCTAAAAACCCTTTTTACCGCTTTAGACTTGTTACTCCTTGGCTTTAGTGGAGGAGATGTGTATACTTGCCAAGCTTATGATAGAATATTCGTCGCGACTGGACAGTTAAACGATTAGATTTGCTTTTATCGAAATATTTTATTTTACTTCTAATTCGTTAAGTGTTTAGTTGTGTGATTATGACAAAAACGAGTACATGCTTAAATATAAAAATAAATCCTAATATCTTTTAGGATACATTTTCATAAGATTAATTCTAAGGTTTACTTGGGGACAAGTAAAGTTCAAGTGGGGGGATATTTGATGAACTCAAATAAGTACATATTATTACTATCATTTATCCTATTAATTTGACTTGTTTTACTATATTATGTATGAGGATTGATACTTAATCGTTTACTTTTGTAATTCTCAGTTGAAAACAAGCATTTGGTGAAACTTGGCAATTTTGGACTAATTATGGAGCAAAACATGCAAGAAGTTAAGAGTCTACCGAAATGTACAAGATCAAGACTATTCTGCTCCAGATGCGCCGCATCTCACTTATGACATGCGCCTCATCACTATCAATATTTCACCAGATACGATCCAAGATACAAGAGGACATGCGCCGCATCCAAAGATAAAGATACGCCGCATCTTCTGGCGGTGTACGAATATTCCTGAATATTATAATCTTGGACCCCACGCGAAGTTAAGTAAATGCGCCGCATCTACTTACTAGATGCGCCGCATCCTACCCTCAGACAGAAACTATAAATACCCCAAGACCAGACGAATTTCGTGAGACACATAATATACGAAGACCGAAGACCAGAAACCTAGGACGAATTCAGTCAAGGCAGCAGCACAAGACACACCCAAATCAAAGATACAAGAGCTGTAAGAAGGTGCTGCATGTGTTTAATTCATTAAGTAGTTTTGTTTTATTGTGTTAGTAAACTTTAATTCATCAAGATTGGTGGCTTGTGTAATGTGACAACGGAAAGATTGCACTCCCTTAAAACTGCTTTCTAATTAATTAAAGTTTATATGTTGATGTCATTGGTGACTTTTATTAGTGCATTGATAACCTCTGTGTCTAGCTGAGCGTTGATCGGGTCGCCATGCCTCTGCCCTCGCCTGTTTATTAGATCGCCTATGTATTCTATGGTCTGTAGAAAAGTAGGAGAAAGATAAACGGGATAGTCATAAGTAATCATTAAGGGTTTACTCGCCGATAAGATTAGAACCAACGAGAAAGGACTTAAACTCGGTGCGTTGCATCGAACTATACACTTCATATAACACTAGCAATAAAACAAGTGACAAACTACTTATCATAAGGACAGCCCTCTTATTGTCTCGAGTATTTATCTGTGTACGTGTGTGCTACTTGCTGATTCGTGCCTATTGGTTTAGTTTATTATTTAATTGCAACCAAATCGTGCCAGTCTCTCAGGCTGAACCCCCTTGCGTTAGATTAGGTTGTATAGCTAACTTAATATATTAAAATACTGATTAGAATAACGAGATAATACGTTCCACTCTTAGTGATCGACACTCTACTTACCATTATATTCATACTGACCGGGTACACTGCTCGTTAAGTGTGTGTGTTATTGATAAGTCGGCTAAATATAAATTTAAAACTTGAGTAGGCATTAAAACTGCTAAACCGCAACGACACACGACACGCATCAATACTTAACTACATTCTTGTACGCCCAAAACTTTTGGGGATAAGCAAAATTACCTACCACATTGTTCTTGGTCATGTCTACGCCCTCCATGAGGAATTCCACATTTGGGGCGTATTTAATAGCATTAGAAGAACCCATTTTTGTTGGGTAAGTCTGGGTAACAAAGATGGTTGGGGTTTTTAAAAGCTAAGAACACACACACAAAATTTTGTTTTGAAAGAAAAGGGGCAAGAATTTGCTTAGAATTTTCTAAAAAACGTGTGTGTGTTTTTTGTTTGGGGGGTATTTATAGGGAAGTGAAGTGGAGGGTATTTTAGGCATTTAGCGGTTTAATATCTCAAAAGATAATTTTTGGAAACCGTTTTGAATAAAACTTTTGGGATCCGCATTAAATGCTTAACCACTCTAGTATCCCTGTTTTGCGCAACTGTCAAGGCAAACAGTTGTGCCGTCTGCAAAAAGTAAAACTTGCAGAGTTTAGTCATCACATATTTGTTATGTGATTGGAGAGGCATTAAATGCCAAGTGAGAATGTGGTGGCCCATGAGGTGCATCCCAGAAAGGAAAAAGAACAAATATTCTTATATTAAATAAGAATTCAGTTACCAACCTCGGACATTTACTAACTAGATACTTAGAGCATTTAAGTTAGCATTGAATGTCATCTGAGGGCCCTGAATGATTCTTAATTCAGTGAACCAGCTTGTTCAGGACTTGGGTTTAGTTCCTGATGGTTCAAGGGTTCAGGAACTTGGGTTTAGTTCCTGAGGTTCAAGGGTTCAGGAACTTGGGTTTAGTTCCTGAGGTTCAGTGATCCTTTTTTCACTGAGGAACACATTGAGTCAGGGACCTGGGTTTTTAAGAATTTACACTTGGTTGGATGGATTCAATCAGTAGACTGAATCTCAATATCCAACATTCCTAATTCAGCTTTCAGTTGTGTAAAAGTTGGTTCATCCAATGGTTTGGTGAATATATCAGCTAGCTGATATTCAGTAGGAATGAAGTGTAATTCAATGTCACCATTCATGACATGGTCCCTGATGAAATGATATCTAATATCAATGTGTTTTGTTCTCTGATGAAGAACAGGATTGTTTGAGATGGCAATTGCACTTGTGTTATCACAAAAGATGGGAACCATCTTGTACTGAATTCCATAGTCACTGAGTTGACTTTTCATCCAGAGTACATTTGCACAATAACTTGCTGCTGCAACATATTCAGCTTCAGCTGAGGACATGGAAACTGATTTTTGCTTCATAGCACTCCAACAAACTAATTTTCCACCAAGAATTTGGCAGGAGCCTGAGGTACTTTTTCTGTCCATGTTGCATCCAGCATAGTCAGAATCTGAGTATCCTTTGAGATCTAAGCCTGAACATTTTGGATAATATAATCCAAGGTTTGGAGTACCTTTCAGGTACCTGAATATCCTTTTCACAGCTGTGAGATGAGATTCTCTTAGGTCAGATTGATATCTGGCACACAAACAGATTGAGAATTGGATGTCAGGCCTTGATGCAAGTAGATACATCAGTGATCCTATCATTCCTCTAAAAAGAGTTTGATTCACTGGTTTTCCAGTAAGGTCAGGACCAAGGTTGTTTGGTAGAACCATAGGAGTTTTGACTGAGACACAGTCACTAAGCTCATACTTCTTCAGTAGCCTTCTGACATACTTCTCTTGACTGATAGAGGTTCCTTTATGAGTCTACTTGATTTGCAGACCAAGGAAGTAAGTCAGTTCTCCCATCATGCTCATTTCAAATTTCTTTTCCATCAGTTTTTCAAACTGTTTGCAAAGTTTATAACTTGTTGAGCCAAAGATGATGTCATCAACATATACTTGTACAAGTATGACATCATTATTTGTCCTGTAGATAAACAATGTATTGTCTATCTTGCCTCTGACAAATTTATTTTGGATCAGGAAGGCTGAGAGAGTTTCATCCCATGCCCTGGGAGCTTGTTTCAGTCCATAAAGGGCTTTGTTAAGCTTGCAGACATAGTCAGGAAACTCATGGCTTTCAAATCCAGGAGGTTGCTGAACATAAACTTCTTCTTTCAGTGATCCATTTAAGAATGCACTTTTAACATCCATTTGGTACACCTTGAAGTTTATGTAGGTTGCAAAAGCAAGGAAGATCCTGATGGCTTCCATCCTTGCTACTGGTGCAAATGTTTCTTCATAGTCAATGCCTTCTTGTTGGTTATATCCTTTGGCTACAAGTCTGGCTTTATTTTTAATGACTATGCCATTTTCATTAGATTTGTTTTTGAACACCCATTTCATGTCAATGACTGAAACATCTTTAGGACATTTGACTAACGTCATTACCATGTTTCTGTCAAATTGTTCCAGTTCATCATGCATGGCCTGAACCCAACTTGGATGATTAAGTGCTTCCTTGACACTTTTGGGTTCAATTGTGGAGATGAAGTCCACAAATAGGCATTCATTGGCTGAGGCTGCTCTTAGTTGTGCAGCCATGCTTCTAGTAAGCATGCCTTCAGTAGGCTCTCCAATTATATTAACAAGTTCTATATCCTGAGACCTAGTCCAACTATCCTGAGGTCTTGGAAACTGATTAGAACTTGTAGAAGCCTGATGGGTAGGGTCAGGATCAGACACATGATGATCTTTAGTATCATGAGTGTCTGAGTGGGTTGACTCATCACTGTGATTGTTTGGTTCCTGAGCACTTTGTTCAGACTGAATGATTGCATCAGTATTTCTTTGTGCTTCAACAAACTCAGTGATGGTTGGGTTAGGAAGGTTGTGAGGAATGATGTAATAGGAGATGTCAGCATTTGGTTGGTATTAAGTGGAAGGACCATTGTCAGGATGATATTCATCAGGAGGGTATTTTGATGAATCATCAATTCCTTTTTCTTCCACTGAGGTGTTAGACACACTGATTGCATCAGTGCTCTCATCAAAGGTAACATGGAATGTTTCCTCAGTATGCTGTCTCCTAGTGTTGAACACCCTGAAGGCCTTTGAGACAAGTGAGTATCCTAGGAAGTATCCATCATCAGCTTTTGCATCAAATTTCCCTAAGTGATCCTTGTGATTATGAATAAACACAGGACACCCAAAGACATGAAAATAGCTGATGTCAGGGATCCTTCCTTTGAATAACTCATAAGGGGTTTTGCTATGTCTCTTGACAATGATGGATCTGTTTTGTGTATAATAGGCAGTTTTGACTGCTTCAGTCCAAAAGTGTTTGGAAAGGACTGATCCATTTAGCATTGTCCTGGCTGCTTCAATGAGTGTTCTATTTTTCCTTTCAGCCACACCATTTTGTTCAGGTGTGTAAGGAGAGAAAAAATTTTGGGAAATTCCTTTCTCATCACAGAAACATTCAAGTTCATAGTTTTTGAACTTTGTTCCATTGTCAGTTCTAATCTGTTTGACTTTGATGTCATTTTGATTTTCAATGTTCCTGACAAAGGACATGATTGTTTCAGCTGCCTGACTTTTTTTGATCAGGAAGTACACCCAAGTGTATCTTGAGTATTCATCAACAATGACCAGAGTATACTTCTCATGGTTAATGGATCTAGGACTGATAGGCCCAAAGAGATCCATATGGAGAAGATGAAAGCAGTTCATGATGGAAAAGTTTGTTTTGGTTTTAAAGGATGGTCTATGATGTTTTCCTTTTTCACAGGCAGAGCATGGTTTATCCTTTAAAAACACAAGTGATGGTAAGCCAAGGACCTTGTTTTGTTTCACAAGATTGTTTATGTTTTTGAAGTTCAGGTGGGAGAGTCTCTTATGCCAAAGCCAGTTGAGGGTTTCAGTGGCTTTAGTAAAGAGACAGGTTCCATTCTGAGTCAGACTGGACATGTCTAACACATAAACATCTTTTCTTCTTGGTGCAATAAGGACAACTTCCTTATTAGCATTGAAGATGATTCCTTGATTATCATCAAACTGAACTATGTATTTTGCATCACATAGTTGACTGACACTGATCAAATTGTATTTAAGACCATTAACATAAGCTATCCTAGTAAAGACTATACCATTGCAGTTTACTGAGCCATAACCTTCAGTGAGACATGATGAGTTATCAGCAAATATCACTTTGGGTCCTGATTCATCCACATACTTGTGCAGATACTCTTTCATACCAGTCATGCTCCTTGAACATCCACTATCAAGATGCTAAATAGGATCCTTGGCATGCCTCTGCACAAATGGTAAACTGGGTTAGTTCTTTCTAGGACTCCACTTCTTGGAGGGCTTAACTTTGGGGGTCTTTCTAAAATTGACAATTGATTCATGGTCAGTGGTGGAGTGGACTGAGCTATCACAAATTTTGCATTTGATAGCTGAGGTAGACTCAGTAGACTGACAGGATGACTTGTTCATACCTCTTCTGGCCTGAATGACCTTATCATGTCCTGAGGTGTCATGAGTGGGATCTCCACAAATTTCACAGCTATTGTCCATTAGACAATCCTTAGGAAGGTGGTCATTGAATCCACAATGAGGGCAAGGTGCAAAAGGCTTGGCCTTTTGTTTCTATTTCTGTTTAGAATCAGAAGGGTATTTTAAAGCCTGAGCTTTAAAGCTTGCCATCTTTGATGTGGCTGTGTATGTTTTGTGATCAGAGGTCCTGTGATCATCCATTTTGCAAATCTTACAGTAAAGGATTCTATAACAATCATCAGTGTAATGATTGGTAAAGTGACACAGCTCACATCTTTTCAGGGGTTTGGAGGGTTTTGGTTTGGTGCTTGAGGAAGCTGATTTGGGTTCCTTCTTCTTGGATTGAGAAGGTTTCTCAGAAGATTCAATCATCTCACTCAGCTTCCTGACCATTTCAGCCAACTGATCAATTTTTGAGTCAGGGCTGTCAGATTTTACTTTAGAAGGGACTGAAGTTGATGAGTCATCAGTATTTACTGAGACTTCAAGGGTTTGCATTTTCAGGATGGTTTTTTCCATTCCTGGATTCTCCTTTGGAGAATACTGAGAGTAGACCAATGGTGGGAGGTCTGAGCTTGGTACAGCACCCTGAAGGATATTCAGAGGTGGGAGTGGTGAGAATGATTCTGATTCAGATTCATTGACTGACTCAGTACTACTGGGTTGGTCAGTGAGTCCAAGCATATTTTTCAGAGCCTGACTTTCAGGAAGCAAGATTTTTCCAGTCTCAAAGTTTGGTAACTTACTGACTGGGTTGTCCCTGACAATCCAGTCATTTGACTTGGGTTGCATTTCTTGCTCAAAAGATATGCCAGCTGGAATAAAGGTCATTTCACTGTGACTCTCACTGGGGGTTTCAGTGAGATGGTCAATTCCTATTGTTTTCTTAGAAATTAAACCAATAGTATCAAAGACCTTGGGGTTCTTTTCAGTCCAGCCTTTTCTTTGTTAAGTTCATTTTGTAGGGCTTGGTTTTGTTTCAAAATTTCAGTGTTTTGAATTTGTAGAGTAATTGTTTCTAACTTGGCTTGTTTTAGTACAAGTAATTCATCTCTACACTTATTCAATTCTAACACAAGATTGTTGTATTTTGAAAACAAGTTAAGCCTTTGTTCTTCAACAAACTTAAGATCTACACAAATATAATTCATATAGGACTGCCAATCAGAATTATCATCCATAGAAAGTAAAATGTTTACCTTCTTCATGGTTATGTTCACCCACTCGTCATTCCTAGCATGGCTTTTCCCAACAGCCACCTGATCACCTTCAGAGAGTGCCATCAGTGTACTCACTCTAATTTCCTCATCTTCTGAGGAGACCTCTTCTTCATCCCAGCCATAAGCTTCTGCTACAAGAACCTTGTTCTTTGTCTAAACAGGTTTGGATGTTTGAGCAGCCTGAGACATTGCGGGACTAGTTTTAAGAAGTGCAAGTTTAGCCTTAGCTTTCCTATATTTTGCTTCAAAGTCTTTTTGACCCTTATTGTTTTGAAATTGTTGGGTCGACTGAAGCATTCTAGGTTGAAACTTGCGAGTCCATGAGGAACTGTTTCCTGAAAATTTGTAAGAGGGTTCTGAGATGGTTTTAGAATAACAGTCTCTAGCAAAATGACCCTTTTTACCACAATTAAAGCATTCTGTGGTTTTATTTGCTTTTTCTTTTGAAAAGTTGGACGGATTTCTTTTGATAAAACGTTTTGAACTAGCAAGGAGTGTCCTTTCTTGGAATTCCAAGTTTAAATCATTTAGGTACTCATCACTAGTCCTTTCATCAATTTCATCTTCAGAATCCTCTTGAAAATCCTGCACAACACCATTAGTATAAAAGGCAGTTGATATGGGTGTGGAGGTCAAGGCCTTCTTGGTCTCAAGATCTTTTGAGTCTGGGTATCTCCTTGAGATTAAATTGTCTTCATAGACAAACTTCCCATAGATCTCAGGGAGCTCAAGTGTCTGAATGTGATTAACATTCCTGAGGCCTTCTGAGAAGTTTAGCCACTTCTCAGGGAGACTGTTGACAAAGCCAACATTTGTCTCATGCTTAGACAACACTACACCATCATTTGATAGCTCGTTTATTAAAGTCTTGTATCTGGTATAAGTCTGAGAGAGACTTTCAGAGTCCTTTGGCCTGAAAGTATTGTACTCAAGTTTCAGGTCCATGACCCTATTTTCCTTGGTATCTGAGGGACCCTCAAAGCTATTGACCAAGTCATCCCAAGTTTGCTTGGCTGTTGAACAATTGATGACTAATTCCATTATATCGTCAGGAAGACAAGATATAATGATGCTTTTCAGGCGTTGGTCTTGATTGACCACCCTCCTCTCATCAATGGTCCATTGAGCTTCAGGCTTGTTTAACCCTTCAGCAGTCTTTGGGACATAGGGACCATCTTTGACACAAGTGATGTAGTATGGTTCCATACCAGTCAAGTAGCAAAGCATTCGCTTTTTCCACTTGCTAAATTTACCAGCTTCAAGTCTGGGTGCAACAGCTAAAAAGCTTCCACCCTTTTTGTCGACTAATTGGGGCACATTAATATCAGCCATAGTAGGATCTTGGTTTTAAAAACCATGAGCACTCTTGGTTATTTTTGAAAGATTTTATAAACCAGAGGCTCTGATACCACTTGTTGTTCCCTTAACACGCTTAGAGTTAACTAAAATGTTAATCTATTGTGTTTATGACTGATACGATGTATTTGATTAATTACAACTTATAAGTAAAACGTAAATATAAAAACACAGTGTTTTTCAACGTTTAAATTCTTATTAGAAATCAATCAAAGAATCTATTACCTAAGTGTTTTGCGGAACAAACACTTGGGATTGAATAGACAAGGTATGGTGTCTCCTATCTAAACTCAAGCAATGCTTAAGTGGTAACAATTTTGACCCACTGAGCTATCTCAGGGATTGGTTACTCTTTGTAGGAGAAAAGGGGTATTGTGAAAGTCTAAGCTTCTATTGCACAAAATACCTAACCCACTTTTCTCCATCTGTTTTCTATTTATAGGCAAACATGTAAGAGTACTGAAAGACTAAAAATACATAAACAATAGGAAGGCGTGTCTGACAATTGCAACAGTAATTGTCATTTCTAAGAACCAATAGGATTGCGCCAAAAAGTCTTCGAGTGTCAGTCCTAACACTTCTTGACTTTTAGCCGCTTTAGGGATGGTTTGTGTCTGACCCCGATAAGACTTCAAACCTTCCCGCTCAATCCCGCCTTTCTTTCAGGCGTTGGGTTCTTCAGTCATCGCCTTCAGTCTTCAGTCTTCAATCTTATTGTTGTTGAGGAGACTGGGGTTCAGTGAGCTCTTGTCTAATGCTCACTGAACCCATTACCTTCTTCTTCGTCTCAAGTAACACTTCAGGGAGATCCGCCTCCCTGTGTGGTGAGTCTTTCCTCTTAGACTCGTCCTGAGCATCTTGAACTTAACTCACTGAGTGACTGTTAACTCAGTGACCTAATTGTGTTTTTGGTTGATTAACACTTAGCGTAATTTGTATTCAAATCCTGTTTTAAGGACTCTTGGGTACTGAAGGACCCAACAGTTCTCAGCACATATCAATGTAGAATATTTTGGATGAAGCATGCTCATAAAATACCTGTTTAAGTACATATCCAAAGGGACGGACCGAATATTTTCACAAGTAACCAGGTCTATAGGTGATGCATCTACTTCAGTAGTCCAGCCACATCTATACATCGATGAAATCCAAAATTTTGTTGACGGATGTTTCATATGTCCTTATGAAGCCTGGTGGAGGATCCTAAAATTTTAAATACACAGTAGAGAGCCAGCAGTCCAAATACTTTCAGTCCACCTCGAAGGCATGCAGTGTAACATCCCCATTTTTTGATATACGCAGCGAAATATAAGTTTGGGGTGCTACTTCATGGTTCACAGTCATGAGTATAGAAAACGACTCGAAAAGAGACGTTTTAAATAAAATTGTTATCATTCATCTATTAAATCAGAGTACAAATGATAGGCCCCAGAGGGAAGTTTAGACATATGTTATAAAAGATACAATATTCTTTGAATGATAACAAAATGGACACTCTTTTTATTAGAAGAAAGTCCACAGCCACTCTGTGCCGAATCATACTTCTAGTTACCTGAGATAAACATGCTTAAAAAGTCAACACAAAGGTTGAGTGAATCCATAGTGTTTTCAGTTGTAATAGGTTTGAACACAAGCTAGATAAAAAGTATTCAGTAGTACTGCAGTGTAAAGTATATATATTGCACTAAGTCTCATGGCACGCAAAACGTTAACAGGTTATCTTCATAGTTATAAGCTATGAGATATAAATTACCCCATAATTAAATGTAGGTAACCTTGCCCCCGAGTAGGAGATTGTCAGTCTCTTTATTTAACTCAAATAAAATGCATTTGGTTACGTTACGGTAACACAAAGGGGTCGTCACACCCAATAGATCTATCCATATTATTCGCGCTCACCCGCAGGTGATTAGAGGTCCATGATTAGGGGTCTTTTTGACAATAGCAAACTTAGGCAAAATAAATCAGGAAAGCATTCAGAAAATACTTGTGTTCGGTTTAGTAGCATGTATCTCCCCACAAGTTTGGAAAACGTAGTAAAAAGTGGGACTATAAACTCACCTGGGTAGTCTGGATGGAAAACAAAAAGAAAGAAAGTTGATAAACGTCTCCGGCACGCTACCTGGGTTTGTATGTCAAGTTTTCAGTAATCATTTCTGATTATATAAGTTTTCCAACGTTCGTTTCGTAATACTTTGGTTGATGGTTAAATACTTAATTGAGCCAATATGTAGTTTCAGAAAAATAAGATTTTATCTTATTTTCTTATTTGTAAGTTTCAGTTCTGTTCGTTAGTCAAATAGACACTTCGTTTGTTAGTTACAGTAGAAAACGTATATTAGGTTTTAATATCCTAATAATAATAATAATAACAATAGTAATAATAATAATATTAAATTTATTAATAATAATATTAAATTAAGAATTAGGGTTTATAAGTATATTTTCACTTTAAACCTTTTAGTTTCTAGGGTTGGCAACTCTTATCCCTGAACTATATTGAAATGACAAGTTTTACCCTTGAACTTTAGAGATATACAATTTTTACCCCTGAACTTTAGTTAATTGACATTTTCTACCCTTATGTTTCAAAATTGACCATTTTTACCCCTAGGGTTTTATTCGACTGCAAAACTAGTCCAACTCATGAAACTTTTTAGAGTTTTGGCAAAACTAGCCCTTGAGACTCCTAGTATGTTTCACTCGATATCCTTTCTTCACAAAAACATTTTATTTCTCACGATTCGTGACGAAACTTTTTACGACTTCTTAGCCAAATTAACTATTAATGTTTTAAGAGTGTTTTTGCAAAATCTTAGCCCATGGTTCGAACACAAGACCTAAAAAACAATTTTTGAAACCATGCGACTTTAGTTTGTTCGACAGAAAACACCCCGACACAAAATCAGTTAGAACTCACTCATTTCTTAACGAAATTCGTTGATTCTTTTTCCTATCATTAGCTATCTCAGTGGTCTATGTGTGTGCCAAAATCTAGAATTTTAGGAACATGTTAAAGGGTCGAAATTAAGGCCCAAAGCTCTGGGTCTCCTGTTGTCTTTTTATAAAATCCGTTCTGAAATTAAATTAAAGTACCCCTTTTTATGCGTTTTCATGACTCGAGGTCTAAAGACTTTTAGAAAGAAACGTCGTTCCGTACAACTTTCATGTTTTAAGTTTTCAACGAAACGGACCAGAAAGGCCTCGAATCGTGTGATGTTCGCTGCTGTTACAGAAAGTTTTGATAGTTTATATATAACTTGAAATAGCTATAACTTTTGATTTGTTTGCTCGCTTTAGGTGATTTAAGTTGCTACGTTTTTCTAAAAATAATCTCTTTAACAATATATAAGTATCCTAGTGCCTAGTGTTTTAAAATATCGAAGAAAATAAACTTAGTGTGTTTGTTTTTGCTACTCGATAAGAACAAAAAGAAGTAAATAATTTGATTTTGTTAGTTTCAGGTTATGGCATGTTTTGATGAGTGTTTATATATGTTATTAGGAACATATTAAGTATAGGAAAAGAATTAAAAAGAGCTAGAACATACCTTTTTATAAATATGTCGATTAGGGCAAATTTGAGAACTATGGTTCACGAAATGCTTTCTAGACCTATATGCTTCCTTCTTGGCTTTCTTAAGGTTACTAGGATCTTGGGTGAGGGCTGTGATATCAGAAATGAGTGTGTGTTTGGTTGTGATGGTGAATTCGATAGGTGATGATGGTGGATTTAGGGTTTCATGGGTGCTTTCTATTTATAGGGATAGTTTAGGGTTTCTAAGATGTTCTAGGAAGAGTATGGGAAGATGTGAGATGTGTTGGATGGCCATTAGGGCGCCACAAGGGGAGGAGGGGGAATTGGTGATGTGGAAGTGTAAGTTCCATACACATAACCCATTTTCTAGAAAAAGAGATGTGGCATACTTGTGTTCTTTCAAATGAAGGCTTAAGGTTTAAGTAAAATGGATCCTCTTGTTGTCTCTAGTTGTATTCGAACCATATAGGGTGTATTTGGTTAGATTTGGTTCGAATTGAGCTTTAAGGGGTGGTACTCTTGGCTTAAAGGTATGGTACTTTAGGTTTTTAGGACAAAACTAAGGTTTCTAATTCTAGGGTTTACATAAAAATGAATTTTAGATTTATGTGACACATTTATGTATATATCGATTTATATATAAATAGAGAAAAATGATTTTTGTGCTTTAGGAGGTTGTACCTTAGGCTTAAGGGACTTGTACTAGGGTTAGGTAAATATGAAAAATACAATTTTAATTATTTCCTAATTTTATATAATTTTTATGTAATTTTTATTAAGCTTTAAATACATTTAAGTTAGTTTTTAAGGTTTTATGCATTAGAGGATGGTACCTTGAGTTTTAAGGAGTTGTACATATGTTAAATAAAATAATAATTTATTTTTAGAAATTATTGTGTGAAAATATTACAAATTATGTTATTATTAAAGCTTTTATAAGATTTTTAATTTCATTTAAGTTTTATGCTTAAATGACTTGTACATTAGTTTAGGGACTTGTACTCTAGGTTTAAAGACTAGTACATATATTTGTTATGCTAAGAAGCTAAATTTTAAGGCTAGGGTAGCAAATATCGGGCTTTTAGGGTGAGTATACTGAGGTTTATAATGTTATTTATATTATTTTTATGTTGGTGCATTAGATACTTGTACTTTAGCTTACCGACCTGTAAAAATATAAATTTTAAGACTTATGCATGAATGGTTTGTAAATCGGGTGTTATAATGAATATCTAGGGTTTTAGTAAGGCTTTTATGAATATATAGTTTCTGTACCTTAAGTTTAAATAACTTGTATAATTATTATTTTAAAAATATTATATAGAGAAGTTAGGGTTTTGTGAAAGTTACACATAAAATCATGATTTTGTGAGATTAGGGTTTTACCGGGAGTTTAAAACAGAATTAGGGTTTCTGTGCTTTAGTAACTTGTACCTTAGCTTAGATGAGTTGTACTTTAGTATTTTTATGGTTTTGTTATTATAATTATTATTATGGTAGTTTAGGGTTTCATAAATACTTCTATCAGTTAAGATATGTTCAGTTTTAAACATATATTAACGAATTAACACAAAGTGGTGAATGGTAATGTTGGTAAGGTGTTATACTTGACATAGGAAAGTGTTTATATAAATAAACATTAGATAGATTAAAGTTGGGTTGCGTGTGAGCACGTTTATCAAGGATGTGAGTTACGTCACATGAGATAGTGGTTATGCCCAGATAGTAATAATAAATAAATAAATAAAAATTACACGTAGAAAAGGACAAATACTCTAAGAGATAGTGTAATCTAGTGTGGGATTTTCGCAGTGGTTACATGCAGCATATAACCTTTCGAGACCATGAGAATTTGGAATCAGTTGTAAATCGGCCAGATAAGAAGATGACGACACTCACAGAATGGTTTACTTACAACATTGAAAACACAGATGGCCAGCATTTAACTTATCTAGAGTTTCCATCACAATTTGTTTGGTATACAGATAGGAAATCCTGGTCAAGAAGAAAAAATACCAGGTATTCTGTTGGCCGTCTTGCATATATACACCCAAGTTTAGGAGAACTTTTCTACTTTCTAATGTTGATATGTCATCAACGAGGGTGTAGAGGGTTTGCAGATGTCCGGACAGTAAACCGAATCGTATATCCTACATATCGAGCCGCATGTCAGGCTCTTGGTTTACTTGGTGATGATAAAGAATGGGATACAGCCCTTCAAGAGGCATGTATCTCAGCATCATCACCAGAACTAAGGTTCCTTTTTGCTCAGGTTCTTACTCACTATGAAGTAGCGAACCCTTTAGAGCTATGGAATAAATATTGGCAAGAAATGGGTCACGATATTCCGCGCATTGTTTCAGAATGTGTGGGCATTCCCAACTACTATGTCAATGATACTGAATTACAAGGTTGCATATTATATGAGCTACAGATATTACTAAGCAGTTGTGGTAAATCAATCCAAGACTATGGTTTGCAGCCACCTCCGAAACACCTGCTTGATCAGTTAAACAATCGGTTGCTAATGGAAGAAAAGAATTACAACAGAGCATTGTTAGCACAGGAAAGAGTTGATTCAGTCCCTAAGCTAAATGTTGAACAAAGGAGAATTTACGAGCTTATTCTAAATGCTTATGAAAGAGGCACGCAGGAATTGGTATTTGTATATGGCCATGGAGGAACTGGAAAAACTTTTTTGTGGAAAACTGTTATTAGCACTCTGCGGTCCGAAGGTAAGATCATACTTGCAGTTGCTTCTTCCGGCATTGCTTCCCTCATTCTTCCATCAAGACGAACTGTACATTCAAGATTTAAATTGCCACTTGAACTCACAGATGAGTCGCTCTGCAGAGTTAAAAAAAACACTCATATAGGAAAGCTGTTGGCAGAAACAGATCTAATTATTTGGGATGAAGCGCCTATGAATGATCGCCGATGCTTCGAGGCATTAGACAGAACTCTTAGAGACATACTAGATGCATCCAATATTCTCTTTGGTGGGAAAACAATAATTTTAGGCAGCGATTTTCGCCAAACACTACCTGTCAAAAAGGTGCTCCAAAAATGGAAATAATAGCCTCATCTATTGCAAGATCCCACCTCTGGCCACATTTTAGGCTCATGACACTGAAAGAAAACATGAGGCTTTTTCGATCAGGGCTCAACTTAGAAGAACAGAACTTGGCACATTCCTTTGCGGCATGGCTTCTTGATATTGGTGATGGGAAACTCGGTGAACCCGACGAAGAAGATAGCAGAAATACAGCATGGGTTGAAATTCCAGATAGATATTGTATAGAAGATGACACAGAAGGTTTGTCCAACCGCTCCGCACGCCTTCGGCAATCACCCTTCAACAAAAAGCAATTGCCTGCCCAAAAAATAAAAATGCCGACATTATTAATACATAAGTTCTGTCAATGGTTGAAGGCGAAATTACAACTTATGCAAGCCATGATATAGCTGTACCAGTTAATAATAGTGGCGCTGAAACAGAGATGTTGTATCCTGCTGAATATCTAAACACGTTTAAGCTACCAGGGTTTCCACCACATCAGCTTGAACTTAAACTTTGAGCACCGGTAATGCTTCTAAGGAATGTTAGCCTCGCAGGTGGTTTGTGCAACGGGACATGAATGATAGTTACACAACTAATGTCAAAACTTATTGATGTGCAAATCATCATGGGTACAAGAGTCGGTGAAAAAGTTTTCATACACAGAATACCTTTAATCCTTAAAGATCCAAATCTTCCATTCCTTTTCAAACGCAACCAATTTCCAATTAAACTTTGTTATGCCATGACAATCAACAAAAGTCAAGGCCAGTCTCTCAACAAAATTGGTGTTTACCTTCCACAACCAGTTTTTGGACATGGACAGTTGTATGTCGCTCTTTCTAGGGCTACATCTCCTCATGGGTTAAAAGTTCTCATCAAACACCAAGACAATCGGAGGCCGAATGAGACTAAAAATATAGTTTACAAATACTTTTTAACAAAAATAGGGGATACACATTCTTTTTCACAACGCAACTACATCCTTTAATATTTTCCTTTTTTAGCCTTTTTTTTCCCCTTTATCTTTTTTTTTTTTTTTTTACCCTTTTAATTTCCTTTCTTTTGGTTTCGGGTTTTCATTCTTTTTGCGTATTTTTATATATGTTTTTTAGCACTAACAGGTATTTAGCATCTAACTTTTCTCATTTCTTTTCATAGCCCAAGCCTTTTTTACGATACATAGCCAATTGCATGTTATTATCATTTTAAAAAACAAAAATGCAACGGCTTTTAATCCTTACCATTCTTGAATATGCCTTGACAACTGCATGTGACCAACTTTTGCTTTCATAAAACTATCACAAAAATAGTGAAATGCATGTACATTTTGTAGCCAGTCGCCCTATTTAACATCTGCCATCGTATTATTACTTAAGTGGTTTGTGTAAACATCGTCTTTACTTATCATTTTTTCCTTATAACTCACTCTCATTTATTATGTGTTAACAGTTAAATGGAGGAGCGTACAGTTGGTGACATACAACATCCATCTGCAGACAAAATGGTTAAGAGTAGCAGCAATGCACTGGCTGAGGTCGAACATGTATCTCAAGGCACAATAGTTGAAAGTAGCAGTGCAACACAGATTGCAGCAATTGCTGAGTTACAACCGACCTCTTATGACAAAGTGCTTGAAGTTAGAGTATACAGAAAATGGATTTCAGTAAGCTACCCAAAGAAAGGTGGAAGTGAATTCTCACCAAAAAAATGAAACTGTGTTCTGCAGCATATTAATAGACCGAGAGGTATGTCAGAGCTCATTTAATATAAACAATACATGTTAACTGCTTCAGTTTCTGTAACGAGAAATTAATATCAACAGGGCAACGCTATACAAGCGAACATGAATGTCAAAGAGATCGACTACTTTGACCCAAAAATTAAATTTGGATCCGTCTACAGGATTTCAGATTTCATGTGTGAGCCCACCAACCCTTAACAACAAACAATTAACAACAGAACAAGCCTCAGATTTGGAAGAATCACAAAGTTTGACCCTATAACAGCACCAGAGATCTCATACCACTACTTTAGATTTGTTTTGTACAACCACCTTCAGTCCAGGCTCCCGACAGAAGATGCAACAGGAAGAATGCAATACCCAATGCTTACAGGTCATGCTCTAAATCCTAAATTTTTTAGATATAACAAAATATAAAAATTATGATGATTATTTTGTTACATATTACATTGGCTGTCTAAGGTCAGTTGGAGAACTAAAACGTAAACAAAACGCCAACCAAGATGTGACTGTGTACAGAAAACTTGACATTGAAAATTTAAGGCATGTAACGTTACAGTAAAAAAAAATTTGTTGACAAATAAATACTCAACGTGTTTTTCCAGTTTTCTAATGGCTTGCTGATGTTGGCAGCGGTAATGTCTTAGAGTTCACGATGTGGGATGCGATGGCCGAAAAATTTGAGGAGGCCAGGCTTGAAACAATGGAACAGCCCGTTATAATTGCAGTAAGCTCTTGCCGTGTGAAACGATTTAGACGTACTCCATCAATACTTTAGCATACATTTCTATATAAACACCAAATTACTAATGCATTTTTAAATATTGCCATGGTAGATTATCAATTGACAGCCACGTCGGCAACACACTTTTACCTAAACCCAAAGATACCAGAGGCTTAAGAAGCAAGAGAACAGTAAGAGCCTTCAAACCAAAATTACGAAATCGCTACATATTCACATAAGAGTTTCTTAAAATAAATTCATTATGTCTTTTCAAAATTAACCAGATACAGAGAGAGGCACCAGGCAGCTCCACCACGGCGCATTTGCAAAACCCCCTATGAAGATCCTAAGAAAGAAAAGTTCAGAAATAGGTTCCCTTTGAAAACACTTTTAAAACAGAATCCAGAAGCCTACAAGGTAAATTTCCTACAACATACAACAAACCTTGCTATAAAATTTTACCAGTACCAGACCATTTGCACAAGCATTGTTAGGGAGTCAAGTTTACTACTAAGGCAACAATAAGAGGCATCAACATCAACAGAGATTGGTTCTACATATCTTGCAACAAATGCCTTTTAAAAGCAAAAGAAGAAGATGGAACCTACCGGTGTTTGGATCATGGAAAACAAGAAAAGCCATGCTATAGGTACATGATATTGTAATTAAGATTTGTGCAAACCTAAATAAAACAACAAAAATTAAATGATACTTTCGCTTGGTTCATGATATACAGGTATAATTTCAAAGGTTTTATCACAGACCAATCTGCAACCGTTCCAATCACTTTCTTTACCCCTGTGGCAGATGATGTGACAGGGTATTTGTATCCAGAGCTAATTGCAATGCACAAAGCAACAGACTTGCAACAAATACCACCGGAGATCTTTGCAATTGAAGGTCAAAAGAATATTTTCCAATTCCATTACAATCAAACAGGCAGAACAGTTGATTTTACTCTAGATCAGGTTTTCACCAAGAGAAACAGACAACAAGGAACAACAGGAGCAATAGAAGGAAACCCAGGTACCAACATTTGAGGTAACAGTTTCTCTTATTTAAAGATAACATCTACAGATGCAGATATTAACTGTTTTGTTTTATAAAAAGTAGGGACACCACCAACACCTCTGGCTATAACAAACCTAGAAGATCCATGCGAATAGACAGCTGAAGAAAGCAGATCAAAGACAGTTAAGAGAGCATTATTTCAAGATGAACCACCGCATGCAAAGAAACAAAAAGGTTAGTTACGAAATTTTACTTAACATTAATCATCACTTTTATCCAACAAAATATCTTAAAACCACATCACATAGAAAGGTTCATTCAAATGGCATCTAGAACTAATAATTGTTTCTTTTAAATCATACAACCATTTAAAAAAATCAAAATAGAAAGGTTCATTCAAATGGCATCTAGAACTTTTGTATTTGTTGGTTATTAAAATACTTGATAATTACTTTTACTATGCCTAAATGACAGCTTATTAATCACTCATAACCTGCTTATTTTGATTTATGCAGCAACAGCAGAAGCGTCAACACAACAGAAGTCAAAACCCAGGAATGTTCAAAAGAAGAAGTCTAAGTGAAGGTCGAGTAGTCATGCTAGCAAGCCACATCAGTCTTTTGTAAATATTCAAACTTTTTGCAGCCGTTGTTAACCAACAATATGTTTTGGAACATATTCGTGCTCCACCTGTACAAATATGTCTCAAAACCTCTATATACGGCAAAACACCAATCTTTTGTATGACATTTAAACTATACCTGCACACACACCTTAGATGTGCACACATGCTTTCTATAGCAGACGCACATATGGGTCTGGCTCTCATTTTTTGTATAACATTCACTCTGTCCCTCATTTTTTGTATAACATTCATGCAGCAAATGCCACCCCTGCACAAACAACTTATATATATTAAAATATCTTATGTTATGTAATATCATCAAAGCTTCTTCTATGACTGGTGTTTTGTTGTGAGGTTATACAATACTTTATATGATAAGTCTTTAATATACTCTTTCATAAGACTCTATATATATATATATATATATAGTTAGATATAGTGCTAACAGATTTTTTCAAAATTTGAACATCTAATAATAAAAATATGTATAAAAATCTAACACTTCTTTCTTACACACTATTGTGAAAAATATGTTAAAAACATAGCAGCTTCTTGTCAACCCATGACATAAACAAAGTCAAAAACAACTTAGTAACAAATCATCAACAAATGAAAAACAACCTAAACCAAATATAAATTTATTCATAATACCCATTGGTTTACAAATACAACGAACAGATGAACACCATCATCATCATTACCTAAAAAAAAAAAACATAACAATGCAACTAACATCATAACCAGCAACAACCAAACCAAAACCCCCTAATCCTTAAGCTCCATCAAACCAACATGACGCTGCTTTTCAAGCCTGCCTGCACGAGCTAAATACAAAACGACACTCAACCCAGCTAAAATCTCTTGCTCTCTCTACTGTGTCTGAACCATGCATTCTAACCCATCAGTAGCCACATCATGAAATAGACCAAAAGATTGCGTCTCTTGAATCAACTGTTCCCTCCTTTCGATATTTTCTTGCATATCAGCACATTTCTGTCCAAGATACGTGATAAGGCCCTCATTTTCTGTCCATTCTTGTAAAAAACGAAACTTAAAACAGTGATGAAGCACATTGGATCCACACTCCTGTTTTAGTTCATCAAGCTTTGGTGTTGCAGCCATCGAACTTCAATATATCCTAGAAAAAAAATAAAAATAAAAAAAAAGATGCACCCAAGCCTTTCTCTTGCCCATTCTTTTACACCCAAAAATAAATAGGAAGCAAACAAAATGTAATAGTGGCATTGCATTATATAAATAAAAATGAAACAAGAATTAAATAAATAACCATGCAGATAAAAACTAAACAATAGTAAAACATGAACCAACCAACCATTAGTATACCCACTCAAAATTAAACAATACTAAAACACCAACAAAAATACCAAAATCTGATTTGCACCCGTTATAGTAACGCTTTAATTTCGACTATTTGGGATGTATGAACCTATTACCAGCTAATCCTACATGATCAGTTTCAAAAGCAACCCTATTTGCAGAGTATGCAAACCTAAAACCATAGATCACATAATAACACACCAAATATTGCTAGAAAACTTTCGGTCTCCAAAGGCTTCAAAACTTTAAACACTTTAACTGGTGTGCACCTACGGAAAGTATAATTATCATGTACATTGACACAAGTTAACCATGATAACTACTATATATAACCAACATTTTCATCCGTACAAATGTACATACAACCCACATTCTACCTATGTCTTCTACAATTTCAAATCCATATCTACACACTATTTGAAACACTCATAAAAGCTGCACATCTACAATACCCACAGATGACAGATAAAACAATGCAAAAAAATGACGCCTACTCAAAAGGAATTACTCACTTCACTTACCCTGCGTTCGCACACACATAACATTACCACCCATTTTCATAACAGTTTAGACTTTTTTTTTAATAATAGTTATTTTTATTCATAAAACTATAACCAGTTCATCCATACATAAACCCGAGACATATATACTGCCGTCCCGAAATATGTCCATAGGCTACCACCATACAACAAAATACCGACACCTAAACAACAGCCATGGCACTATACTACCAGACGCTTTGATACCTTCAGTAGACCCGACGACTTTAACAGCAACTACACCTACACAAACACTATTAACAACAAGCAGCACAACAAACTACTAAAACAAAGTTGACCTAAAACATTAAAAACATACTTACATTACATCTTAACTAAAATCCAACATACTTAACTACAAACTATTTACTTAAGAAATGACATCATAACCTTCGTCTGTGCAGCCCGACGTCGTTCACAAGCCCTTGCTAGCAGGTTCAAATACCCAATCTCCTCAATGTCTTATTCCTCTGCTACCGTTAATCCTTCAATAGTGCGAACAAACACATCCCTTTCCCCAAAACACTCAAACTCCTTCATAACCCTTCACCTAAAAGCTATGCGATTTTCAATCATTGAAATCATGTCTTTGTAATACTTTACTGCATAAGTATTGCCTTCCCACTCTTGCTTAAGAAGCTTCCCCAAGATATCAAGTAAACACTTAGAACCTCCAGCCTTTTTAGAAAATAGAGTTCACATGGGAAATCGAGATGTGATACTTGAAAAATCAGAGTGGCTAACCTCCAATATAAACACGCCTTCACCAATAACAAAATCAAAGCACTGAATTGGCCTGAATTTTAACCAGTCGATTTAGGCCGAAACCCTAATGTTCAGTCGCTTTATGAAATTACAGAACAATACAAATTAGCCCCTTCATACCCGAAAAACTTTTAATATATACGTATATTTTCTTTTTAATACAAAAGTTATGTTACTTCTTTTATTTATTGCCTTAAAAACACCAATGCTATGCAAACGATATATACTTTATGACACATTCTTTTACTATTATGTAACCTTAATATCGTGTCCTATTTATGTTACCTATTCATTATTGAACATACAAACATTTCATAACACATTATAACACTCTAACGCAACATAATCACTTTTTGACTATTTTTTTAAGCTAATTTACATGTACAAACACCCCGCCACAACGCGCGGGTTACAAACCTCGTTTAATACAAATTGCAATAAGGGTTTTAATATATAAAAATTTCAATAAGGGATATAACCATTGTCAGATGGAAGCACGATTAAAGTAGCTATCATATTTTAACTAAAACTAGCAGTGTACCCGCGCGTTGCGACAGCGGGTACCCTGTGACGATTAACCAGAGATATAGATCCAGATAAGGCCTGGTTCACCCATTTGTATCGGTTCCAACGGGTCCTCTCGGGTTTGTTTTCGGATGGCTTTTATTGACTAGTCGAACCGGTGGCGATTCCAGTTCTCGGTTGAACCCGTTGGTCTGGTCCGGTTTTCAAACTATATGTACCATCAACTTGTTAGCTTTTATGAAGCTTTGTGTGTTTTATTAGTTTGTACAATGTGTATAATTACATGTACTTTTCATTTTAGGGGTGTTTTAAAAATAACATTAATTAGTGTGTTTAATTAGTTTATACTTTGGATTATGTTGTAACTTGTTTAGATTGTACATTGTGAAAATATTATTGTATTTTTTAGTACGGGGGTGTTTTAGTTGGTTGTATTTAATTTGGTAGATTGTATTAATTGTAGAGTAAACTACAAAAAATGTCCCTAAACTTTGCAAAAATTGCGAAAGATGTGCTCGAAAAAAAATGTGAAAATATTGTCCCTAACGTTTCAATTTTCTGCAAGTTGTGTCCTTCCCGCGTTACTGTAGTTGCAAATTTAGTTTTTGGAATAACACTCGTCAGGAAATCTCATTAGTTAGTCCTCACGTGTGTTGCACGTGAGGGTATTTTCGTCATTTCACTTTTCTCGCCATTAAATCCACCTGACGGCCCCCACTAGCACACCTACCTTTGTTTTTAGGGACAGTTTTTGCAACAATGTTTTACTTCTCTCATTCTAACCACTTAACACACATACACACCTATAACATCGAACCCTTGCTTCCAACTTCTATATTGTCGAAATCACCTCAAATAACAGTAGATCCAACATGGGCGACTGGCATATTAGAGCTCGGAGTTCAACGATTCCCCATCTTGCTGATGTTTACGGTACGTTTTTTTTGTGTACTTTTGTTTCGAATGACCATGCAATGTATATCTGGAAAGTAAAGCATGTTACCTTGATTAATGATAATGTTGTGGATGTTTTTTGATTTTGGGTTTTTTGTTTCGTTGATTTATGTTCCCAGAATCGTACCCAAAGCTCTTCACTATTAAAATCCACCACACTGGTGAGTTTTCTGATCCACCTCGTAGAGTGTACAAGTTTGCTATGGTTGATTATGTGGACCTAATTGATTGTGACAAGTTCTCCATGCGCGAGATGGTCAAAATCTTACTGAACTGGGTTTGGGTGATAATAAACAGTTGTTGTTTAGGGTCCCAGGCCTGACTTTAGATGATGGATTAGTTCCATTGATGTCGGATCAGGACGTCAAGATATTGTTAAAATTTGTCCCAAGGAATAAGGAAATAGATGTGTTTGTAGAGACTGATGTATCGTTGGTAGAAAAACATATGTTGCTGCATATGGGTTGTCAGGCCTCAAAGGGTCTAACCATAGAAGAGATTGTTGAGGATGAGGTGCTCAGTGCACCTGTTAAGAAGAACAAAGGAAAGTTGTTGCTGTTAGAGTGGTATAATTATAAAATGGCACCAACACATCATGAAATGGCACCAACGCAAGCTTCAACCAGTAATGTTTGTCCATTGGTTGAAAGAACTGTTAATATTGATACTGTAGGATTCCTACATTGTGATAATGAGCCACAATCCTCAACCCATGGATTCAGTTACTTAAATTTGATGCAATACAGTGATTGTGACCCTATGGGTAATTTTACGCATTCGAAGCTTAAACAAGCTGAGACATATTTTGATGACGACTTGTTCCAGCAAGATAGTGTAGTGAATTTGGATCAGGAATGCTTTGATGATAGGCCAGAAGATATTGAAGAAAAGATTGATGAGTTCTTATATCCAGGGGGTGTGATTTTTAGAAATATTGTCCAAGAGGTTGATAACGAAGTAGTAGAAAGGGAAGAACTTGATATTGAAGGCGCCCTTGCCCAGAGAAAAGAAGCAGAAACAGAAGGGGCCGGTAGTTATTTTGAACAGGCTGCACTGACATGCCAACACCTGAAACTGATGTTGACATGCGTGGTTTCTCATTTCAGCTGGATTCAAACATTCAAGACAGTAGGAGAGAAGCTTCTGCCAAACTTCCTTCGAAAGAGTCTGCTAAAGGGGTACTTGCACCTTCCGTTGAAATGGATGACCTTGATAGTGCTGATGAAGCTGATGCTAAAGATGGTGCAGGTCTAAGAAGGAGAAGGTTGAAGGTAATGAGAAGGTCTTATAAGGGTAAGTCTAAAATAAAATAAGGTACATTTAGGGTGGGAGAAGAGTTTGTTATAAGAAAAGAAGCGACTGAAAAGGTGAAGATGCATGCCTTGTAGGCCAGGAGAGCTATCTCGGTTCTAATATGTGATAAGAATAGGGTCAGAGCTAAGTGCTACGGCACTGTGGTTGGAGCAAGTTCCTTCAATCTAACATATGGCAGAGAAGGGTATATGCCATCCACCTCAAAGACACGGGGCCAATCTGAGAAAACCAAAAAGAAGAAGGACATGAAATGTAAGGGTGTTAGTCCTAAAGGATATAAAATCAAGAATCATAAACCCCCTTGCCCATGGGACCTACTCGTCTCAAAGTGGGACAATGAGAAATGTTGTTCGGTTAAAACATTGACTGATACTCATAAATGTATCCAAACAAGAGATCTTACTGGTGTTACATCTAGGTTTCTGTCAACTTATGTCATCCAGATTCTTAATAGAGATTCCAAAATCTCAGTCAAAGCATTACAGCTTGAATTAACACAGAGGTTACAAATAAACGTAACATTCGATAAAGCTTTCAGGGCAAAGGAAATTGCTGAGGAGCAGATGACAGGTGATCACAAACAACAGTATGCCCAACTTAGAGATTATGCTATGGAGCTCAGAGCAAAAAACCCAAGTACAACAGTGAAGATCCAAGTGAAAACCAACACAGATCTGACTCTTAATTCAAGGGTATTCAAAAGAATTTATGTGTGTAATGGTGAATTTAAAGCCGGGTACAGAGCTACAAGAAGAGAGATATTGGGATTAGATGGTGCTTTCATAAAAGGACCATATACAGGGGAAATTTTGACGGCTATTGGTATTGATGGTAAAAATGGTATTTACCATCTTGTATATGCTATTGTTGAGGCAGAATGCAAGAATTCTTGGTTGTGGTTCCTAAAAAATCTAGGTGATGACCTTGATTTACAAATAAACTACAACTACACTTTCATTTCAGACAGACAAAAGGTATAATAAATTCAATTAACACTAATTACAAAAAAATTCGTTAGACATAAGCAATGTTTTAATCCACTATGTCTTACTTGTAATAGGGTATTCTACAAGCTATTCAAGAGGTTTTTCCTTCTACTGAACACAGATTCTGTGTTAGACATATCCATGAGAACATGAAGCAGATTTTCAAAGGAATGCTTTACAAGGATTTTCTGTGGAAATGTGCAACAACAACAATTGTGCCTCAGTTTGAACATCTAATGGGACAGCTGAAAGACTACGACCCGAAAGCTTATGACTGGTTAAGAAAGATACCACCAACCTCATGGTCAAGGGCTCATTTTTCAGGTATATCATTTTTCATATTTGTGCTTTAAGTGTGTATATAGTGGACATTAACTTATCCTTAATCGTTAATCAAAAAAACAGGCAGAGCTAAGTGTGAAATTCTGGTCAACAACCTTTGTGAGTCACTCAACAATAAGTTGGTAGATGGTAGAGATAAACCAATAATAGGGTGTTTGGAATACATTAGGGAGTATTTGATAAAGAGGATAGTGAATGTGCAAAAGGTCATAGATAAGTGTGCAGGTCCCTTAACACCAACTGCAACATCCATTTATGTTGTTATTAAGCAAGAAGCTAATGAGTATGATCTTATTTAGAATGGGGCGGACAATTACCAGTGTAAGGGACCATGGAATGACCAATGTGTGGTGAATATGAGGTTAAGGACATGTACATGCAGGAGATGGGAGCTAACCGATATTCCATGCAAACATGTTGTGGCAGCAATGTATAGCATGGCAAATGATGGTAGGGAGGTAGGTATACCTGAGGATTGGGTACATCAAGCATATTGGCTAAAAACATGGAAGGAGACGTACAGCCATAAGATTGAATGTGTTGCTAACAGTCAATTTTGGCGCAAGTGCAGCATCCTTAGTATCTTATCGCCCCCACACCATCATGTTCCAGTTGGAAGACCAAGGAAGAAGAGGAGAGTGACCAAAGAAGAGACAGCTGAGAATGCGTTCAAGGAAATGGTCAAGGGTGGGAAGCTTTCAAAAAAGGGAAAGACTGTCACTTGTAGCCAATGTGGTACAACAAGTCACAACAAACGAGCATGTACAGGTCCAAGAAAGAAGAATGCAAAGGGGAATGGCAAGAAGAAGGCATTGAAGCAACTGAAACTGATGCAGGAGCAAGCCAACCAATGGATTCAAAATCAACCCAAGAGATTGGTAGTCAGAGGAGAAAGAGTACCAGAAAGGCTTCCAAACAAGACGCAATTTGAATGGCTTTATGTATGAGTGAGATAAACAAATTCTTTAAGTTTTATTGTTGTTTGTGAGTGAGTTTTAGATTAAGACAATTGCTATTTCTGTAGTTCTGTTATGTTTGTTAAACAATGGTGATGAAGACAATTTGTATGTCTTTAGAATAACATAATTGCTATTTTTGTAGTTCTGTTATGTTTGTTAAACAATGGTGATTACGACCATATGACCATTAACTAACATCCAAATCCATTAAACAAATACATTACATAATACTACCAACATACAACCAAAGTTTTTTCAACTACCAAAAAGTAATTACATCAACTGTTTCATCCTTAACTGGAGCAACACAAAACACTTAACAAATATGTCATTTCTTACTGGCAAGCTGCCTTTTTCCACTTGCAACTTCAACCTTCCCTTTTCATTTACTGTCATTCTCTGGAATTGCACCTAAACCATCTGTGGATCTTTTAATTCCAAATGTCTTATTACCTGTACAATCCCAAGTATGTTGTGCTGGCAGGGCTAGTATGCATTTAGCAGACAGTTTTTGATGTGGAACATTTTTTTTGCTGCAACATGTTTGAGCTGGAACCTTTTCAACAGGAACATTTTTTGATGGTGATGTGAGGATTGCGAACTCTCGCAAACGAAGTTTTACAATCCTCCAGGCAGTGTACCTCATCGCTGTAGTGTAGTATAGGTAAATCCGGGGGGTTGATCGTTCTCTAGGAGAATAGTGTCGTTAGGTCAAGATGTATGACGAGATAGGTCTAGAGGTGATGGATGATTCTTTTTGTATTTTTTATATTTTATGAAAGCAGTAAATATCTCGGTTTTTAGAAGAGTGGGCGGAATTAGTTGCTAGACAACTAACCCAATACTAATAATTCAATTTAAATAAACTAATTAAAAAGAGAAAATACAATTGGTGACTTCTTATGATAAGGAAAAGCGTGTTTTCTTAGATTTAATTACTCCCTAGTTATCTCCTATTGATCTGTTGAATTGTCACGTCCTTGTTTTAGTTGAAGCATTGTATTCCTTAATATCGGTCGTGGGGAGGTACTGAAGTCCCCAACTCTATGAATCTTATTCTCCCCTAAAAACCTTAAAGTCTATTAAGTATTCTAGGATCTACAAGCCGCAATTCACGCAATAAATACAACAGAAAAAAAACCAATAGTGCACTCTACGGTTGCGTTTTCTAAGACGTTCAAGCTAGTTACATATAATAGGTTAGCCATTTTTCTTAGCCTAACGCGAGGCAATCAACTAAACAAGAGACAACAAATCAATATTCAACAACTAGGTTTCACTAGATCTAAGCAAACACAAATAATCTTAAGCTAGCATGTTAAAGAAAAGACAAGATAAACAATTAATCAAACAATACATAGACATATCGAATGATTAAAGGGAAACTTATCTTTATTGAAATATGAAGATCAAAGGCTTTGAAAGCCTTACAAAATCTGTAAAATTCGTCTCAAACCCTACTTCCAAAGATGTCTCCAAGATGTTACAATTAATGAGAAGAATTCGAAAAATATATATAGATTTACATTGGTGACGGCGTCACTTTATGGATGTGACGCCGTCAGATCGCCTTGTTTTATGGTTTCGTCTTGTGCAAGTCGCCATTATGACGGCGTCATGACTGATTTGAGGCCGTCACTTCATAAACCATCTGGTCCGTCTCTTGTTAGCTTAAAATGTGACTCCCATCTTCAATTAACACCTGACGGCGTCAGGTTATGGATCTTCAGAATTTGACTGAGGCGTCACTTGGTAGCTTTCCACTAGAAATCCAGCTTGATTAACAAATTATGGCGTCACGTTGTAGCTTGTGACGCCGTCAGACTCCCATGTCTGACATAATTTTGTGACTTCGTCATTTTCTTCACTTTTTTGTCCAAATACGTCCAAAAAGTGCCAATTTCCAGAATTCTCGTCCCAAGTACCTAAAATACAAAAAAAAATGATTTGAGGCAATATTTGGTCATATTTATACGATTTTTGGCTTAAATGACCCCTTAAAAGGGTACCAAATAAATCCGTATCATATGGCCACATAAAGGTGCATCTTTCAATCCATTAATAGTCTCAACATCGAGTTCATCACTGCTAGTTTCCTCACTGCTTGATGATACAATGTCACTGCTTGTATCATATTCATCACAGCTTGAGTATACCCATTCACAGATTGGGCTTGAACAATTGGTAGCTTCAACATTGACTTCATCACTGCTTGATGATACAATGTCACTGCTTGTATCAGAAAAATAAACTAAAATCCCTTCTGCAAACATAAAAAAAATGATAGGCATCAACTAACACATACGAAAGTAGAGTAACAAAGGTAGTAAACAATATATTCAAATTGTCAACGACAATTAAATATAGTAACCTTTTTCCACCATGGTTTTCAAAGTCCAGTTGAGTAAATAAGTTAGGTGAGGGGATTTGGGGGTCTGGTTTCTCTATTTATTGTATATGGATTTTGTTGCAAAAAATGTCCCTAAACATTAATGTGGGTCGGGTTAAATAAAAACTGACTTATGATGAGTGACATAAGTCAAAATTGATGTGGGTCGGATTTGACTTTTTTAGTCAACAGTGATCAAATATCAGCCCAACTATGTCATACTAGACAATCTAAATCACTCTTAACACTAACAATTCTTCGTCTTCAACTTTAGTTAAATGAATATTGTGAGTTGAGATAGAAATGAACCTGCATAAATATGATTGTATTCAACAAAATGAGAAATGTACACATGCAGCTGAGTGAGTCTGTGAGTATCCATAAGTGTTCCACTACTTCATTGCAACTATATGAACCTGTATTTGGTTCATTATCAACACATAACCGATACACTCCTACTCCATCAATCCTTTATTTGGTGAACTGGTTGACAGCATCAGTATTACAACAAACAAGCCATCCAACCCTAGACCAACCTAAGCTTTATGTTTGACTTTTTAACCACATTTATTGACTTGCGGAATTTCATAAATATATTTGTGATGTGGTTAAACATCAAGCAATCCACTAAAAAAATTTGGATCATAATACATGATCCTACTTAACAAACAAATAACGCAAATCATTAATAATAACATTTTCACATTCATCCCACCAAGATCGTTCACAAAAAAGGGATTAACAACACATCCCACATAAACAAACCAAAATACATAAAAACTAATGTATCGTTAACAAACATCCTAGAACCACTTATAAACTACATAGATCATAAAAAAAGCAAAGAGGAGGTAAATCCTCAGCTGCACCACCAGTTCCTGTTGTTCCCTGTACATCTGAGCATACTCCTCGATGTCTTCTTCCAGCGCATTCCTAGCCCTAAGAAGGACAATGTAACCCCCCCCCCCCAACTCGGAATATGGCAGCGGGATGGAGCTTGGGGTGCTACGTGAGGGGTAAGACAGTCAAAATCATAGAAAACGATCTCATAACGAGACGTTTTTAGCAAAACATATCATTCGAATACAAAATTTAATATTTAGAGCCTAAAAGACTCCTATCACAAGTTGCAGCGGAAAATAAATATAGTTTGCAGCAGAATAAAAGACAAAATTTTTAAAAGATTATTTGAATGATAAGATAGTAAGGGTAAAAAGTAAAGCCCTTGATAGCCATCTTCAACCTTCAGCCACTCTTGGCACTCACAGCATGCATCAATTACCTGAGATAAAACATAGTCAACACAAAGGTTGAGTGTAATCCATAGGTTTAGTAAATAATAGTTGAGCACAAGATTTAAAGTCTGGAAGATATAAGTAACAAATACAAATATCGGGTAAGCGTCACATAATTCTCTTGTTTTGCTAAGCTCATGACACACAAAGCGTTAACCGGCACCAGTAACCCTGTCATAAGTCGACAGTAACCGCGGAATTTCATAAAATAATAGTTTCCCCCAAAGCTAGGTACTTTGCCAGATACCTAGTTAAACTCAATTATAGTACATCAAATGCTGACCGACCTTAGTCAACATGGCGGGATTGTCAAATCCTATAGGCCTATAAACTACAATGCGCTCACTCGCAAGTGATTAATGGTTCATGATCGAGGGACTTGCTTTTGGCAAGGAATGTACTTAGCATTATCGCATCAGTCAGGAATAGCATACCAATAAACAATTGTGCTCACAAAAATAAGTAAGTAGCATGTATCTCCCCCATGGGTTTATAAACAATTTAAAAATAAATTGGGGCTATAAATCACACCTTAGCAGCAGATGAACAAGATATCACAATATGATCAAATAGGATAGCACGGCAAGTGAACCTCAGCACAACCTAATATATGAATATTATGTCTCAGCAATAACCATAAAGTGATTTATAAAACAATACTCGTATTTGAAATAAAAATGTTTTATTTCAATGGCGTTTGAGTGAAATAACGTTTAAGACTCGTGTGGATACGAGATGTTAAAATAATAAAAGTCGGTAAACATAAACGGATACGAAGAAAGAATAGAGAAGAGAAAAGAACAACTAAGATTAAGAAAAGAACAATTAAGAAAGACAAAACAGGAAACATCAATAGGTTATTTCGGTGCTTTACCCATTTCCCCAAATAGTTGATGAAACATTGCGATTTTGGAATAAATTATATAAGTTTCGAAAAGATTTTAGGATATTGAGTAATCATAAATGATAAGTTATAAAAGGTTTTATCGAAATTTGGGCATGATGTGCCCGTTTATAAAGCATTTCCAAGTCGTTACGACTCTTGAATATTAGTTTTATTGCCTCATTTTACAAGTTAAATATATATAATTGGACACTATCATTCGCGTATATATTAGTTGTTAAGTTTATCGACCATTTTGTGTATATTCGGGTCCAAATATGTTAAGCTCTTATGAGTTTAACATACTGGTATGTGTTAATTCACATACCTTTTATTTACCAAAAACGGACTATAAAGACCAAAAACTGACCAAAAAAGCCGTATATATGTTTTTTTTTGTGTTTATGCATGTACAGGTAACGGATATGAGAAATGGACGAAAATCAAGACAAAACGGACAAAACCGAGCACGAGATTGAAAGAGGAATAAAAGCCGAAGCCGGGGATATGATTTTATGAGTTTTCATCAGTCTCAAACCCAAAAACATCAAAACCAAGCCTTATTGACAAAACAATTGCATCAATGGTCCAAAATATTTTTCAACGTTAGTCCTTAAGATTTGCATGGTTAGTCCTTTAACTAACTATTATTAAGTTTTAAATACTAAAGCTAAAAATATTTAAACCACTAGTCCAGCCAATATCAAACTTATCCAATCCAATAAAACCAGCCCACCTTAAGCCCAATCTCAAAATCGGATCCCACCTTTTATATATAACCCAACCCGTATCCCTTTTTACCCGAAGTCAACAATTAATTAAAGACGGGTCAAAGAAGCAAAAAGGGCGCGTTAATCTGGTTTTTTACTGTTCATCATCCCTCCCAGAGATTACCCTACTTCAAATTGTACTTACCCTTTCTAGAAGGCGTCAAGTCAGAGAAATGAGCTCATATTTAAGCCACGTTGGCAGAATGAAGCTCTCCTATTGGCTGTGACTATGTGGCGATTGGATGAATGGCTGTAATGATCTGCTTGATGTCGACATCTCAATTGAAGGGCTAGGATTAGTTCTGAGGAAACCCTAGAAGCATCTCTGAGGCTATAAATAGCATCTTCTTCACTCACACTAGTGGACCTTCTTTATGCTTTTAATTTTCAATTGTTTTTTAATGTATTAGCATATTTCAGCTTATTTTCTGTATTATAATCAATAATTGTACTCTCTTATTAGTTATTAATAAAAGTCCAGTTTATCTTATTGCATTTTTTACTTTACTTTATTGTTTAAATTGCTCTTTAATGGTTTAATAAGCTCTAATAAGAACTTAAATAAGCACTTTTCTCAAATTGCTTTCTGAAACTCAAATAAGCTCTCTCATAGCTTACTTTGAGTTTCTATGTTCATCTACTGAATTGTATTCAATCACACTTAAATTACCTATGCTAATGTTGGAACTTATGCACGCCATCATCAAATAAGTTCTTGGACTATTTTGGACTCTAGGTTGTTTAGACCTTGATCTAGGGTAAACAATAAACACAATGATAATAATAAGCACAACGGAATAATCATAAAGAATATTATTATTATCAACAAGGTTCTTCGCCATCATCTCTAACACTAACAATACAAAACCTAGGCATCCGTTGTAGGAACTCGATGCCTAGACACAACCTACACCTTTATTCGACTACATCTTGACACACACACACTAAAACATACGCCTCTAACCCTCTTTATATAATAGAGGATTAGGGTTACAAAGACTTTAACATTTAACATAAATAGTCCTTCATCTTTGTCTTCATAAGTATCCTCCATCTTTCATCTTTTGTCAATATCAACTCAAATTATAATTCCCAACAATCTTCCCCTAGTTGATATGACAAAACCATGTATGAAAGATGTCGTCTTCCCCTTAATCCATGCATATCATCAAGGATCTTCAAGCTGCAATATTCAATAATATTCTTCTTCTTTCTTCCAAAATTCTGCCCATAGAGTTTTCTTTGCATCATTCTGATCAGATCAACTACCATTTGACTCCATCTATTAACAAGAAGTTTAATATCTCCTTCAATCATCATCTTAAGTGTAGATGTAGCCAGAGGGTAATCCTTTTCAACTAGCATGTACATCTGAAGTCCTCCAGTTAATACTACTTCATGAACTGCACATGATTCATAAAATCTCCAAAGATTAATCTTAGTACTTCTACCCTGTTCCATCCACACTCTGTCATCAGGACAAACTTCAAACATAACTTTAAGATCTCCCCAGAGCACTCTATCAATCTCATCTTGTGGTCTATTTTCACCATATTTGTTCTTGACTAATCCTCACAAGTTTATCAAATCCTCTCTATCAATATTTCTAAGCATCTGAGAAAATGACTTAAATCTTTGAAGTCTTCCACCAACTCTGTAGATCTCATACCAAGGAATCTTCTTATCATATCCAGCCTTCCATCCAGTAATGGGAGTTTTAGAACTTAAGGGAGCAGTTTCAACAAAAGTATCATCATCATACTCTACAATTTGAGTCATTAGTTGTAACTCAATTGTCTTCTTGTAGAATTCCTCTGATTGCCTTTTCTTCTTTGTTCCTTCACTCTCAGATTCAGAACTTTCCATGACAACTTTTCTCTTTTTCCTCCTAGCTTTCATCTTTAAAACTCTGCCAGTTCTCTTTTTACCAATACTAGGACCTTCTTTCTCTTCTTCTTTTACAACTTTTTCTTTCACTTCTTCTACTTTTTGCACATTTTCTTTTTCTTTCTCAACTCCAACCTCAGTATCAAGTTCAGATTCCTTCTCCTTCTGAAACCTCTTTTCAATCATTTCTTTATCAACTTCAGATCCCATAGGCACAAAATTTTCAAACTCTCTTTTAGCACTTTCAAACATCTTTTGAATTTCCTCATCAGAATGATGTTTCAACTGCACAAGCTTCCATCCCTTCATATTCTTCAAGTAATGTTCTTGAAAGTTTCTTACTTGCTTGACAGTTGGTGGTCTGAGTTGCTTTTTCTTCTTTCTCTGAGCTAGATACTTTTTCTTCTGTTCTGCTTTAAATTTATTGAACCATGAATCCATTCCTTCTTCAGTAAAAGTATCTTGTACCTCCTCCTTGACTTGTTTCAACAATTCCGTATGAGCTTTACATCTGATTCTTTCCTCATCCCAAGCATCAAGTACAGCCTGAGTCTTTGCTTCATCCTCAACATGTTTCTATTGCCTTTCAAGCTCTGCTCTATTTTCTTCTTCAAACTCAGCAGCTACTTTCCTTGCAGCTTCTGCATCATGCCTTTCTTGAAGATGTTTTAGCCAATACTCAAATGGAAGATCTTCAAGATAAGGTTCAGGCTCATCAACCATCTTACCTTTTCCTTTGCCAATATAGGTATGTGTTTGAGTAGGCTTCTTGCTTAGAATGGGTTCTCTGATTGAGACACCTTTCACTGGAACTCTTGGAGGTGAAGATGGTAAAGTTGTTTGTTTTGTTGTTGGTTGAGGTTGTGATTTTGGTTGTTGTTCAGCTTCAGATTGTTGTGGTTGTGATGGTTGTTGTTATTGTTCTGGTTTTAATTTAGGTGATTTTGTTCTTGATGGTTGTGATTGTTTTAACTGAATTATTGCTTCTGCTAAGCTTATCTCATCATCCAATTCTTGCTCTGGCTCAGCAGCAGGTTAATTAACCTCAGCAGCAGAATGCCCTGATCCAGCAGCAGAATCTCCCTTAGCCACATTTTGAGCACCATCAGCAGCAGATTCAATTTGAACAACAACACCAGCAACATCTTTACCCTTATCAATCACAGCTTCATTACCATCTTTATCCTTAACCACAAAATCATCATGCTCACCAGAATCCATATCAACATTTTCATTTCCCTGATTTCCAGCAACACCTTCATCATTTATCTTTTCAACCTCCCCTGAATCCTTATCTTCATTCCTCCCCTGTTTGGGAGCATCCTCTCCCAAACTTGGTTTGGAATCATCCACCTTGAACTTTGATCTTTTAAACTGAGAAGTCCTTGATCTTTGAACACCCTCTAGATGCCTAATCCTTGGCTTTAACCTCTTGATTTCTACATCTTGAGATGTTTGAGAAGTTTTCATCACTTTCAACTCTTGCTTGAGATCAAGAACTTCATTTGACAATATGGTACATTTTTCCATCAATTCATTTATGAGTTTCATACTATCCTCACCACTTCGGTCTGTGTCACCTGACCCGAGAGGTGGATCACTGGATTTAACATTTTGTACATTTTGAGATGCCAACAATTCATCAGTTTCATTTCTAGCCTCATCACTTCGACCTGTGTGACCTGGCCTGAGAGGTGAATCATTAACATTGTCATGTTGTACATGGGTTTCCATCAATTCAATTGTTTCAGTTCTGCCCTCATCACTTTGACCTGTGTAACCTGGTCCGAGAGGTGAATCAATGAGCCTAAACTCAGTATCAGACCTAGTCTGATCAGCTGAGCCCTCCTTGTATGCCTTTTGGCTGGGGTTTCCATCCTCTGTGTCTGGTTCATGAGAACCTTCAACAGTGGATGTTGCCATGGTTGAGGTCTTAGCTATGTTAACACTTTCCTGCCCAGTTACTAACCCAGAAGCAGTAGTGTTAGCCTCTCCCATCATGTCATCTCCATCACCTATGACAGCCTCATCTGCTTCCATCGTAACACTGGTCTGAGGTAACTCAGTGTCCTTATGTAGTGAAATCCTAGGGGATTGGGTCTTTTGGGGTTGTTCAGATGAGTGTTCAGAATTGGGTGTGTGATGGGTAGCTGTTGGGATGTCAGCACCTTCACCCTGAGTAGCAGACAATTGCAACATATATGGGAACAATGGAGTAATTGTCCCAGAAAAACCAGTTCCATTCTTTTTCAAATAAGAAAATAATTTCCTTTTAAGCTCAGGACTATCATGTGTCCTTTTATGTACCTCAGGTTCTGATAGTTGATTATTTATGATTATTTGCAAAAACCTTGGGTAAACAAAAATCTTTCCAGAAATATCTTTTTCAACCCATCCAGTATCATAGCCGAAAAATTAAAGGGTTGTCCTGTAGCCAGACAAATCAAAGCAGATGCTTGAGTTGTGCTGAACTCATTCCACCCAGTAGTTTTAGGACTTAAACAATGGAGAAGGGTATGAAGAAGAAATTTCCATTGAGGGCAGAGAAGTCCTTTAAAAAAATTTAGCCTATCATTCTTCTTGTCATACCACATACTTTCAAGTTCTTGAAAAATGATAGAATTGGAAAGGCAAGTTATTTCTTCATCATCTGAAAAATAAAGTGCTTCTCTTACAGATGATTAGAGATAACTATTCTTTGTTCATCTATCACAACTCTCAAATATTCTTCCCCATTTATAGTTTTGGCGTTAACAATAGACCAGAACTGTTTCATGTGGGAAATGTATATAGTGGGATTTGCTGTTAATGCATACCTTAAATGAGTAGCATTAAGAAAGTCAATAACTTCAGCAAAACCCTCTGCTTCTGGGACCATTTGAAGAAACGCCACTTGATTGTGATTATCGGAGAAGTCTCTTGCTGCCATTGTAAAATTAGGGTTTCGATTTTGGGGATTTTTGATCAGATGTTAAAAATATGTGTTAGGGTTTCAATTAAAATGAATTTTGGGCGCACAAAGTTAATTGTAAGATCGAATTGGGTTTTTATACCGTTTGGATCTAATTAAGGTTTTATTCGCGCCAAGTTACAAAATAGTCCCTTTACTTTCAAACCAAGCAGTAGAATCCCAATAGTTTCAACTTGAGCAGCAGAACCTTCAGCAGCAGAAAGTTTTGCCTAGCAGCAGAAACGTTGGATGCTAGCAGTAGAATGTCTGCTGACTTTTTCTAACACCTTTTTCTCATCAAATCATCATTCCTCATTGACTTAGCCTACAAAAGATTAGTCCAAAACAACAAAAACACAAGAAACAAGATACCACAATAATCCCAAGTCATAGTGATACATAGCAGTTGAATAAACAACTAGCAGCAGACAACATACAAACAGAGCAAGCAATAGAAACAACTTATTTGATTAATAATAGTACAAATCCTTACAAACTAACACAAAAACACACAGAGATAAGATTTTTCAAAGATTGATCATTCCTATACTAGCAATTAAAAATTGAAATCTACTCACATCAAAACCTTTAGTGAGTAAATCTGCAACATTGTTTTCAGTATGGATTTTAACTATTTGAATTAGCTTTTTCTCATAAGAATCTCTGATAAAGTGATGTCTTATCTCAATATGTTTTATTTTTGAATGAAAAACAGGATTTTTAATAATACATATTGTACTGTTATTATCAATGTAAATTTTGGTGTTCTTAAAGTTGTACCCATAATCCAGCAATTGATTCTGAATCTAAAGCACTTGTCCACAGCAACTAGAAGCAGCCACATACTCAGTTTCAGTTGTTGAATTAGCCACCACAGTCTGTTTCTTGCATTGCCAAGAGATCAACCTATGTCCAAGAAATTGACAGCCTCCATAAGTTGACTTCCTATCCAAACTTGCTCCAGCATAATCACTATCTGAGTATGCCACCAGATCAAAAGGTGAATCCTTAGGATACCAAAGGCCCAACCTGGGTTGACTCCTTAAGTACCTAAAAATCCTCTTCACAGCATTCAAGTGAGAAACTTTGGAGTTCACTTGAAATCTGGCACAAGCACACACAGCAAACATAATGTCTGGCCTTGAAACAGTTAGATACATCAATGATCCAATCATAGATCTGTACAAATGCACATCAACCTCTTCCCCATCTTCATCCTTGAGAAAAGGCTTGTTGGTCTCCATTATTGTCTTAGCTGGCTTCACATCAGAAGAACCAAATTTCTTCAAAATATCAGCCACATACTTGTCTTGGCTGATGAAAATCCCATCTTTCTTCTGCTTAACTTGAAGCCCTAGAAAGAAAGTGAGTTCCCCCATAGAACTCATCTGAAATCTGCTATGCATGAGCTTCTCAAATTCCTCACATAACACCTTGTTTGTAGACCCAAAAATGATATCATCTACATATACTTGAACAAGTAGGATATCCTTTTTGTCTTTCTTGATGAACAGAGTCTTGTCAATGGTTCCCCTACTAAAACCATTGGTTAACAAATACTTAGACAAGGTGTCATACCAAGCTCTAGGAGCTTGATGTAAACCATACAGTGCTTTATCCACCTTATAAACCATATCAGGATAATTAGGGTCTTCAAACTTCTTCATCAATCTTTCCATACAAGAAAGCACTTTTCACATCCATCTGATACACAGTGAAGTTCCTGAATGAAGCAAATGCCAAGAATAGTCTGATAGCCTCTACCCTTGCTACTGGTGCAAATACTTCATCATAGTCAATGCCCTCTTCCTGTGTGTATCCTTGAGCCACCAATCTAGCTTTGTTTCTGATCACTATTCCTCTTTCATCTCTTTTGCATCTGAACACCCATTTAGTACCAATTGCCTTTTTCCCTGAAGGCAAATCAACCAATGTCCAGACTTCTTGAAGCTTGAACTGCAATAACTCCTCTTGCATAGCTTCAACCCAGCTTTCATCTTTTAATGTTGTGTAGGCATTCTTGGGTTCCACTTGTGACAAGAAACAAGCAAACATACAATTCTGCAAATCCTTGTGGCTATTTCTCTGATGAAGAGATTGAGCAAATAACCCTTGATCAAACAAATCTCTGAAACCTTTTGTTTTACTCCTTGTTTGAACAGCAGAATGAACATCTCCAATAATTTGCTCCTTTGGATTATTTTTGTGTATTCTGGTGGTTGGAATAGGACTGACTGGAATGGCATTCTCCATGTTGTTTAGGTCAGCCTCTGCACCAAACCCATCCAAAACCTCATCATCAGTGTCTTCATAAACATGAACTAATCTAGGCATATCAGGATCATCTGGATAGTTAACATCATCAAAAGATATTCCATCTGTGTCAGCAGTAGAAAATCTTGGTGCAGCAGTAGGATCAAAAGGCTTAGCAGCAGAATCAGAGTTACTACTGCTGCTTGTCCTTGTCGATTATTGTTGAGTTATAAGGTAACAGTTGGTACTGCCTTCGGTCTTGTTAGTACTGCTGTTGTCGACTTTGTACTGCTTGGTTTTTGAGTTCGTACTGCTACATACATATACTACGGTTTGTACTGCCAAGAGTAACTTCATACTGCTAGTGTATTTTTTTAAGGTCTATGTGCATGATCAGTGTACATGGAAAATTTAATATGTCAAGCACTAATGTTTCAAGTGGAAGTTCTATTCACGTGCAACATGGGATGGTATTTTTCATAAGGGAGCCATGCATTATATTCCTCTCCTTGGACGGTTATCTTTTAATTTTCTCTATAATGGGTCGCTTGGAGTGTGCATTTTATTCTAGTTGGTGCTTTATTTTCTTACTTCATTATGGGACATTGGAGGATATATTATGCGAAGAGGAAACACTGAATGATAATAATACTGGCATATTCATTTGGTTGTTGTTATTCCATGCAACATGCTTTGTGGGGTTTTAAGATTGGAAGATTATCTCAATGCATGATCTCATATGTGTAGACCTATCATGGGTCAGTGACGTATACAAAAGGAGGCATGAAGCATGTATTGGCTATTGGAGATTTGGAACGGGTTGGTTCCAAAACACACACACGAAGGAGAGTTTTGGATTTGATTATTGATTTTTGGTTTATGTTCGTTAAAGTTTTATGGCTCGTATTAATTTTCTTATTGGCGAAGATGATTAGTTATTTCTTATTTGACGGTGAAGTGGAATTAATGAGAAAAGGAAGTGGCTTAGGTTACAATGAAGTACCACCCCCAGTCAAAAGTGCCTTTGCACCTCCTAGGAAGGAATTGTCTTTCATAACTGAGATAGATGCAAAACCTGTCGGTGAAACAAGTGAATCCTGATAGAACTTATGCACCTAAGGTAGAAAAGAAGTCTAATACCTTGATCATTGAAGATTGGGTGTCAGATAGTGAGGATGAAGAGACTGACTCAACACCTAAGGCTAAAAAGGAAGAAATTCCTAAATCAGTTGAAACTAAAGCTAAACATGTTGAGTTTGTAAAACCTGTGCTAGGAAGTAGTATCTCTAGGAAAATGGCTGAATTTGATGAGAACCCTAGAGAATATCCTAGGAAAACTAATAACTTGCCTAGAGGAAACCAAAGAAATTGGAACAGCCTAATTTCACAAAAGTTAGGTAGTGACTTTCAATTACTTAAGAAGGCTTGTTATAGTTGTGGTAGCTTTGAGCATCTTCAAGAAGATTGCTACTACCACAAAAGACCTGTATGGAACCAACACACTAGGGTGAATCATAAGAATTTTGCTAAAAAGACTCACCCACATCCTAAGAGAAACATGGTTCCTAGGGAAGTTTTACTGAGGAATGGTGCTACTAGGATAATTACTACTGCTGCACCAACAAGGCCCAATAAAATGAAAACAGAGGTTTCTACTGCTAAGGCACAAGCAGTTTCTACTGCTGAGCCTAAAGTAGGCTTAGGTTACAATGAAGGCCACAATTGATGAATCCAAACTTTGGCATAGAAGGCTTGGCCATTTGAATTTCAAAACTATAAATAAATTGGTTAATGGAAACCTTGTCAGAGGTTTACATTCAAAAGTTTTTGAAAACCTGAAACCTGGGTTGCTTGTCAGATGGGAAAGCAACATAGAGCTTCTTGTAAGTCCAAAGTGGTGAACTCTATTTCTGAGCCCTTATATATGTTGCATATGGATCTGTTTGGGCCAACTTATGTGAAAAGCTTGAATAAGAAAATGTATTGCCTAGTTGTCACTGATGACTATAGTAGGTTTACTTGGGTTTTCTTTCTAGCAACTAAGGATGAGACTTCTGGTATCCTTAAGGCTTTCATAACAAGAGTAGAAAACCTAGTTACTCACAGAGTTAAGGTAATTAGATGTGACAATGGAACTGAATTTAAGAATAATGTGATGAATCAGTTCTGTGTTGAGAAAGGTATTTTAAGACAGTTTAGTGTGGGTAGAACTCCTCAACAAAATGGTGTTGCTGAGAGGAGGAATAGGACATTAATTGAAGCTGCTAGGACTATGTTGTCGGAGTCAAAATTACCCACTACTTTTTGGGCTGAAGCAGTTAATACTGCTTACTTTGTGCAAAAAAGGAGTAAGGTAGTAAAGCCTCATAACAAGACCCCTTATGAATTGTTGCATGATAGGAAACCTATGATAGATTTCTTGAAACCATTTGGGTGCCATGTTACTATCTTAAATACAATTGATAACCTAGGCAAATTTGATGAGAAGGCAGACCAAGGTTTCTTTGTTGGATACTCCACTTATAGTAAGGCTTTTAGGGTATTCAATCAAAGAACTAGGCATGTGGAAGAAAACTTACATGTTAGGTTTAGTGAAACCACACCTAGTGTTGCTGGAAGTGGACCTGAATGACTGTTTGACATAGATTCATTAACCAAAAGTATGAATTATGTGCCAGTAAATGCAGGTACAACTAACATGTCTGCAGGAACACAAGATAATTTCAATGTAGGTACACAAGTCAAGGCTAATGAATCTGCAAAGGAATTTGTTTTAATTGAGAAGTGGAAGCTTGATCAACTTTTCACACCCAAAGAGAAAGATGACAAGAGTTCACAAGATGATGATGTTCACAAAGATGTAGAAGGTAGGGATAAACATACTAATGCTGAAAAGGTGGTGAATGAACAACCACAAGTTGCTGATGAAGTGCAGAACAAGTCTAGCAGTAGTAACTCTGATTCTGCTGCTAAGCCTTTTGATCCTACTGCTGCATCAAGATTTTCTACTGCTAATACAGATGGAATATCTTTTGATGATGTTAACTATCCAGATGATTCTGATATGCCTGGATTAGTTCATGTTTATGAAGACACTGATGATGAGGTTTTGGATGGGTTTGGTGCAGAGGCTGACCTAAACAACATGGAGAATGCCATTCCAGTCAGTCCTATTCCAACCACCAGAATACACAAAAATAATCCAAAGGAGCAAATTATTGGAGATGTTCATTCTGCTGTTCAAACAAGGAGTAAAACAAAAGGTTTCAGAGATTTGTTTGATCAAGGGTTATTTGCTCAATCTCTTCATCAGAGAAATAGCCACAAGGATTTGCAGAATTGTATGTTTGCTTGTTTCTTGTCACAAGTGGAACCCAAGAATGCCTACACAGCATTAAAAGATGAAAGCTGGGTTGAAGCTATGCAAGAGGAGTTATTGCAGTTCAAGCTTCAAGAAGTCTGTACATTGGTTGATTTGCCTTCAGGGAAAAAGGTAATTGGTACTAAATGGGTGTTCAGATGCAAAAGAGATGAAAGAGGAATAGTGATTTGAAACAAAGCTAGATTGGTGGCTCAAGGATACACACAGGAAGAGGGTATTGACTATGATGAAGTATTTGCACCAGTAGCAAGGGTAGAGGCTATCAGACTATTCTTGGCATTTGCTTCATTCAGGAAATTCACTAGGTATCAGATGGATGTGAAAAGTGCTTTCTTGTATGGAAAGATTGATGAAGAAGTTTGAAGACCCTAATTATCCTGATAGGGTTGATAAGGTGGATAAAGCACTGTATGGTTTACATCAAGCTCCTAGAGCTTGGTATGACACCTTGTCTAAGTATTTGTTAACCAATGGTTTTAGTAGGGGAACCATTGACAAGACTCTGTTCATCAAGAAAGACAAAAAGGATATCCTACTTGTTCAAGTATATGTAGATGATATCATTTTTGGGTCTACAAACAAGGTGTTATGTGAGGAAATTGACAAGCTCATGCATAGCAGATTTCAGACGAGTTCTATGGGGGAACTCACTTTCTTTCTAGGGCTTCAAGTTAAGCAGAAGAAAGATGGGATTTTCATCAGCCAAGACAAGTATGTGGCTGATATTTTGAAGAAATTTGGTTTTTCTGATGTGAAGCCAGCTAAGACAATAATGGAGACCAACAAGCCTTTGCTCAAGGATGAAGATGGGGAAGAGGTTGATGTGCATTTGTACAGATCTATGATTGGATCTTTGATGTATCTAACTGCTTCAAGGCCAGACATTATGTTTGTTGTATTTGCTTGTGCCAGATTTCAAGTGAACCCCAAAGTTTCTCACTTGAATGCTGTGAAGAGGATTTTTAGGTACTTAAGGAGTCAACCCAGGTTGGGCCTTTGGTATCCTAAGGATTCACCTTTTGATCTGGTGGAATACTCAGATAGTGATTATGCTGGAGCAAGTTTGGATAGGAAGTCAACTTCTGGAGGCTGTCAATTTCTTGGACATAGGTTGATCTCTTGGCAATGCAAGAAACAGACTGTGGTGGCTAATTCAACAACTGAAGCTGAGTATGTGGCTGCTTCTAGTTGCTGTGGACAAGTGCTCTAGATTCAGAATCAATTGTTGGATTATGGGTATAACTTTATGAACACCAAAATTTACATTGATAATAACAGTATAATGTGTATTATTAAAAATCTTGTTTTTCTTTCAAAAATAAAACATATTGAGATAAGACATCACTTTATCAGAGATTCTTATGAGAAAAAGCTAATTCAAATAGTTAAAATCCATACTGAAAACAATGTTGCAGATTTACTTACTAAAGGTTTTGATGTGAGTAGATTTCAATTTTTAATTGCTAGTATAGGAATGATCAATCTTTGAAAAATCTTATCTCTGTGTGCTTTTGTGTTAGTTTGTAAGAATTTGTACTGTTATTAATCAAATAAGTTATTTCTATTGCTTGCTCTGTTTGTATGTTGTCTGCTGCTAGTTGTTTATTCAACTGCTATGTATCACTATGACTTGGGATTATTGTGGTATCTTGTTTCTTGTGTTTTTGTTGTTTTGGACTAATCTTTTGTAGGCTAAGTCAATGAGGAATGATGATTTGATGAGAAAAAGGTGTTAGAAAAAGTCAGCAGACATTCTACTGCTAGCATCCAAAGTTTCTGCTGCTAGGCAAAACTTTCTGCTGCTGAAGGTTCTGCTGCTCAAGTTGAAACTATTGGGATTCTACTGCTTGGTTTGAAAGTAAAGGGACTATTTTGTAACTTGGCGCGAATAAAACCCTAATTAGATCCAAGCGGTATAAAAACCCAATTCGATCTTACAATTAACTTTGTGCGCCCAAAATTCATTTTAATTGAAACCCTAACACATCTTTTTAACATCTGATCAAAAATCCCCAAAATCAAAACCCTAATTTTACAATGGCAGCAAGAGACTTCTCCGATAATCATAATCAAGTGGCGTTTCTTCAAAAGGTCCCAGAAGCAGAAGGTTTTGCTGAAGTTATTGACTTTCTTAATGCTACTCATTTAAGTTATGCATTAACAGCAAATCCCACTATATACATTTCCCACATGAAACAGTTCTGGTCTACTGTTAAGGCCAAAACTAAAAATGGGGAAGAATATTTGAGAGCTGTGATAGATGAACAAAGAATAGTTATCTCTAAGTCATCTGTAAGAGAAGCACTTCATTTTTCAGATGATGAAGAAATAACTTGCCTTTCCAATTCTATCATTTTTCAAGAACTTGAAAATATGGGGTATGAGAAGAAGAATGATAGTTTAAAATTTTATAAAGGACTTCTCTGCCCTCAATGGAAATTTCTTCTTCACACCCTTCTCCATTGTTTAAGTCCTAAAACTACTAGGTGGAATGAGTTCAGCACAACTCAAGCATCTGCTTTGATTTGTCTGGCCACAGGACAACCCTTTAATTTTTCGGCTATGATACTGGATGGGTTGAATCACTTGAAGTGTTTATTGAGAATTCGTTTGTGTTCATTAATTCTTCTTAAGATTAAGTATTAGATTCCGCATAATACTTAATAATCATTCAAGAACATTTTCTATACCTATTGTCTTAGATCCATATCTAAGATAATTAACAAGATCGTTAGCTCAACTGGGATCAACAAGTGGTATCAGAGCTTGTGATCTAGAGACTAATATCGAGAAGAATTTTTGCTTATTAAGATCTGTTCATCATTAACTGAATCAATGGAATCCGAAACTACTCATATGGTGACTGCTTCAAAGGTACCAATGCTCAAGGTTGGAGAATATGAACTCTGGAAGATGAGGATTCAGCAGTACATAAAGATGCTTGACTACTCCATGTGGGAAGTCATTCAGAATGGGGACACTTTACCTGCTAAGGCTGCTGATGGAACTCCTTTACCCATTAAAACTAATGAGGAGAAGGCTCAAAGGAGATTGGAAATCAAAACTCGCAATATTCTTTTGATGGGGATACCGAATGAATATCAATTGAGTTTTAGTAATACTGAGACTGCTAAGGATTTGATGGTAGCTATTGAACTCAGATTTGGTGGGAATGAGGCCACTAAAAAGTCAAGGAAGAATCTGCTTAAGCATCAATTTGAGACATTTGTTGCCTCAAGTTCAAAAAACATTGATGCTACCTATGATAGACTTCAGAGGTTGGTGAGCCAATTACAACTTATGAAGGTCTCAGTGCCTCAAGAAGACATTAATCTCAAGTTTCTGAGGAGTTTACCATCTGAATGGAAAACTCATACAGTGGTCTCGAGGAATAAGACTGATTTTGAAAAAATGACTGGTATGTGCTTAAACACATACCTTTTCTTAACCAAAACCGGACCCAAATAGACCAAAAACTAACCAATTATGCCAAATATTTCGTGTTTTTGTGGTTATGATTGTGCAGGGACGGATATCGAGAAAAAAGGACAAAAATCAAGATAAAACGGATAACCGAGCACGAGATGTGGAAAGGACTCAAAGCCGAAGCCGGGAGAGATATTTTGGTCAAAAGTCAAAATTTGCCCTCAGAGTCTCATCAAATGTCAAAAATCACCCTTAGATCAACTTTGAAATATTGTCAAATTCAGTCCTTTGATTTTCAGAATTTACATTTTTGGTCCTTGAAACTTAAATGCCTAAACCTTTAAAACTAATCTACCCGGATCTCAATTAAATAAATATCCCAACCCAAATTCTAACCCAACCCACTACAAGAACCAGCCCAGTCCAAGCTTTACCCATACCCGATCCACCCAAGCACCTAAACCCGGTCAAAGGTTAAATAAGGGCAAGTCAAACAAAAGTAAAAAAAAAATAATAAAACACTTACCCGCCCATGTTCTTCCCCTAATTCACCTTTTACCCAGATACTATGAACCCTAGTTACCCGTACCCCCAATTTACCCAATTAAGGGTATAAGTGTCTAATCATAGGATGTCAGGTGTCAGAACACGCACGAATGGGCACGTGGCAGCTGCTTATTGGACCGAACACATCAAAAATTTGATCATACGGTGAAGATTGAAGGATTGATGTCCAAGAAATGATCTAAGGGTGAAGATTAGCTGAGGAGCACACGGATTGAGAGCTTGGAAACCCTAGAAGCTTCACAATTCGGTTATAAATAGAGACCTTCTCCTCATTAGTTAGTTTGTCCAATTTTTATGTTTTAGAAAATTGTTGCCAATTTTATTTCTTGTCATTTTACTGCTTTCATAGTGTACTCATTTCATTTCAGTTGAAATTTTCAATCTCATTTTGTAATTTGAAGTTTTATCAATGAAAGTTTAATTTTAGTTTCTTTGATTCTGTCCCAGTTCCTTTGTTACATTGATTTTAGCTTATTGTGTCAGTAGCTTATTCAAAGTCATATTTAGTACTATAATTTTTAATCTTTTGCTTTTGTTCATCTCTTTTTAAAAACCCAAAAATACTAAAAAAATCCAAAAATAATCAAGACTCCAGCTTCAATAAGCTGATTTCTAAGTTTATAAGCTCATATAAGCTTAAATAGCTTGTTGTGAACTTTTATTCTGTTCAAATTTGGTTTTATCTCAAAAAGGCAGAAAAGTCAACTGTGGTACTGTTTCAATTTTCATGATGATTGCTTATTGGAGTGATGGTCTAGGAGGGGAAATGGATGCCTCTAGCCTGTCTAAAGACAGGCAAGCTTAGTGAACTCCCTCTGTTCTTGCTGAGGGAGAAGTGTTTGTAAGTTCCATTTTGATTATTAGCTTAATTTCTGCATATTTCTTTGATCAGTTAATTTAGTGCTTAATTATTGTTGATTGTTGCTTATTATTTGTTATAGAGATTAGGTAATCATAGTTTACTATAATTTATAGCTTAAATCAGTTAAGTATAGTGAAAAAATTACAAATCAGTTAGTTATAGGGTGTTTGGCAATAGGTGTGTCTGAGGTATAGAAGCTCTTACACTGTTCATTTGCAACTTGTTCAAGTTTGTTTGAGATCAACTGAGGATAATTTCATTGCTTCTGATTAGTATTTAGATTATTTGATTATTTTGAGGTACTTAGGTTCACTAGTGTAAGTATAGGATCACTACTGCCCATAATAAGCTCAGCATAAGCTGAGCTTATTTGGAACTTAATTCCTGCATTTCTAGGTAGTTCATAGGTGCTAAAGTAAGTCCCTAAGAGTTGGTTTGCTATGGAGTAATTTTACACTCATTTGCGCCAAAAAATTCTACTATGCTGTCACAGATTGGTCTAGTGCAGATTGGGTTTTTGACTGCTGTTCTAGCCTGTCTTGTGGCTTATTGGATTGAGCTTAGGACCTAAAATTTGGTTTGTAGCTAGTTGATACAACAAACTTTTAGGTCTTTATCTGGGATTCCACTTTGTAGCTTATTGAGAGTTTAAAATCAGGCCTGCAAATAAGCCCTTCAAACTGCTTTTGGCCTGCACACATATTCAGTCTGCTAAGCACTTTTTCTAGGCTTTATTTCATTTAGCAATTAAAGTTGGAATTTGGATTTTGAAGTATTTTTGGGTAGCCAGTAGTTCTGAGTATCTTTTGCCCCCTTAAGATTCAATCTCTCAACTTATTGGGACTGCTTATCTAGGCTCCAAAGTTGGCTCTAAAAGCCCTTGTTTCTGTCCACATTGCAACTGCTACAGCAGCTTTTTGGGCATATGCGTTGAGCTTTTCTGGTCAATTTAAGTTGTTTTTAGCTTATACTATTGTGTTTTATTAAATTTGAGCTTTTTGGAATTTTTTGTTAAGCTGTAGCTTATTTTTAGCTTATTTCTCATTAGCTTATTCTCTGTTACAGCTTATTTAGGCAAAATTAGTTTCTCAAATTATTTTTCCTAGATTTCTTATTAAAAATTAGAATTATTCAAAAATTTTCAGATTTTTCCAAATTGTTTTAATATTTTTAAATCATTTAAATTGTTTAATTTAGTATTTAATTCATAAAAAATTCATAAAAAGTTAAAAAAATATTTTTCTTTTTCCAGAAATTTTCTTTTATCAGTTTTTATATAGGAAAATTATTTTTATATTTTTAGGTTTTAAAGTTTAGAAAATCACTTTTTATTCACGTTTTAAAATTCGTCGCGCAACGTTTTAAATTAAATTTTCGTTTTTAGGATTACACCCTCCGTCCCACTATAAGTGTTCACAATGGAATATTCAAAGTCTTTGTTTTTCAACTTTGACCGTAAATATTTTTGTTTGTGTTATATAAAACTTGATGAAAGTTATATGAATTGATTTAGTTTTAGATGTGTTTTCATTGGGTATACTTTTCATCAAGTATTATATAACACAAACAAAAATATTTACGGTCAAAGTTGAAAAACAAAGACTTTGAATATTCCATTGTGGACACTTATAGTGGGACGGAGTTAGGATTACATGCTTAGATTAATTTTTTCTTTAGCTTAATTAGTTGTTTTCATTTAAAATTTTATTATTCGTAGTATAAAATCCACCAATCATCACTCTTTTCACACACATTCACCACACATATTCTACACCGTAACGAAAACTCGAATTCGACCTTCGTTGGGACACGACCCGGGGAAAACGCACCCGTTGAGTTTTCCTTTGGAAATATATACTAAAAACGACAAATCAAAAATGGTGCCACTGCCGGGGAAGGCTTGAAAAGAGTTGGAGTTTCGCCATAGAATCGTGTTTTGAAGACCCTTCCTCGGAAGTTTTTGTTTTCATAAAAATACAAAAAGAAAATAAATAAAACACTTTTCCTAAAGTGTTTTCAAAAATACCAAAAATAATATATCCTCGCTCTCGAGATGGCGTTGTAAACCATTCCGAATAAACAACAAAAGAGATCGTGAAATTAAACGTTACTCGGATTATTTCTTTACTACAACCTAATTACGGGGTTTAAAGAGGTCTTGACATTAAATTGCAGACCGAAGAGAGATCCATTCTTCTCTCCCGCCACGCTGCGCGTAGTTTTGAAAGAAACAAGTACGGTTGATCAACGATCACCAAAAAGATAATAAATCTTATTTTTCATTAAATATAAAAATCCAAAAATATTTTATTTTCAAATTTGGTTTTCTTTTTGATTTTGTGTTTGTTTTTGGTGTATGCACACCCGATCTTCTACTTCTCACCCTCTTCTTTCACCGCTCTCAAATCCCGAGAGAATTATCCGTCACAATCACCGAGTTACATTTCCAACCGAGGAAATAGACGACGATCAACACCCGCCGATGGGTGGTGATAATCACATGCCAGCTCCCGATCTCCGAACGATGGAGGAGTTGTGCCAACCCACAATGCACGGACGTGGTGGCCCGATTGCCCCCGTCAATATTCAAGCCGCCGATTTTGGACTTAAGCATCATATGATTCAACAAGTCCAAAACTCGTGCCAATTCCATGGCTTGCCGGGTGATGATGCCAACAAACATCTTGATAAATTTATCACCGTCACCCAAAGTATGAAACAAAATGGGGTCACCGATGATGCCCTCCGTCTATATCTCTTTCCTTATTCCTTGACGCACCATGCCACCGCTTGGTTTGATCGTCTTCCCAAGAACTCCATTCATAGTTTCGATGAAATGGTTACGAAGTTCTTGGCGAAATATTTCCCACCGTTGATGGTGACTAAATTAAGGAATGAGATTAGCAATTTCCGTCAGCTTCCCGATGAATCATTGTTTGAGGAATGGGAACGCTACAAGTTATCGATTGATCGGTGTCCGAACCACAATATGTTATTGGTCACTATTATAGATACCTTCTATAACGGTTTGACATTACGACACCGTGATATGATTAATGTTGCTGCCGGTGGTACGTTTATGAAACGTCGCCCCGAAGAGTGCTATGATCTTATTGAAAACATGACCGCCCACCTTAATTTTTGGGATTCCTCTGCCGAGAGGAATGAGTCAACAAAATATAGCACTGATTCTTCTACCTCCGAGATAGCCGCTCTATCTAAACAAATGAATGATATGTCAACGGCTATTTTAAGAATTCATCAGAATATGAATCAAAACTACAACAATCAAATTAATGTTGTTAACCATAGTTGTGAAACTTGCGGTGGTCCACATCCGTATTTCGAGTGCCCAGCCTCCGGTGGCTACACTCATGAGAACGTTTACGCTCCTACGGGATCCTACAATCAGGGAGGTAACGGTTACCAACCCCAAGGAGACCGTAATTTGCTCAGCTACCGTTCTAACAACTTTCTCGGACCACCCGGTTTCACCCAAAATCAAAATCAGCAAGTTCAGAACTGTAATGTTCCAAATAACCAAAATCAAAATCGGGGCAATCAAGGTTATCAAAACCAGGGAAATTTTAACCGAGCCCCAAATCAAGGAAATTTTCAAAACCCGAGTCAAGGAAATCTTAATCAGGGAAATTTTCAAAACAACAACCAGGGTTTTAATCAAAATAACAACCGAGGGCCAAATCTTAACAATAATCAAAATCAAGGTTTTGTGCAAACTCCATCGGCCTCAGATGAGTTATTGAAACAACTGATTCTTCAAAACCAAAAATCTCAAGAAGAAATGAATCGGTTGTTGAGTAGTCAAATATCTGAACTCAAGAAGGCTTTAAATGATCGACCCTCGGGCTCGGGTACTACTTCTCTTCCAAGCAACACGATCGCCAACCCGAGGGGTGATGCTAAGGCGATCACTACAAGGAGCGGTGTTTCATATGATGGACCCACGGCTCCGGCTACCGCTTCTTCTCTACCTCCTAAGGTAGTCGACCGTGAAACCGAGGCGACAAAGGACACGGAACCTCCTACTAACAACGGAGGAACCAACGACGTCCAACCTCCGATCATCCATCCATCTGAACCGAAGAATGTTGAACCAAAAGAAATTCCCGTCAAAGAAAACCTTCCGTATCCTTCAAGATTAAGTGATCAAAAGCTCCGTGTGAAAGCTTCAACTCAAATGGAGAAATTTTTCCAAATTTTTCAAGAGTTACATTTCGACATAAGCTTCGCGGATGCTTTGCTTTTGTTGCCTAAATTCATTTCTACCCTCAAAAGTTTGTTGAGCAATAAGGAAAAATTATCGGAACTAGCAAAAACTCCAGTGAACGAAAACTGCTCAGCGGCAATTCTCAAAAAGCTTCCGGAAAAGCTTGGAGATCCCGGAAAATTTCTCATCCCATGTGAATTTCCGGGAATGGTTGAATGCCACGCCTTGGCCGATCTTGGTGCTAGCATCAACCTAATGCCGTTATCCATCTGGAAGAAACTTTCTTTGCCCGAACTTACCCCCACTTGCATGACCCTCGAGCTTGCGGATCGTTCCATAACCCTTCCTAAGGGTGTAGCCGAGGATGTCTTTGTAAAGGTCGGGAAGTTCCATTTTCCAGCGGATTTTGTGGTAGTTGATTTTGACGCCGACCCCCGGGTTCCTCTCATTCTCGGAAGATCATTCTTGAGGACCGGGCGTGCTTTGATCGATGTCTATGGTGAAGAAATTACTTTGCGGGTCGATAAGGAAAAAGTTACGTTCAACATTAATCCGAACTCGAAACCTCAAACCGACAAATGCAATGTCACTACGGTTGATCAAAAGTCCGATCCCGTAATTGCTCCTAAAAGAATTGATCCAAACCTTTCAAAATTCACGGTCAAGAGTATGTCAAAAAAACGTGCTGAGCTCAAGACCATGAAAATTACTCCTGGATCGAGCGAATGGTTTGAGTGTTGTGCTGCAAATACTAAGAGTGTTCTTGACGACGATGATGAAGATGAATCGGAGACTACAACGGAAGTGGTGGATATTGCTAGCTCTAAGAGCACACCACTTGTCCCACCTCCAGAACAAGTTTATCACATCGAGATTCTTGATTCCGACTCTTCCCATCCTTCTCCTACGATTGAAGAAAATGTTATCTCTAGGGAAGAGGTCGAGGTGTTCTTTGATAAAACTCCAATTTCACCGGAAATTGTTGAGACTGACAGTGATCCGGGGGAAGATGATTCAGTAAAAATAATTGATGAACCATTCCTTTCCCTTCCCCCGAAGGAAGTTTATGAAGAAGTTAATCTTGAAAAGAAGCCGTCAGATCCTTTGGAGCTCGAGCTCGAGGATGCTTGTCCCGAATATGAGAATTTTACGTTTGACACGGCTAGTGGCAAGCCCACTTCTGATCTCAATCTTTGTATCCCATCTTTTGAAACCTTCTTCTTTGATATCGATCATTCGGAGGAGACGAGTAATGGCAGTACCACTTCTAATGCTCATATCTCTCCTCCCGAATATGAATCATTTCATTTTGATATGAATGATCTTTATCTCTACAAGTTCTCCGATGAACTTTCTTTCTTTATATCTCCTCCGAAATACGATCAATTTTATTTTGATCTTGAGGAAGATATTAGTCTGGGGGGAGGTGTTCCTTCTCAAAAAGATTTTATCCCGACCCTCCCGCCCGAGACTTTTGATGACAAAACTTCTGCTGATGATGAAGAGCTTATTATGATAATCATCAAAATCTTTATGCTCTTCATCACATATTCTGAAACTTCTCCTATCCTTCACTCCGTCGGGAGTGAGGATACCATCTTTGACCCCGGTATTACCATTTCTGGTTCTTCTTTCTAAAATACCGTGGGTATCACATCGGAGTGGAACTTTCGTATGCTTCAGTGTTTATCCAAACATCTTGAACGAAAGTCCGATGGAGATTATCTTTTCCACATGCTCCCCCAAGGACAAATGAATTCGGGGCTAGTCTAAGCTTTCCGACTCGATAAAAAACAAGCGCTTCGTGGGAGGCACCCCATGCTTATCTTTTATCTTCTTATCTCTTTTCTAATAAAGTGACGTGAGGAGGGTTTCCTCTTCCATATCTTGTGTTTCGTGTTTTCTGTGATGTGTCCAGGATTTGCCCGATGATTGAAGACTCTCGTGCTCGTGGTTTTCTCTCCACTCGAGTTTCATCATTCGTTGCTCATCCAATATCCTAAAATCTTATCGTTTTACGTTTATCTTTGGCATAATTAATAAACGGCCTTAGATTTTTGTAGGAGAACCCTTACCTTTAAGACATTGAGGACAATGTCTCGCTTTAGTCTGGGGGGATAATCTTTCAATTTGATTTTTTCCTTGCATTTTTGCCGTTTACTCATGCAACCCCGTTTTTCCTCAAAAATTGAAAAAATCCAAAAAAAAATGAGAAAAATTTAAAATTTTTGCAAAAATATAATAAGTTTTGACATTTTTGTTGACTTTCCGCTGGTGAGAGTAGGAATAAAATTCTGACTTGATCGGGCGTGTTGAGCCCTAGCTTGTCCCCTTAACCTTTTATAATCTATAAGCTCGTGCTAGTCTTTTACACAAGGAGCTAGAAAATATGAATTCTCTTTAAGAGTTTGCAAGTTCCCGTATCGACTTTATATATGCATGGCTTGATTATTTGGCTAAGCATTCGCGGATCTTATTATTTAAGATTTTAAATTTGCGAAGAACGAGAAATGATAGAGTTGTTTATAAGTTAGATTGCTAAACGTGGAGTAGTTGGTTCTCTTTAGAGCTCATCGAAGTTAATTGTGGCTTTTTGTTCCCATAAGCTTGTTTCACTCAAAAATAGTAATCTAGGAATAATTAAAGGTATTTTGTTTTTGGCGATAATTAGTTTTTATTTCTTCCTTAGAGAATTCTTGCTTATGAAAGTTGGGTACACATCAAGGTACTGTCAGTGTTACGGTGTAATAGACTATTCCATCTTGCCGGCTCGCAACCGATGTTGGGATTGTTATAAAAGCCGTAGGACTTGGGGTTTGGCAACACAAATAATTAATGAATATGCTAATAATAATCCAAAGCCATAAAAAGTTTTCTACATCTTGCCGGTTCGCAGCCGATGTTGTAGACTTCTAATAAAGGCATAGGAAAAATTCCAAGGTCATAATAGACTATCACATCTTGCCGGCTCGCAACCGATGTTGTGATTGTTATAAAGGGCCAAGGATTAAATACGTTAATGTGCTTAAATAATGTTAAAAATGCCAAATTTCGACTCCGGGGATATCCTAATAAAAGCTTCTGTCTCTGGACTCGTAGATGAGTTGTTTCGGTCGTATATAAAAGGGATATCCTCAAAATCGTGTTAAATCAGAGACCTTGATGTGGACCTCATTTTTGTATGCAACGGTTTTCGAGGGAAGGGTTGGAAACTACTTAGCGTCTAAACTAGGTATCTTTATCGGACTAAAACTTATCGAAATGAGAATTTGAAGAAATTCATTTCTCACCAAAAATAAAATAAATAGAGGAAAATAGGAATTTGGGAACGAGAGGTAATACACAATTAGATTTTATGAGTAGTGTCGGCAATCTAACTTGTAAATGACAATGATTTCATTTTTAAGCTTAGTTTGGGGACTCATGAAAAATCAGGGACGATGAATTTTATCCGTATGGTCACTTCTTTATGAGTCGTGTTTCCTGCTCCGTGATCCTAAAAGTTATCGTGAGATAATGATTGTCAACAAAGCCGTCACTTGATAAAAATACAAAAATAGAATAAAAAGGAAAATCGGGGAGTTTTTAGAACTTAAGATTTCTTAATCTCTTTTGAAAATTTTGCTACTTCTCAAAGTTAGTAAAAAGAGATTGGAAATTTTTGGTTTCAAAAACGTGTTTTATAACATTGCATGAGGACATTGCAATATCTTAGTCTGGGGGAATTTTGGTATGTGCTTAAACACATACCTTTTCTTAACCAAAACCGGACCCAAATAGACCAAAAACTAACCAATTATGCCAAATATTTCGTGTTTTTGTGTTTATGATTGTGCAGGGACGGATATCGAGAAAAAAGGACAAAAATCAAGATAAAACGGATAACCGAGCACGAGATGTGGAAAGGACTCAAAGCCGAAGCCGGGAGAGATATTTTGGTCAAAAGTCAAAATTTGCCCTCAGAGTCTCATCAAATGTCAAAAATCACCCTTAGATCAACTTTGAAATATTGTCAAATTCAGTCCTTTGATTTTCAGAATTTACATTTTTGGTCCTTGAAACTTAAATGCCTAAACCTTTAAAACTAATCTACCCGGATCTCAATTAAATAAATATCCCAACCCAAATTCTAACCCAACCCACTACAAGAACCAGCCCAGTCCAAGCTTTACCCATACCCGATCCACCCAAGCACCTAAACCCGGTCAAAGGTTAAATAAGGGCAAGTCAAACAAAAGTAAAAAAAAAAATAATAAAACACTTACCCGCCCATGTTCTTCCCCTAATTCACCTTTTACCCAGATACTATGAACCCTAGTTACCCGTACCCCCAATTTACCCAATTAAGGGTATAAGTGTCTAATCATAGGATGTCAGGTGTCAGAACACGCATGAATGGGCACGTGGCAGCTGCTTATTGGACCGAACACATCAAAAATTTGATCATACGGTGAAGATTGAAGGATTGATGTCCAAGAAATGATCTAAGGGTGAAGATTAGCTGAGGAGCACACGGATTGCCAGCTTGGAAACCCTAGAAGCTTCACAATTCGGTTATAAATAGAGACCTTCTCCTCATTAGTTAGTTTTTCCAATTTTTATGTTTTAGAAAATTATTGCCAATTTTATTTCTTGTCATTTTATTGCTTTCATAGTGTACTCATTTCATTTCAGTTGAAATTTTCAATCTCATTTTGTAATTTGAAGTTTTATCAATGAAAGTTTAATTTTAGTTTCTTTGATTCTGTCCCAGTTCCTTTGTTACATTGATTTTAGCTTATTGTGTCTGTAGCTTATTCAAAGTTATATTTAGTACTATAATTTTTAATCTTTTGCTTTTGTTCATCTCTTTTTAAAAACCCAAAAACATCCAAAAATACTAAAAAAATCCAAAAATAATCAAGACTCCAGCTTCAATAAGCTGATTTCTAAGTTTATAAGCTCATATAAGCTTAAATAGCTTGTTGTGAACTTTTATTCTGTTCAAATTTGGTTTTATCTCAAAAAGGCAGAAAAGTCAACAGAAAAGTCAACTGTGGTACTGTTTCAATTTTCATGATGATTGCTTATTGGAGTGATGGTCTAGGAGGGGAAACGGATGCCTCTAGCCTGTCTAAAGACAGGCAAGCTTAGTGAACTCCCTCTGTTCTTGCTGAGGGAGAAGTGTTTGTAAGTTCCATTTTGATTATTAGCTTAATTTCTGCATATTTCTTTGATCAGTTAATTTAGTGCTTAATTATTGTTGATTGTTGCTTATTATTTGTTATAGAGATTAGGTAATCATAGTTTACTATAATTTATAGCTTAAATCAGTTAAGTATAGTGAAAAAATTACAAATCAGTTAGTTATAGGGTGTTTGGCAATAGGTGTGTCTGAGGTATAGAAGCTCTTACACTGTTCATTTGCAACTTGTTCAAGTTTATTTGAGATCAATTGAGGATAATTTCATTGCTTCTGATTAGTATTTAGATTATTTGATTATTTTGAGGTACTTAGGTTCACTAGTGTAAGTATAGGATCACTACTGCCCATAATAAGCTCAGCATAAGCTGAGCTTATTTGGAACTTAATTCCTGCATTTCTAGGTAGTTCATAGGTGCTAAAGTAAGTCCCTAAGAGTTGGTTTGCTGTGGAGTAATTTTACACTCATTTGCGCCAAAAAATTCTACTCTGCTGTCACAGATTGGTCTAGTGCAGATTGGGTTTTTGACTGCTGTTCTAGCCTGTCTTGTGGCTTATTGGATTGAGCTTAGGACCTAAAATTTGGTTTGTAGCTAGTTGATACAACAAACTTTTAGGTCTTTATCTGGGATTCCACTTTGTAGCTTATTGAGAGTTTAAAATCAGGCCTGCAAATAAGCCCTTCAAATTGCTTTTGGCCTGCACACATATTCAGTCTGCTAAGCACTTTTTCTAGGCTTTATTTCATTTAGCAATTAAAGTTGGAATTTGGATTTTGAAGTATTTTTGGGTAAAATTAGCTTATTTCTCTTTAGCTTATTCTCTGTTACAGCTTATTTAGGCAAAATTAGTTTCTCAAATTATTTTTCCTAGATTTCTTATTAAAAATTAGAATTACTCAAAAATTTTCAGATTTTTCCAAATTGTTTTAATATTTTTAAATCATTTAAATTGTTTAATTTAGTATTTAATTCATAAAAAATTCATAAAAAGTTAAAAAAATATTTTTCTTTTTCCAGAAATTTTCTTTTATCAGTTTTTATATAGGAAAATTATTTTTATATTTTTAGGTTTTATATTTTAGAAAATCACTTTTTATTCACGTTTTAAAATTCGTCGCGTAACGTTTTAAATTAAATTTTCGTTTTTAGGATTACATGCTTAGATTAATTGTTTCTTTAGCTTAATTAGTTGTTTTCATTTAAAATTTTATTATTCGTAGTATAAAATCCACCAATCATCACTCTTTTCACACACATTCACCACACATATTCGACACCGTAACGAAAACTCGAATTCGACCTTCGTTGGGACACGACCCGGGGAAAACGCACCCGTTGAGTTTTCCTTTGGAAATATATACTAAAAACGATAAATCAATGACTTTGGATGATTTATACAATAATCTGAAGGTGTATGAATTAGAGGTCAAGGGATCATCAAGCTCATCTTCTAGTGCAAACAACCTAGCTTTTATGTCTTCAAACAACAAGGGATCTAGAAGCTCTCAAGAAAACCATTCTACTGCTGGTCATGTTGTTTCTGCTGCTGATAATTTTTGTTTCTACTGCTACGCTTATCGTTACTGCTGCTGCGTTATATTTTTGTACTGCTCGACATGGTTTCTACTGTTAGAGCTATCCGAGATATTATTACTACCGCTTGCTTTATCAGATATCAGATAGTTCATGGGTTTATTGGACAGTACATGGTAAGTTTGAGAGGTTATTGGTTCACACACACAAGAAGTTTTTGGTTTTTGATTTTAAATATTCTTAAACGTTTAAAAGGCTCGTTTTGGAGATTTATTGAATAAGTGATTACGAAGACGATTGATCATGACCTATTTGATGTTGTAGTTGAGTTTCACAGGTACATGTTCTTATCATATCTCAAAGTGGGTGTTACACTTTGAAGATAACTTGTTTGTTTTATACGGTGGTGACAACAACTTGATGAATCTAGCAGTGTGTGATTTTTCTTATGATGCTCTATGCGCACATTGGCTATCACTTAAAGGAGTTACATTGTAGTGCTCAGTGTCTCATTAAAGATGAGGATTTTGTCAAGAGATTGCAGTCTACTTATATGGTTTTAGTATAAGTTTGGAGTCACGTGGATAGTACAAGACATAAGACACAAGTTTGGGTTATTCTACTTCTTCATCAAATTTGTTATACTTAATTTTCTTCATCAGTAATCATTACATAGAGCCTACAGAATTGAAGATTCAAGAGATGGTAAACATATTAGTTTCAGGGGAAGTTTATTGATTAAATGTTTAACCATCTACATGCACCACTGATGAACTCAAATAAGTACATTTTATTACTATCATTTATCCTATTAATTTGACTTGTTTTACTATATTATGTATGAGGATTGATACTTAATCGTTTACTTTTGTAATTCTCAGGTAAAAACAAGCATTTGGTGAAACTTAGCGATTTTGGACTGATTATGGAGCATAACATGCAAGAAGTTAAGAGTCTACTGAAATGAAGAAGATCAAGACTAATCTGCTCCAGATGCGCCGCATCTCACTCATGACATGCGCCGCATCTCTATCAAGATATCACCAAATACGATCCAAGATACAAGAGGACATGCGCCGCATCCAATCATGGAGTTACGCCGCATCTTCTGGCGGTGTACGAATATTCCTGAATATTATAATCTTGGACCCCACGCGAAGTTAAGTACATGCGCCGCATCTACTTATTAGATGCGCCGCATCTTCCTTCAGACAGAAACTATAAATACCCCAAGACCAGACGAATTTCGTACGGATTATAATATAACCTAAGTCCGAACAGAAGAACAAAAGGACGAATTCAGTCAAGGAGGCAGCACAAGACACACCCAAATCAAAGATACAAGAGCTGTAAGAAGGTGTTGCATGTGTTTAATTCATTAAGTAGTTTTGTTTTATTGTGTTAGCAAACTTTAATTCATTAGGATTGGTGGCTTGTGTAATGTGACAACGAAAGATTGCACTCCCTTTAATACTTGCTTTCCCATCAATTAAAGTTTATATGTTGATGTCTTTGGTTACTACTTATTAGTGCATTGATAACCTCTGTGTTTATTAGTGGCTTGCGGGCATTTGACTGCGGGACATAATGTGGCTCCCACGGTTATTACTAAATTGATCACTTAGGAATAACTTTTAGACATAAGTAATCATTAAGGGTTTACTCGCCGATAAGATTAGGACCAACGAGAAAGGGTTAACTACATACACTTCATATAAAGCTATCAATAAAACAAGTGACAATCTACTTAATCATAAGGACAGCCCTCTTATTGTCTCAAGTATCTATCTGTGTACGTGTGTGCTACTTGCTGATTCGTGCCTATTGGTTTATTTTATTATTTAATTGCAACAAACCGTGCCAGTCTCTCAGGCTGAAACCCCCTTGCGTTAGGATATTAAAATACTGATTAGAATAACGAGATAATACGTTCCACTCTTAGTGATCAACACTCTACTTACCATTATCTTCATACTGACCGGGTACACTGCTCGTTAAGTGTGTGTGTTATTGATAAGTCGGCTAAATATAAATTTAAAACTTGAGTAGGCATTAAAACTGCTAAACCGCAATGACACATCACGCGCATCAAGTTTTTGGCGCCGCTGCCGGGGAGTGAATTGTTATTATCTGTTAATTTAATTAGTATTTTAATTAGGTTTTTCTTTTTATTAGATTAATTGCATCATTGTACTATTTTGCATATTTGTTGTATTGTGTGTTAATTGTTTTCTTTTATTTTTGTGTGTTTATTTTTGTTTGTGTGTTTAATTTTTGTTTTTATTTTTCGTATTTTTCTGTTCTGCTATCGTTGTACTGTGCTAAATCAAACGATACGGCGCATCTGATCTCTCAGATACGGCGTATTGCGTTTAATTTTTAAAAAAAATACAACGCGTTTAATTAATTCGATACGACGCATCTTTTCCCCAAGATACGGCGTATCTGTTTTTAATACGAATTTTTTTTTTTTTTTTTTAAAAAGCAATAAAGTAATACAACGCATCTGCTTTTGCAGATACGGCGTATCTGTTTTTAATAAGAAAAAAAATTTTTCTAAACGTTAACGCCATACGACGCATCTGCTTTAGCAGATACGGCGTATCTATTATTTTAATTAAAAACAGTTTGCGAATTATTAAACAGATACGGCGTATCGATCTCTATCGATACGGCGCATCTTTCTGAATCAAAAATCGATATTTATTTTTAAACGTAACGAAAATACGGCGCATTAACTTTCGTTAATACGACGGATTTAATTTTAATTAGAAAAGCTGATTTTTGATTAATTAATTCGATACGGCGCATTCTTAAATTCTAAGCGGCGTATCTATTTTCTGAATAAAGTCTGATTTAATTTTAACGTATTAAGATACGGCGTATCTAACTTTTTGGATACGGCGCATCGTCTGCAGATATCAGTAACTTTAATTTTTCGTATTCCGTTTTCGTTGTTGATTTTCTGATATATTACTTTCTTGGGCATACCCTACTGATGCTTTCGTGATTATTTCAGAAGAAAAATGGAAGGATACGGAGAACTGCTTGACTTCGACTTCGAAGCCAATTTTATGAATGAAGTATTAGTGCATGATAAATCACTCGAACGTTACGATGGGGACTACATTGAACTTAATGACCTTAATGGACCATTGGAATCCAATGACCTGTTCATGGATGATGCTGAATCTGAGTTAGAAGAAGGAGAAATTGTGGATAGTCCAAAAGTCAACGTTATTAATACTAGGAATTACGATGAATTTGAGGGATATGATGGTTCTTGGGATTATGGTAGAAGGATCCACGCCAGTTGTGCTTACAATTTGCAATTCCCATGCATGATTGGATACAAATGTATTGACGCCAATTTCTTTCCTATTTTGCCGATCAATGTTATGTCAAGAAGCTTTTACAATTCTATTATGAGAAATAAAGTGGAGTGTAGGGGAAAGAATGTAGTTGGAGCCTTCATTAATGTCCCGATCTTCGTTGGACGCTTTACTATTGTTACTGAGTTCGCCGTTGTTGAAGACATGAATGCCTATCGTGACAGCAGTATGGGCGACGTGATTGTTGGAAAACCATTCTGTACGGAGATCACTATTAATGCAAAGCGATTTGAAGGAAAGATCACCTTTCAATGTGGAAGCTACGTTATCACTTATATGATGCCCCGAACTCACCCTGGATTTAAACATGCTACTAATAGGGTCTGCTACAAATTCTCTCCATTCCTTTTTATTAGTAATGATGACATGAAGAGAGGGATTGAATACCCGTATCAGATGATGGAAGGATTCTATAAAGGAGTTTTGAACTTGGGACCTGAATATATACGTGACGAATTAGTTGCTAAGTGGATCCTACGCGGCAATGTAGGAGTCAATGATCGATATTAAAGAGCTGAACGTAAGTCTAACTTGAAGACTCTGGAATAAAGACAAGTGCTTACCGGGAGACAACCCGGAATTATCTTTTATTATTCTGTTTTCTGTGTCGAGTCAGTCAGGCCCGCATGAGGATACGGCGCATCTCAATTCTGAGATGCGACGCATCTCCTGCAATGGTCATATCTTATTTTATTTTTCTGCATTTTTATTTTCGACTTTAAAACTATTTATCAGTTTATTTTAATGCGGCGCATCCCTGGTTAAGGATGCGGCGCATCTTTATTCTGATCCGTATTTATTCCAGGCTCGATACGGCGTATCTTCTTCCATAAGATACGGCGCATCGACTGACCTGATGATTTTCAGTTTTAATTTTTAAGTTTTATTTTTCCTAACTACTAATGTATTATGCAAGTTTGAACCTTTCTTATCTTAGGTGTGTTTTAAAGTGTTGGTGGTATTATAGTTTCCTGGATTTCCTGTGGATACATCAAGTATGAAGCTTTAACGTTCTAATCCACAAGAAAGATGATTTTTGCTCTTATACAAATGGAGGATCATACCGAGCAAATCTCAGGGGAGTTTTTCTGTTCTAATTCTTTTATTTTCTAGTTTTTAACCTTTTATACAAACAACGAGGACGTTGTTTAACTTAAGTGGGGGGATTGGAGAATTAGAACACTTAACAATTACTTGTCCTAAACTTTTTCAAAAATTATGCTTAAAATGTGCTTAATATATCAAACTTAAAATTTTTTAGCATGTTTTTGTTTAAGATCTAAGTTGCATAACTGCACACATGACGTTATTTTTAAAAATTGTGATTTTTCAAAATTCACAAATCTATGAGTGTGCCGGTGACTTGTAAACTTTAGAACTTGGCTTGTATACTATTCGAGACCACCATAATAAGTATTATTTATATAATTGGAGTGACTTGTCTAAATTGGTAAAATTCTAGGATTACACCCAAATAGCCTATTATTTGTTATGTGTTATTAACTAACTACACTGGTTAGTTAACCCCCGTATAAACCCTTTTGTTACTCTCATTTTTAGAGTAAGATACCCCTAGAAAAACCCTCAGAGCCATTCCTTTCGTTTCTTACACCTATGTTTAAAATGTTTCGTTACACCCTTACACCTTAGCCTACCCTGTAGATTAGAATCCGTGGTTGGTTGATTGCTATAGGCAAAGTGTGTTTCCTTACATTACCTGTGTTCGCGTGCGTAATTCATTATCTATGGTTAGGTCGGGAAATTGCACAATGCAATTGGAGTGAAAGTAAATATTGTATATCTTTGAGTTTATTTTTCGTGTGTTTACTACTTTCACTATTACCATTATTTCTGAAGTCATGAAAAGTATGGAAAAATTATCCGGAAAGAAAGTTATAGTGATGTGGTGAAATTTTACACATCTATGTTTATGTTTAATAATTAAAAATAAAAAAAAATAAAAAAAATAAAAAAAAAAAAAAAAAAAAAAATCGAAAAAATGAGAAAAGAAAAAGAAAGAAAGAAAAGTTGGAAGTTAGTTTTAACCAACTTATGTAAAGTTATGTAAATGGTCGATATCACCACTATTTGTTGTACTATATCTATGGATTGAATGGGAATTGGCAGTTATGGGAACGCCAATTAAGGTTTATTCTTTGATTAAGATTTTGTTGAGTATAATTCGTGTCTACCTAAAGCGTGTGTTTCAAGTGTTAAAGCGTGAGTTATTCGATGATATGAGTCTTATTCATGGGATGGTTGGGATAGTGATTAACCACACTTAGGATTTTAATTTATTTGTTTTGTTTATTTTTATTTTTCCACCAATTTATATCCCAAATGTTATCCATACCCTTTATTATTCTTTATCCAACCAAACCTTTGATTTATTGAGATTAGGGATTTGAGCAATCTTAAGTATCGTAGTCGTGGATTCGGCTATGTATTTATGATTTTGTCGCCCTTTTTGATATATTATTATTGGTGAAGTTTGGACCTATCTTTAGCCTATTCGAGTTAAGGATTTGAGCAATTGCAAGTATCGTGTTCGTGGATTCGATCATGTATTTGTGATTTTGTCGCCTTTTCTGGAATTTGAGATCGATAGTGAAAGAGAATAATTAACCCTTAAGCCTAAAAACCCTTTTTACCGCTTTAGACTTGTTATTCCTTAGCTTTAGTGGTGGAGATGTGTATACTTGCCAAGCTTATGATAGAATATTCGTCGCGACTGGACAGTTAAACGATTAGATTTGCTTTTATCGACTTATTTTATTTTACTTCTAATTCGTTAAAGTGTTTAGTTGTGTGATTATGAAATGAACGAATACATGCTTAAATATAAAAATAAATCCTAACATCTTTTAGGATACATTTTCATAAAAGAAATTCTAAGGTTTACTTGGGGACAAGTAAAGTTCAAGTGGGGGGATATTTGATGAACTCAAATAAGTACATTTTATTACTATCATTTATCCTATTAATTTGACTTGTTTTACTATATTATGTATGAGGATTGATACTTAATCGTTTACTTTTGTAATTCTCAGGTAAAAACAAGCATTTGGTGAAACTTAGCGATTTTGGACTGATTATGGAGCATAACATGCAAGAAGTTAAGAGTCTACTGAAATGAAGAAGATCAAGACTAATCTGCTCCAGATGCGCCGCATCTCACTCATGACATGCGCCGCATCTCTATCAAGATATCACTAGATACGATCCAAGATACAAGAGGACATGCGCCGCATCCAATCATGGAGTTACGCCGCATCTTCTGGCGGTGTACGAATATTCCTGAATATTATAATCTTGGACCCCACGCGAAGTTAAGTACATGCGCCGCATCTACTTACTAGATGCGCCGCATCTTCCTTCAGACAGAAACTATAAATACCCCAAGACCAGACGAATTTCGTACGGATTATAATATAACCTAAGTCCAAACAGAAGAACAAAAGGACGAATTCAGTCAAGGAGGCAGCACAAGACACACCCAAATCAAAGATACAAGAGCTGTAAGAAGGTGCTGCATGTGTTTAATTCATTAAGTAGTTTTGTTTTATTGTGTTAGCAAACTTTAATTCATCAGGATTGGTGGCTTGTGTAATGTGACAACGAAAGATTGCACTCCCTTTAATACTTGCTTTCCCATCAATTAAAGTTTATATGTTGATGTCTTTGGTTACTACTTATTAGTGCATTGATAACCTCTGTGTTTATTAGTGGCTTGCGGGCATTTGACTGCGGGACATAATGTGGCTCCCACGGTTATTACTAAATTGATCACTTAGGAATAACTTTTAGACATAAGTAATCATTAAGGGTTTACTCGCCGATAAGATTAGGACCAACGAGAAAGGGTTAACTACATACACTTCATATAAAGCTATCAATAAAACAAGTGACAATCTACTTAATCATAAGGACAGCCCTCTTATTGTCTCAAGTATCTATCTGTGTACGTGTGTGCTACTTGCTGATTCGTGCCTATTGGTTTATTTTATTATTTAATTGCAACAAACCGTGCCAGTCTTTCAGGCTGAAACCCCCTTGCGTTAGGATATTAAAATACTGATTAGAATAACGAGATAATACGTTCCACTCTTAGTGATCGACACTCTACTTACCATTATATTCATACTGACCGGGTACACTGCTCGTTAAGTGTGTGTGTTATTGATAAGTCGGCTAAATATAAATTTAAAACTTGAGTAGGCATTAATACTGCTAAACCGCAACGACACATCACGCGCATCAACCACTTAAAGGGAAGTGTTTCATTACTACTTCTAGTCATTATTAATACTGCTTGTTTAAAATTTCTATTGTCTTGAGTTCATTTTTCACAAGCTTTTTGGTGTTCTTCATGGAGGGTAATTCAAGATATTGGAAAGATTGGATTGGAAGTTTTGATATATGATGTGGGGTAGTGACGATCAAAGTTGCATATCTTTGCATATCCCCTATTAGATGATTACAAAAAGGGGAAGAAGACTACAGAGATATGATTTGCAGCTTATTTATGTGTGGTGACATGTTCAAATAGATCTTAAGTCAAAGGGAAGCATTGAAGATTGTTTCATTCATGGTGAGATTTAATTATCTAAATTTCTCTACTTCGTTTTGGGAAGTTCGTACAAGAATGTGTTTGTTTTGTCATCATCAAATAGGGAAAGATTGTTGGGTTTATTAATTTGATGATACAAAACAAGAAGAACGAAACATGAAGGGCTTAATGTGACAAGAAGGAAAGTTACAAAAAGATGGAGGATTTGGAAGATTCTATAAGAATATTTACTTTCCTAATTGTATTATGTTTCCTAATTGTAAACCCTAATCCTTTAGTATATAAAGAGGACATGGGTCATTAGTTTATGTGTGCACAGAAAAGATGTAGTCGACTAGAAGAGTTCGTGTGTGTTCTAGACGTTTGTCTTGTAAACGTCTAGATTAGTTTAGTTTCAAGGTTTCTTGTAACCCTGTTACTGTTGAGTAACCATATTATATTAAGACTAATTGTGATAATAAAGAAAAACCTTGTTCATAATATTTGAAGTTCTTGTTTATTATTCCGCAGCGTATCAATATTATGTGTCCTAGATAATATGAGGTCTAAACAACCTCGAGCTATAAACGATTCTACAGCTAAATGTGGAAATAAGCTATTGGATGATAAGCCAAAAAGGGAAGGGCTTATAGGACTGTACCAGCTTGTTTCTAACAAGCTGGAGCTTGTAGATAAGCTCTGAGAGCAATTGTATGTCCTTGTTTGTGCAAAGGACTTTGTAAGTTCCTATTTTCATCATTTTTATCATGTTACTGCTTATTTCTGTATTTTTGCTTATTTCATTGCTTATTTGAGTTGATTTGTTTTAATTGTGTTTATTAGAGGTTGTTTTGATGCTGTGTTGCCTTATTTGATTGAGTTTCTTAGATTTGAGCTTATTTTGTCATATTAAGGTTTATTAGCATAATAGCTTATTTCATTAATAAGCACTTGTTTCATGTTAAGTTTGTGCTTAATACACTCTTATGTACTTAATATTCATCTGCTTTTAAGAAAATTTGGTGTCTACACGTTAAATCAAGCTTAAAATCAGAATTGGATTTCATTAAGGGGTGTTTGGCATAAGCCATTAGTTTGACTTTTAGGCTAATTTTCATGGTTTGACCATTTGGTTTGACTTTAGTTAGCTTAATTTGAGTCATTCAAGCTGTTTTTAAGTTGTGTTAAGCTGATTTAAGTAGATTTGTAGTTTTAAGTTGATTTTCCAAGTTTTGAGGTTTTGCATTGCTTATTTGGCTTTTGATAAGAGATCTGGTTTTTAGAACTTGTTTTTGCTATTTATATGCTCATTATAGTGTTTTAAGTGGATTGTTGAGAGTTGGTTTTATTCCATAGAGTTTTGAGGTATTTTGGGTCAAATTTGTAAAAATCTGATCTCAGAACCCAAGATCTCATTATGCAGTCTGCACAAGTTCTTATTGAGTCAATTTAAGTGCTGGTCTATCTTTTTCAAATAGCTAAAAATCATTACTCTAATTATAAAGTTGATGTACAATGCTGTTTTCAAGTTTTTAGCATAATTCTCAGCTTATTTCTTAGCTTTTCAGTAGCCTAAAAATTGGTAGATCAGCCTTTTGATATGGTTTCATTAGTTTACATGTCTGAGCAGTTTTCTAAACCCATTATAAGCTCTTCATAAGCTCCTTAAGTTCTTACTTTTGTTTTAATAGCTTATTCGTTGGTGTTCTTTTAGAATTCTTAGCTTTTTTGGTGATTCTTTTTTATTTTAGTGCTTAAAATTAAGCTTGAAAGTGCCTTCTTGAACTGTTTTAGGCCTGCATCAACCTTAACTGCTTATTGGATTTTTTGTGCTTGAAATTTCCTTTTCTGTTCAGCTTATTCTGGTCTTAATTTTCTTATTTAGGATTTTTTGTGCTTGAAAGTACCAAAATTGTCCATATGCTCATCGGCTAATACCGTAAATCCAATAACGTCCAATTTTCATCCAAGCATAGGTAATAACAAGTAACCAAGTCCAATGTCCAAATTACATCTCATATTTTCCAATTAATTAACCAAAACACCATATCGATAACCAAATAATTAATGAATGACAAAATAATAAAATGAAAGACATTATGGCCCATGTGTATTGGGCTTTAGCCCAATACCCAACTCATACTCCAATAGACCCGCTTCGGGCTTTCGGGCCCAAAGTTATTAATACTTAACCCATTTAGGACTTATCCAAGTCCAAACCGACTCGATACTAACCCGAGATTTTCTAACCTCGAGTCTTACACGGCCGAGAGTCCCTTGAGTCTCGACTAGACTCATTCCTAACTAGTCGTGGCCCTCTTGGGTCATGGCTTATACCACTTGACATCCAAACTATCCAAACACTTAGCCAAACACATGGCTATAACCAAACTCGACCATATCAACCATAAACCTTGGCCGTGACTCATTGAGTCATGGCTTGACTCCATCCGAGCCATTGGAGCTCTCAGTTCAATAACAACAATACCAAATCCAAACCAACTCCAAACCTTGACACGACAAAACCACTAGGCCATGCCGTGACTCATTTGAGTCACGGATCGAGCCAATAGGCTCTCGGTTTAACATAACGCAACCATAATCCAAACCAAAATCCAACTAAACACAACAAATCCAAACACTACCTCAAACCCTAACTTGACTAAACCTAATCCTAACCACGCCGTCACTCACTGAGTCACGGTTAAACATCACACGAGCCATAGGCTCTCGGCATCAATCCACCATGGGCCAAACTCGAGACCAATCACATCCAAATCCAATCCGAGCTACAACAATCAATAATAAATTAGAACATGAAGGAAATAAAATAAAAATAAACAACTCACCCCGAGTCAACTCGAGTTAACTCGGTGAGTCACCCAACTCGGACTGAGTTCGAGGGTTTCACGGCAAAATATAATAGATCCACACGGTTCTTCGTTTGATTTAAAAGTTTTAACATGTTTTATAATAAAAAAACGTTTGAAAATAGAAATTAGGGTTTTAGGGTTTCGGATTTAAAAAGAAATGGAAATATAGGGTACGTGGGTTTACCGAGAGGGATGGATAAGAGGTGGAGACTTGGTGGTGGTTGGCGTGACGGTGGTGGTGACTGTGGTGCTTCGATCTACGGTCAAAAGGCTTCTGTGGGTCTTCAAATGCTCCAGATGAGATCATGAAGGCCTGATCTACGTTTTGGGGTGCTAAGATGGTTCGCCGAAAAATTTTCCGGTGGCGGTGGTTGCCGGAAGGGGTGGCCGGACGTGAGTGGGAGAGAATAGAGATATATGTGTGGTGTGGTGTGTGTGTATAAATGAATAAAAAAAATGGCTTTTATACCCAAGCAGGGATTAAACATGGACAATCAAAAGTAGGAGGTGTGTGGTGAAAATTCTGGGCGGGGGTAATATGTGTCAAGTTGGTAAAACTTTTTCCATAATCACTGTGGGACCCATTTAACGTACCAAACGGACTCGAAAAATTATGAAACTTGCGCCATTGTTCTCGAAATAATTTTTCTGGTAAAAACGAGTATAAATATGCATAACTTTCTCGAAATTAATTTATTTGGCAAAATTCGATTCGTTTCGCGTTTTCTATGTTGTGCTGACATAATAAGGGACTAAGGTTCACGTTTCTCAAGATATCTCGCGTTTCTTTAGTTCAAATAAGTTCAGAAAAGGTTCAACTGCTAAGGTGATGCAAAAATAAATATTTGGCTAGTAAAAATAGTTTGGAAAATTACCGGATGTTACAGACAGGAATGATCTCAATAGCTCTTTGGCACATCGGGGGATCTATCCACCCGAATGTCCCACAGTCATAACCCTAAATCATCCAGACAACAACACAATGAGTCACATTTAATGTAAATAACTCACTCTAATTCAGTATAACGAGTCTTACCACGTTGGGGCAACAGAAGAACCTTCTTCCTGGATTTCTATTTGTAACACCCCCAAAATTTGGTACAACGGAAGACTTATCAAAGCTTCGGGGTGCTACGAGGATTGGCACATAACACAAGCACAAGAAAACGGAATAGCATTATCCGTTAATTAAAACATTACAACCCAAGCATTTCAAGTCTACATTTATTCCAAAATACGTAAGTAAGCCCAAATTAAAACATAAAAGTAGGTCCCCAAATTATTTATCAGAGTCTTAATTGATCAATCAACCATGCCGCTTGCCAAGCCTCCAAACACTAGCTATCCAATGAAAACATCATTCATTACCTGAGAAAACAGGCTAAAAGGACAGCTAACACTAGTGAGTTCATAGGTTTTCCTAACTAATAACGGTGGACCAAATCAATAATAACTTTGCTATACCGGACTAAGTCACCGAACCAATCAATCATACCTACACATAAGTGTGTCAAACCAAAGTAATAATCCCTATAGGTGCACCATATAGTCCTACACAAAATGCAGCACATACAATAATAATCTTGCATGGATGCAGCACATGCAACAGTAATTCTGCACGGATGCAGCTCATATAGCACATAACCTTAGCCAGCTAACATAGCAAACATATCAAAAACATAAAATAATATTTGGTCCGTTCAAAACGGTTTTGCATGTTTTCTCACCCCAAGATTTCAACAAAGCAGTATAAGTATAAAAGTGGGGCTATGAAACTCACCTCAGTCAAGCAAAGCACAACACACAAGTCAACAGTGGTAAAACACAACAGCAGCTAACACGTCACGGCACTACGGACTCGGCACGACCTAATAATATAAAGTCTCGTCTTAAAATGTACCTCACATAAACTATACGCGCAAAATTTCCCAAAAGTTAACCATTTCCATTTCCAAAAATATTCTTGTTTTAGCCTTTAATCAAAGCTTGGTATCATCATTGTGCAACGGTAGTAAGACATGACTCAAGGGTACGCACGCCAAAACGGAAAAATAAACAGCGAAGTCGCCGCGAAAAACAAGACACAAGTCAAGAAGGGATGACAAGATCAACTCCACGTAATGACACATGACAAACACACTACTCTAGATGAATAGATTGGTAGTCGTCGATATTTTTCCCAAATTCCGCTTTTAGTTCTAAAGCATCCTTGTTTTACATTATAAAACATAATTTCACCATGGCTCGTTCGTAAACGGAACGTTTCCATGTCGAATGTTTTATAATTTCCCATGTGTTTAAGTAATTAACGTTACAACCATTATTGCTCATTAGACATTACTAGACGAGTACCCGTGCATAGCAACGAGATTTTATAGCGCCAAATAGTTATAGTTTTAATATTTTGGTTAAGTGATTTGTGTAACATTTATGCATAGAACGTAAAATGATCAAAGTTTGATTGAAAAATGTTGTAACATACGATAATTTAGGTGAAGGAATGATTTTTATAATTTATCATTAAACGTATAAAAAGGTGTTTAGATTGTGAGTTGTAAACCTCAAACGAAATCATATATTTAAAAAGTTCTCATTTCATTTCATTCAAGAGGTATTAAATTGTTAATAGTTTTTAAGATTACTATTAACCGTGTTTTTTGATGGACATATTGTTAATAATTTCCTGCATTAGTACACGAACTGAATATTTTTCCTAGATTAGTACACAAAAATAGTTTTCTAGTTTTTGATTGGCATATTGTTAATACTTTCCTAGATTAAGTTTAAATTTTCAAGTCAACTATTAGAATTAGTTTCAAACCGTGTTTTAGTTTTTAATATAATCCAATTCGTGTTTTTAATACGTTTCCTTAATTAGTTTTATGTTTTATAGATTTTTGAATGTCAAAAAACGAGGTTTTAAGCCCGCGCGTTGCCGCGGGGTGTTTGTAAAGGTAAGTTAGGAAGAAAAAAAAATAAAAAATAAATAAATAAATAAAGTCCAAAGTTACCATATTGTGTTAGAGTGTTAGGGTCTAGTTAGGCCAATAGAAACCACGAAGTTACCATGTTTTAGTAAATGTATCGATGTGCAACAATTAATAACCAACATAGAAACGGCAGGATACTAACATGACACGATAGTAACAGAAACTATCGTATACCACCATGTTATAGACGGCATCTCAAATAAACTCAAATAGAAGCATATTGTTTTGTGTTGTTACAACAAACCCTCACTTTTTATAAACAAATAAAATCACATAAAAAGCTTTCAAAATGTATGTTGTTGCTTTGTTCCATAAGCTGCGTGGATCTCGTGTGTCAATATCAAGAAGCAAACCTGCAAGGGAGAGTCGCACATTATTTCCAGAAGTTATCTATTAAATATAGGCCTTTCGTAGCTGATTTTATGTAATGCCACAGTTAGATAAGTAGTTCGAGTAAAAATTTTGCTTTTCAAGCAGATAAGCATTTTAAATAAGCAGTCCCAAACACCCCTAAACACCCCTTAATATAAAGTTGGGTCATTTTACAGAAACATACAATTTGGTGAATCTGGCATGTCAAGACAAAATATGAAGACCAATTGCTTTTTACCCATTTCACAATAGCTAAGAAACATAAACTCTATTAAAGATAAGAACTTTAGGTATGTACCTTAGATTAGGGTCCCTTTTCACTAAATTCTGACCATATATGCGATAACGAAAGCTATAATCTGTAATATCAAACGCACTTGTAGTCTGAACAACTTCTGATTTATGTAGTAGTCGGCGTCGTTGGAACACGCCAATACATCTTTTATACTGCAATTATACATTTTAAGATTTAATTGTTGCAACTACAAACAACAGATGCACAAACTCTTTTATTTATTTATTTTTAAATAATGTGTTATTCATATTTTTAAACTTCTTTGGCTAACCTGATTGAAGCTCCAAGACCGTGAGTGCATACAATGAGCAAGTATGCGTTTAATTTCTTGATTGCCTTGCATTTGGCGACTTTAGGGTCTCTAATATCTGTAGCTCCTTGTAGTCATCTGGCAGTTGTTTCCTTCTAGATCTGGTGTCCGATTTCAACAAATATAAATGCACTAATAATGATTTTAAATTGTAGTAGTGGCAGATGTTGGTACGCCGGTGTGGTTTGAAACTGTATCAGTAGCAAAGTCAAGAAGATGTATTTTGCCTGGTGAGTGAAGTGATTGAAGTATGAAAGTATACTAAATCAGTACAATTATGAACATACCTATATCCGTTGCACCTGGTCTATCGTTGTATGCCAGTGGTTCACATATTTACACCTGTTAAACTATGGCAACAGCATATGGGCAAAAGTTAAACAAATGAAAATAAATTTGAACGATATAAGAATCCATGTATTCTAAAATATTAATAGACATCACCTTGAGTTACACGAAATTCAACTGTGCAACGCTAAGCATGAACAGCTAAAACGGTTTCTAAGGTATCTGCAATAGCAGGTCAACCTTCAAGAACATGGAAAATCAAACAAAAATGTTTATGAGGCTCAGACAGGGTGGGAATCGGAAAAAGTGTAAACATCCGCGATGGCTGCAAATCTATTGATTTGCCCCGCCAACGCGCGGACAATCACAACTTTAGTCATATCTACAGAGATTCATCATAGTTTCTGATGATCGGTACTGCCATCATTCTCAATATACATAATATCAATAGCGGAGCGAAACGATGAGATAGAACATCCGCCATGGTTGCAACTTTAGTAAGTTGTCACGCCAAGATGCAAACGACCTCATCTATAGTCCTCCCCACCCCTATACTCATCATTGCCTCGTGAAACCGCAAATTACACGCATACCACTCGTGTAAGGTTACCGTGCCAAGATACTCAGTTTGTGTAGAGTGCGCTTTCAACCCGCCATGGCTGCAAACACCACTTCTGTGTTGGTGCCCCGCCAAGATACAGGTAGATTTGGCATGTTTTAAAAAGCCACACCATTGAACAAAAAAAATACCATAAGGAAATGAGAATAAGCTGTCGTTTGATCACCCCATCATCAAACCAAACATCAATCGTACATGATTCCAATACTCCAACTGTCTCTAACTGAAACCCATGTCCTTCCCCCATCCTCCAACCTCGCTCACAACATCACTTCTATCTTCCTTTCGACCTCAAACCCTGTACATCAAAAGAATCGAACAATTAGAGGTTTAACTCATTACAATATAGCATAATTCAGCAATAGAAACTTTGAATACGACACTCTACAAATCATGTAAGTTTACAAAAACGTCACTTACACTATATCGCCGGTCAGGGTGTGGCTCATTATGTAAATAAACGTCTCTTAAAATCAGTTAGAAATGGGTAAAGAAGTAATTTACTTCAGCTCGCACGAAACTGATGACCCCAAACTGTTTATTTTCCAATAAATTTTATAATTATAAGTGAAATTTGTTTATCGAAGCTTTAAAAAAATCATTGCAACTTGATTAGATAATCAAATTCAGTGACACAAATCCAAACACAACCGATGAATTTAAAAAACAATTAACTAGACAAAATACTGGTGTTTCTGTATCCTTAAATCCACGAAAGACTCTTTGAATAAGTAACGAAAGTACAACAGCAGGAGCACCAAGTGCTCCAAGTTGAATACTGGTAATTGCCTTATTCCTTGTGCAAGATTATAGTTTTCTTTCAATATCCTTTGCAAACATATATAATAATCACATCAGATCTCCATCCAACATTAAAATAAAAACCAAAGTAAATCTTTTATATAGAAAATAATCAAACCAATTTATGACTATATAAACATAATCATACAACACTACTCACTCAAAAGGTTAATCAAAACTTCAACCACAAAGCTCACTAATTCAAACAAAACAAAAGCAACAGGTGGAAACGTAGCATGAATTAAAGTTGTTTTTATGTGGATAGTTAAACCTATGCAACCACATAAACCCATAAAATTATTAAGCAACTAAATTATCAAAACCCCAAATTTAAGATGAAATGTAAGTTCGAAAAAAAAAAAAAAAAAAAAAAAAAAAAAAAAAAAAAACCTTACATATTATCAGATGGTATTTGTGGGTCTTCGTAGGTTTTGGATTTGTAGAAGAATGGATCTGTGGATGTTGGTGTGTGTGTTTGTTGTGTTGATGGCTGCTAATGAGAAAGAGGAAGAAAGATTGAGAATTTTGTATTTGTGACCGAGTGGAAGAAGAAGGTTGGGAAGCAGCAATTCACTATTCCTTTTCCTGTACACCCCGAGACAGGCAACTGTAGCTAGAGCTACAAAGTGTGGGAGGAGCACTTTTGGGTTACCAAGGCCCTTCAATGCAAGTTATCTAAAAGTGTGGAAGTAGTAATTTTGGGGAACTTTAGAAAATCATCCCGCTAAATGTATGTGCAATAGCAGGGCAACCTTCAAGAACATGGAAAATCAGACAAAAATGTTTATGAGGCTCAGACAGTGTGGGAATCGAAAAAAGCGTAAACATCCGCGATGGCTGCAAATCTACTGATTTGCCCCGCCAACGCGTGGACAATCACAACTTTAGTCATATCTGCAGAGATTCATCACAGTTTCTGATAATCAGTACTGCCACCATTCTCATTATACATAACATCAACAGCGGAGTGAAACGATGAGATAGAACATCCGCCATGGCTGCAACTTTAGTAAGTTGCCGCGCCAAGATGCAAACGACTTCATCCATAGTCCTCCCCATCCCTAGACTCATCATTTCCTCGTGAAACCACAAATTATACGCATACCACTCATGTAAGGTTACCTCGCCAAGATACTCAGTTTGTGTAGAGTGCGCTTTCAACCCGCCATGCCTACAAACACCACTTCCATAGTGCTGCCCCGCCAAGATACAGGTAGATTTGGCATGTTTTAAAAATCCACACCATTGAACAGAAAAAATACCATAAGGCAATGAGAATAAGCTGTCGTTTGATCACCCCATCATCAAACCAAACATCATAACAGCATAGCATAACTCAGCATAAGCAAGCCATCATCAAACCAAACATCATAACCAAAGTACATTTAAGGGGATACCCGACCCAGACCCGTTCTCGGACCAAACTCAAAACGTGTTATCGACCCGTCGTGGCTGCAAACATCACTTTTGTGATCCTGCCATGCCAACATACGCAGAATGTCACAATACCAGTTCCCGAAATCTGCACACAATAACAAATACCCTTTTTCAATGACAATCCAAAATTAAGAAAACCTATCACAAACCACCCTAAAAACAAAATCTTGAACACCAAAAAAGTCAACAAATCCAATAACTAAACACAAAATACATTTGTTATAGCACAAAGTTTAAGTTTAGCATCTTACGGGTCAAATTGTTAAGGTAATGAAGGATAAACAATGTTGTTTGCGGCATAGTAGTTTCATTTTCGTAAGCCACCTGCACATTGAGAATGTAGAAACATAAAGGGGTTGAAACTTAGTGTCATTACTTTTATTATGTATCCATAAGTATTGTGGTAAATAAAGCATATCCACACAAATTAGAGCCTAAAAAATAGAAGCTAACAGCTTGAGCTGCCATGTTTTTTTCAGATAGCATGTTTCTAGTGTAAAAAGCTTAATTCGTCTATAGACTTGAGATGGCTTCGTCAGCGACTGTAGGGTGGCGCGTCACAACATTTTCCTTGGTTGTTATCTCTTCATGAATTGCAGGCAACTGTTCATTCAAATCCTTGAGTTCATATACAGCGTAGAGTAAATTGAAAATCTGCGAATTTGCTGCAAAGTGCAATGCTTGCAACAAATGGCTCCACCAAACGAATGTTTCTTTGCGACAAAATGGCTCCACCAAGCATTTCTAACCTCAAAGATCATCATCAACATTTGTTTCATTTTTCAATTCCATATATCTGTATGCGACTTGAAATGATGTCCTAGTCGTTTATATAGGCAATGGGATCATGTAAATGAGGAAAAGATGTCCTAGTCTTAACTACAGGCAATGGAATCATGTGTTTGACCTTGTACTATAAACATAATTATAGTTGACCAGCCTTTCATTTTTAAGTTTCCTCCAATAGTTGTCATTTCCTATAATATTTTTGAACCCCATTTATTTTATCTCACCTTTCACCATTTTCAACTTTCAATATTCCACATTTGACCATTTTCATTTTATATGTAGTATAGATGTTCCATTGTTTGTCCGTTACGGCTCAAATACATTAAATTCATTATGAGTCTAATGTATTGTAGTCGTTTCGTACTCTAATAGTCAAATATGTCCAAGTTCAATAACATTTCAAGTCTGGTGTTGCAACTTTTCCCAATAAATCTGACTACCAATTTATTCATCAAATTAATCTCATACACGGTAATGGTCAAGGTCTAACGATTAAGCTAAAAGCTTAATAAGATACTCCAGACGAATTATTCGATCCTTATCGAATTCGTCAACGCGATAAGTCCAACAATTCCTTCGTCTCGCTTATTAATCCAAAGCCAGCCTACACGTTACAAATAAACGGTAAGTCATAAAGGATGGGTTACTCGTTAATAATTTCCTCCGACGCGTTTACCGGACCCTTATTGAATTCGTCAACCCAATAAGTCCGTTAACCAAGTCGGTCGGGTATATTAACTTTAAACAATCCTTAACTCGAACAGCAATCCCATAATAAATCCTATAATTTCCAAATGTGGTATCCCTCGATATACGTGCCTCGAAACGCTTAATAACTCTCACGCTTTCCGTTTTATTCCCTTTTTAATTTACCATTTACAAATTTTCGATATTAACCAACAAAATAAAATTTTGTTACTTAATATTCCCTTTTATTATTTTTATTACATTCCCTTTCTTTTCTTTTTGTCAATTCCAAAATAAACGTATACGTTACGAGTTATTAGTCGTTCAGAGTCAATCCAAATTCCCACAACCTCGGGTCAACAAGTCAATAATTACAATCCAATAGTCCAAGTAATAATATCAAGTCCATCTTTAGGCGAGTCGAGGCCACGCCGAGACTACGAAGTCTCGGTTAGCACACGACATGGCTCAAATCATCACGGAAACAATTCCAAGTTCGATTATCAACAATAATCATCACTCGTCTATAACAACCATTTGGCCAACTAAACCTATGGCTCGACAACAATATCCAATCCAATCCGAATCCAAGTCTCTCGACACAGCAACAACAACAACAAAAAAATGCAAACAAGCTTACCCTGCCGAGACCTCCAAGGTCTCGGCTTCGAACCTCGATGTCGCAATGAACCCAAACGGATCCAAGTATTACCGTGACCTTCATGTCGACCAAAAATAACTCAAACTATACCCTTGTGGGTTTCGACCCACGACTCGCACAACACGACCAAAAACCAAGAACAAACAAGCTTTAAAAGCTTGACCACACGCTCACACGTGAGCTTATACTCACGGCATCAAACTTACGAACACAAATACGACCCTTAAGGATGATACCAATACTTTTCTACTTGTTTTTATTAACAAAAACTCATCTCCTTTTGTTTTTAAACTCACACCGATTCACACAAGGTGATGAATCGGTGTTTTTAACCCCAATATTACTCGATCTATCCTTACCTCGACGTACCAATGAAAATCTAACACAAACTAGTGGCGGTGACGCGTGGTATTGGGGTGTTACAGCGCGTGTGGTTCGCAAAGGGGCTCAAAAGGGTGGGATAATGGTGGATTTGATGGCGGTGTGGTCACCGTGGTGCAATGAACACGGGTGGTGGTGGTGTTCGACGGCGGCAGTGGTGGGAGGAGGGTGGTTGTCGGCTAGGTTATCAAGAGGAGAAGTGAAACACTAAAAATGATATAAGTGGGGTATTTATATAACCCTAGGTTCCGATTTTTCCATAGGGCAAACTAGAGGGGGCGGTTTGTAACTTTGGCCAAGGGGTTATTAGTGTAATTTTGACTATCTTCCATAAAATTCGCTTTCAGGGCTTGTTTCCTTGTCGTAAAGTTTTCCCGAGACATTTTAACTCACGCCAATATTTTTAAAATCATTTTTCCAACAAAAATGACTATAAATACGTATATATTCGTTCCAAAACGTTAAAACTAATTAATAAAGTATTATTAGGTTAATATTCGTGCCGAATCGCATTAGGCTCAACTCAAGGCCTACGGGGGAAACTTCACTTATCACATAGCAATAGTTCCAATAATATATCCAATATTCCAACTAAATTCCCAAAATATTCCCAAAACGGTTCTCAAATATTTAACCATAAGTTTTTAAACGTAAACGCGGTGTTTAAATATTCCCAAAATTTACCAGTTGTGACACTATCTGTCCAGAAAGTTTTGATGATCGCAACGTTACCGCAACTGCATAGCACCGTTATTATGTTCTTAATAAGTGTGTAAGTGAGTGAGTAGATTGTAGTGGGTGTGCAATTTATGGTATGCAAATCGTGTTATATAAGAATGAAAGAAGTAAAATGTGGTTGCAAAAAATGTCCCTCAACGCTAAACGAGGTAAATGTACACATTCATGGATATTTATATAAGAGTAAAGTACATTGGCTAACAAATATATACATACCAATGCAGTCATCAGGTAGTATGACAATACCATAGTTACCCATTTTGACAGCATGAGTATTACAACAAACAAGGCATTCAATTCAGTCATCAGGTAGTATGATATTACCATAGTTACCCATTTTGATAGCATGAGTATTACAACAAACAGGGCATTCAAAATGCCAAAGAAAAACCTAAATCATGATAACTGAATCTTTAACAGATGATTACAGATTCATTCACCAAATCACCTAAAGTGTTATTGCTTCTACTCCACCTATTCCTATTAAACACAATAGACCACGACCAACCTAAATCATGATAACTGAATCTTCAACCCACGACCAACCAAAGGTTTATGTTTGACTTTTAAAGCACATATATAGACTTGCATAATGACATGAATAACACAAATCATAATCCTACTTAACAAAAAAAGTACACAAATCATAAACAATCATAATCCTACTTAACAAAAAAATAATTCAAATCAAATTAGATCATTAAAGATACTTGAACCATTGTTGTGATACCATAATGTACATTAACTACATAACCAACCATCAACAAAAATGCATTGTTAATATATACATAACATAAACATCATCAACTACCGGAAACCCAAAAAACCAACCCACATTGATCAAAACCAAATGGTCAACTTTGCAAGTAAACATAAGAAGCGAAGAAAACCCAACTGATGATAAGGTATTTCCTTAACTCGTTAGCCCGTTGCTCCTCCATTTTTGCTCGAACCTCTGCCTGGTTTGCCCGGGTCTCCTCCTCGTCTGCCCTGTGCTCCTCCCAGTCAGCCCTCTCTTGCTCTAACCCCAGCGCATCTTCCAAAGCATCCCTGGTCCTAAGTAGACCAGGGATGATGTCTAAAGATCGGTCGCATATCGGTGGATCCACCCAACCAATGAAGGGACAGCTCGAGTTCTGTAAATAAAAGAAATGTAATTAAAAAGAAGAAAGCAGAGGCAACTTGTAAAATATAACATTATTATTGTTTTTTATCAAGAGTCACACTTACGTATGTCGGGCATGAGTAGAAGCGCCTACTAGGATTCCTGTTAGTCCAGGAAGTTCTAACGACACATTGAAGACCACAAGCGCAAAGAACCATTTTTTCAGGTGAACAAGATGATGAGCAGTAACAGTATATTCAAGGGCGTGTTATAGTGACTGCTTAATCGTGTTATATAAGAATGAGAGAAGTAAAACATTGTTACAAAAGAAGTCCCTAAACACAAAGGTAGGTGTGGTAGTGGGCCTGTCAGGTAGATTTGATGGCGAAAATAGTGAAATGACGAAAATACCCTCACGTGTAACGCACGTGACGGCTAACTAACGAGCGTTAGTCCAAAAACTAAATTTGCAACTACAGTAACGCAAGAAGGACACAACTTGTAGAAAATTGAAACGTTAGGGACAATATTTGCACTTTTTTTTCGTGTACATCTTTCGCAATTTTCGCAAAGTTTAGGGACATTTTTTGTAGTTTACTCTTAATTGTATATGTTGAATAGTGTTTTTTAAGTTTTATTTGTGCTTCAAATATTTGTAAATTATGCTTTTTTACTTGTATTTGCTTAAAAATCTATATTAGGAAGTCTTAAAAAATTAATAGGAGGGAAGGTACAACATGCATTATAAGGTAGTATAGATAGCTATCATGTTTTAATTTAGAGGATGGAACCACGATTCATAAATAAAGAAAATAAGAGTACATTAAAACCACTAGCAGGGTAATCGCGCGTTGCGGCGGCGGGTACCCTAAAATAAAATTTTCTGGTGAATCATGCATTTTAGTTTATTATGTTCTTTTTGACAATAAATTTACGGATATCAAGAACTTCGTTTAGCCCGTGGCCGTTCGGCTCGAGCCCGTTTGGCCCGTGGCCGTTCGGCTCGATCCCATTTGGCCCGTGCCCGTTCGGGCTCGATCCCATTTGGCTCATTGCCCGTTGGCTTGAATATTTGTATAATGTGCTTTATTATATATCTATATATTTTCCAGGAGTAGGATTTGGGCTAAAATGGGTTTACCAAACTAATTGCACCAAACATGTGGCTGTAAAGTTGGGAAGTTACTGTTCCGGCCACTGTTCATGGATTAACAAATTAATTAAAAAGTGACTAATTACAAATGTGTGGCTGTAACATTGGGTGTGCACTGTTATTCCAACTGTTCATCCACTAATTCCCATTCCCACCATATAAAGGCCAACCCGCATCATCCAAAGAAAGTTCCAGATATCAAAAACACACAATTTTATCTCCAACCCAAACCACGAATACATACCAAATTAAAACACAGATCCACAAATCGCAGGTCAACTAAGATGGATCATTTGCAGTTCACCTTGGATGAAAAGGGAGGTTTCGATTACCTTATGAAGAAGAAAGGTACCTTCAATCTCATTTATTATTATTATTATTATTATTATTATTATTATTATTATTATTATTATTATTATTATTATTATTATTATTATTATTATTATTATTATTATTATTATTATTATTATTATTATTAATTTCGAATAAACTGAAGTCTGGATATTAGAGTTTATGGTGGTTTAATTGTGTTTAATTTTATGGTTTTGAAATTTAGGGTTTTTAAATTTTATGGTGTTTATTTATTTTTTATTTTTTTTCCGATTAGAGTTCTGTTAATTAGAGGGTTTTGTTGGTTTCTTTTGCAGGATGGTTTGCTGATGGTGTTTGCAACAAACCCTTTTGAGGTATTTATTTTGCACTCACTGAATTTTGGGCTAAGTTTTGTTGTAATTTTTGGGGGATATAGGACCTTATTATGACTTTAGCTTTGTTTCAATGGTTTTGTAGGCGGTTTTCAGTTCCAGTTTAGTAAACCCATCAAGAAAGTTGAGTATGCGAGTTCCAGTTCCACTTTAAGCAGCACAAACACATTCAAATACAGCTGATTATCTGATATAGAGTTGGCAAAACCGGGTATAGTGTGCAGAGTATTTGTCGTAGGTAGGTATCCCCCATCGTGGCTCTACAGATATTTTCAAGCTATAAATAGAATAATTACCAATTATTTAGTATTCTTTTCAAAGTTCAGCACACACACATCTCGATTAATATAAAAACTGGTTGTTTGTTTTCTCTGTATCAGATGGTAGATTGCTTGCGTCTGTGGAGGCGGATACGGGGTAAAGGTTATCACACATAGAATCTTCAGCAGCTCAACTTGATAAGCTAAGCCAAAAAGTGAGCTTATGAGCTTTTCCCATTTCAAGTAATGTCATAGGTCTTGAAACTAAGGTAATCCAAACACCCACTTAGTATATATAATCAATTTGTAGGTTGCGGGATCATATCCACTTTGATATAACGTAATGTAAAAATGCATATTTTTTAAGTTGGTAAAGAATGGGAATAGCGCGGTCAGAGGCTGTGCGGGTGGGGAGTTGTTGTCGAAGATGATGGAGAGTAACGACTCCGAAACAAACAAAAAGGTGCGTGAATCATACGCAGGGAATGTAGATTAAATGGTTCTTAGCCGTAATTTTCTTTTTATTTTGCTGCAGAAACTGAAGAATGATTATCCAGGTGGGCATCCATAGGCTCACAACTGCCAGGAAGAACAGAAACATGTCCCAAACAGAATCCTGAACCTACAACCCAGCTCAGATGCACCCAATATTGCTATGTGAAGTATTTGCCTGGGATTAAGCTTGGAAGTAATGTTGTTGCTGAGCCAGATATTGAAAATGCAGGTATTATCGTATATCAATCATGATCGTTGTTATATTAGTTGTTTCGTAGAAAAAAATGAACCTTGAAATCCATAATTTTTTGTTATTGCTTTAATAGATGTGAGTGTAGGGATGGGTTAACACAATAGATATGTGATATTGATGATTTTCTGGTATGTTTTGCAGGTGGTTTTGTTATTGCTTTTCAGGTAATTTTTTGTGGTAAATGATGTGTCTAAATAAATAATCCATTAATTCAATTCTATGTGTGTAAATTTTTTGGGTTTGAATTTAGGAATAGATATGTGATATTGATGATTTTCTGGTATGTTTTGGTTTTGGTATGTGGTCAATAGCATTGATTCTGACTATTTTCGTTGCATTGCAGCTGATATACAACAGATAAGTTAATGAAGAAGCAGGAAGAACTTCTGCCACTGCACCAATGGCGTTGCACCCGGCCCCATGTTTTTTTTATACAAAGTTTAGCCCAAGGTATGCTCTTTTAGTTTCTACTTTTTTGGCATCAGTAAATGCGAGTGGCGAGATTGGGATATGATTATGAGTAACAACTGAAATAGGAGTCACTGTTCGTCAGCCGGGTTTGAATAGTTTCTGTAAAAGAAGATAAGCACTTTAAAATAAGCAATCCCAAATACCCATAGCCATTAAATTTTATTTAAATCATATATATGTGGGAAGACCGAGAAATAATTTGGAACTAAATCATTCTGTATACTAAAACATAATTTATGACAGGTATTTTGGAAAACGATATTGGATGAAATGAACATATCATTTTCAGTATCCTCAAAACGCATATTAGTTGACGCCCCATCTCAAGAAAGCCAATTATTGCATCCAGGAGGTCGATGGCTTCCTGGAGCTTACGTAAATCCGGCTTGAGATTGTTTAAGTTTAGGTAGCAAAAGAAATTTAAATGATGTGGCTGTTATATGGCGTCATGAAGGGAGTGATCAAATTCCAATCAAAAGAATGACAGTTAGGAAATTGCGTTCTAAGGTTTGGTATGCTAATTAAAATATGATTCAAGATCCATTGACTGTCATGTCAAATATCGAATAAAAGTAAACTAATGTGAAATCAATATGTGCGTGTATATAGGTTACTTGCATATGCTCTTGATACATTGGGACTTGATAAAGGATTTGCAATTGCGATTGATATGCCTGTGGATGTGAACTAGGTGCTCATATATCTTGCAATTTCAGGTTAGTCCTAAATTTCTTATTTATTTTCACTATACAGCCCATTGATTAATGAGGGTTTATTATTATTATTATTATCAGGATGTGATCATTCGTGGTAACAGAATTCTTCCCTTATATAGGTGCTTTTATCGGTTCTCATGTAAAAAAAAAAAAAAAAAAAAAAAAAAAAAGCAACTTTTTTATAAGAAAACACGATTTTCACACAAGGGGTAAAATGGTATATTTTCCAGTCGAGTTGTTGATTGTCGATCGACTATGGAAACTGGCAATTGTTATTCCTGCAAGAGATTCCTGCTTGAGTACAACATTGCGTAAGGCTGATATATCTTGGCATGATTTTCTAAGCCAAGCTAAAAATTACAGGTATGTTTGTTTATTCTGAGTTTGATCCCAGTTAGTTGTAATTCGGAAATTGGCAACCACATGTTCTATCGTCTTCTGATTTTAGCAGATTTCATGAATTTGCTTTTCCTGTTTTTAAAGTTTTAGATGATTTTAGCAGATTTCATGAATTTGCTTTTCCTGTTTTTAAAGTTTTAGGTAATATTGAACAGGAACATACTTTTCAATCCTTTTCGATCCTTTTCATGCGTCTCTGCCAATAGAAGTTAATTACAAAATAAAAATGCCATTTAGTGGCACAAAGTATCTATGGCAGAAGTAATATGCAACTGAATTGCGTTTTTTGTGGCTAATGAATGATTATGTTGGTATATTGCATAAGTTTTTGCATTAAGCTTCAATGGTCTCTCCATATATATTGTATTTTGTGTATTTAGCCTAATCATTTTGATAGTTATACATGCTTCATGCTTTTTTACGATAACACTTAGTTTGTTTAATAAGTTGATAACAAACTTGATAAGCAGTTGATATCATACATAGTGAAAAGGCACACTTAAGTGCAAAACAATATTATGGGATAACCAAAAAGTGTAACAATTTTCATACATAGTGTAAAACCCAAAATTTGAAAGCTTGCAAAATGACCAAAATGCCCCTGAAACTTTAAAATTTAATTAAAGCATATATAAAGCACCAAATTAATTCCAAACCTTGGTAATGAGCTACATATGAAGTAAATTAATTTTGAGGCTACATATTAGTAATATACAATGTACAAAAAAATTATTTTGGCACCTCTAATGGTACCGAAAAATTTATAAAGTATTTAATTATATTTAGGAAAACCTTTAAACTAGATAATTACAATTAATGAATATAAATTACATAAATTAAGAAAATTGCAAAATCAATTTTGGAAACTTTCAAATCCAGAAATTTGTTACTCCTTGGACCGAAAATATGGCTCTCCAAAATTGAAAACCCACGGTTTGTATTTTTCTCCCATTAATTGTCCCTAAAAAACCATATATCGACACAACAAAAACTCTCCTAGCTTCCATCCGATTTTTGGAGGCTTCTTCCATAATTTTTCTGGGTTCTATCACATCCAAAGAAGGCTAGAAAAATAGGATCTTGATTTGTAGAAGCTTGGTTCGTTGGTTTGGAGTTTTGTTCGTGTTTTATCCCATCCGAGAAGAAATAAATCATCACGGCCTATTCACACGTTCAAATCATCATTTGGTATTTTCTTATGATCCCTATACTACATATAACTCATATAAAATATTAGATTCAAATCATGCAAGGCTATGTGTCGTATGAATTATTGATGATTAAAATACGTATAATATCTAAAATACACCATACGATTTTTCTGGGTCACTTTCATAATTTTTATGGGTTCTATGATTATCATATAGGTCTGAAAAAATGTTGGTTCGAATTTTTGTAGCTTATATTGATCGCTTTGATTTTAAGTGGTTAAAACGTGCATAAATTCTAATATATGCAATACGAATTTTCTGGGCATGAAACTTATTTTATTTAAGCTCTATATAATCAATATGATCTGGGAAAAATAATGGTTCGAATTATTGAGGCCTAGATAAGTCGTAGTGAATTTTAAATGGTAATCGGGTTTTAGTGTTTAAAAGGAAAAAAATAAAGACCCTATGTTGCGATTAGGGTTTGGAGTTTTGGATCTGGATTTGGATAATAAATAATGTAATTTATGATGTTCAAATGATGGCCTAATGATTGGGAAAGATTAGGGTTAGGATTTTGATTTAAAAATGTTATACGATTTGGAAATAAAAATATAAGGGGGTGTTTTGTAATTAATGAAACTTGTGGGTTATTTTTATAACGTTAATTAGGTCAGTACTAAAGTGTAAAAATTATAATATGAGGTCCTTATGTGTAAAATTTGCAAGATATGGAATTATGTGTAAATTTAGGGTTTCGAATGGAAATTAATTAAATAGAGGGGTTAAAAGTGTAAATTCAGGAAACTTATGAATTTTCTGTGAAAATAATATTATTAGGGAGGTAATATGTAATTTGGGTATTTATGGGCTTAATGTGTAATTATTATGGATTTATGATTTAAATTGTAAGTTTTATTAATTAAAAGGATTAAATGTGTAATTTAATGAAACTTGAGAGTTTGATTCGTACCACACTTATATTTGGGGGTATATTCTGTAAATTAGTAAATGTAAAGGTTTGTTGTGTAATTAAGGATATAATACGGGTTAATTTGTAAATTATAAGGTTTATTTTGTAATTTTGATAAATAAAGGGTGTAAATTGTAAATTATGAAACTTAAAGGACTAAAATGTGATTCTGAATAAAATATGTGTTGTAAATTAGTAACTTGCAATATTTTCATTAAAACCCTTAACTTTGGGATATTTACAATTAAAACCCTAAAATATGGAAACTTGTTATATATAACCTTAAACTTTGGTAACTTGCTAAAACATACATTATGTCCATAATAATCCTAATTAAATGACTTAACCTAATTACTTTGTGGAATTTGTCAAATTATGGAAAATTGCTATTTTTAGAAACTTACTAAATAAGGAAACTTTCTAAAAGTGGAAACTTGCTAATTTTGGAAACCTGCTATAAATGGAAAGTTACTAAAAATGGAAAGCCGACTAAAATGAGAAATCTGATTTGAAGAAGATATTAATAATAAGACGACCATGTATTCGTGTAGATTCGCGGAAGATGGAGTTGTTTCCGATCTTTGTATTCTAGATATATTTGCACGTGCGGTATAAGGTAAAGATATTCTGCCTTTTTTCAGTAAGGGTGTTTTCCCTCTCATGACTCATTGATCTTGTTTCGTTTTAAGATTCCCTAAGCCATTTCTATGTTCCCCTACACTTTGGTTCGTTTGCTTGATTCATTTTGACTTTGATGTTCGATATGACCCTTTTTGCTTTGAGCCTCTATAATGATCCGTTTGATATTCGTTCGTTACCTTGGATATTAGTATTCGTATCACTTGATGCTTCGAAGGTTCATTTGATTTTGGTAACTAGATGTGAAAACCTTTTTAATTATATCATGGAAAAGTTTTGAGGAAAACTTATTTTAAAATGATGTTTATGAAATATGCGATACCACTTTTATTTGGAATCTTACTAAACTTTTATGAAAATTACTTTTAAAGACTACTTTTGTGAAAATAGTTAATAAATATCATTTTTGATGAAAACCATTTGATAAAGATTTCTTTAAATGAACCATTTGATTATGAACCTTTGATCAGTTCGTTTGGATTCGTTTGACTTTGATATTGGATATGAATCCTTTGCCATGAACCTTTGATATTTGGACTTTGACTATGATTCGATGACTTAGACTATTTGAACCTTTGCTATGATTTGGACCTTTGACCTTTGACCCTACAGTTTGATACCCGAGCCAAGTTCGTTTCCTAGCCATGAAGGTAACATGGCCGTGTCATTGATGCACCAGTGGCATGACTCATGTGTGGGTGAGTGATTTCTCACACCGTTCCCATTTTGACATGCGCGCTTTATTATTTATTATGGCCAATATTATTTTTCGGGGGACGTATGGGTTGCAATCCTAGGTTCGTGTCCGTGTTCGTGGACTTAACATGATTTGATATTATATATTGTTCGGTGACTGATGCATGGGTGCAATCCACGTCTTTCACAAGTTCGGGAGCTAGCTACTCCATTTGAAGAATGAGGACACCCCTCATATTATCTGATTATCTAAGAGGTCTCCCCTCTATATGGTTATGAAGATTTGGTTACTATATTTGATTTGTGTTCGGGCTCGTGGTGGATTACTGACCCTTTACCTTTCCTACTTTGTACCTTTGTCTATATCTTATGTTATTCCATTCCACTATACCATATATGTTCGTTTCCTTTTGCTTTCGTTTCCGTTTATATATATCTGTTCACTGGGCTCTTTAAGCTCAGCCGCATTTCTTTTCCTGCGGCAGGTTTTAGTTGGAAGCTGGGTATGAGTGAAGAGACTTTTGGACTTAGAAGACTTGATAGTTATGCTGGATTAGAGTTGATTAGAAGCCATTATATATTAGATTAGTATTCGCATTTGTAACCTTGTAAATTTCAGTATTTCATTTGTAACCTTTGGGATTTTTTGTATTACTTGAGATGTATGCTTTGTTTTGATCTGATATGAAACCATTAGTGTGACATCTTTACCCTTGTCGGGTTGGGGTGTTACAATTATGGTAGCAGAGAGACAGGCTGCGATTCGTAATACATTTACCCTTGACTTGTGTAAGTTAGGACCACTAAGTTTTCCCTGTAGGCGCTCGTAAGTCAACCTTCGAAAATTTGCTTTAGGATTTCCCCATAGGAACCTAAGTTTTGACCGGTGAGGAATGGGTAGACTATAAGGCATTTTCTTTAATATCTTTGCTTCCGTATCACTCTGATTCGTGCTTTGTTTTTGGTTAGAGTCTGTTGATATCACTTTTGGAAATCGAAAGCTTATACTATGCACCAACTAAGTTTTGAACCTGATCTAAATCGTGAAGGCATTGAAATTGCATAATGATTGCCAACACTGTTTGATCCTTATCTTCAGATTCCTTTTGTTAATCTTTTGATAAAGACCCGCGTTTCACTCTGATCCTTTTGTTAATCGCTTTGATGCCTATTCGGGCATTCTGAGAATCTCCATGGCGATGACGTACTATCTACATTTCGTTATTTGTATTTTGCTTTGATAAACGTCTATGAATCTTCTGACACTATTTGATTTCGTCTTACCCATCTCTGTCCCTACGAGAAGTCTTGTGGTGTCTAACCACGAGTATAAGAATGTTTCCCCCTCACCTTTGAATGATAAAGATTTGATTTGTGATCCGTCTTTCTTTGGATAGTTAACTTCAATTTTATTCTGAC